>JAQMCX010000015.1:5422740-5568198 GCA_029814765.1 Acanthurus leucopareius
GCACTTCTACGGGTTTTTCCTTCCTCTAGATTCTTGCTTGTGTTGTACGTCGCTTTGGACAAAAGCGTCTGCTAAATAAAATTGTAGAATTGTAGAATTGTTATGACGCTCTCTCCCAAGAAACCAATGTAAGATCAACTCTTCAAGATAACACTAAGTTCACCTTTAAGTGTTTTTAAACCGCAGCTTCTCTTAAACCAGAACACAGGAACAAAACCACCGCTACTTACATCTTAACAGAAACACCACCTCATCCCATAGACGTTGGTCCTATCTAGCCTGAGCTGTGTACCCCAAAGCCCCTGCAGCCGTTGTACTTCTTTATACAGGCTAGATGCCTTTAAGACTGCAGAGGAAATCCGTGGTGAAAAGAGATAATAGACTGCAACACACAAAGGAGACCTTAACCCTTATCGATGGAGGGTTAGTCTTCAATAAACCATATGAGCTCCAAGCAGGACGCCTGAGCTGTGACGTGAACGCTGCTTTAACTAACATTGAGCTCCTCTGCTGTGCAGGAGATTCAGCTGTCAAAGGTGCTCTGATAAACTGCTGAACTGCAACCATGTTTGTGAATTTAAGGTTAAGCTTTCTCTGAAATGTGACCTTAGGGTGTGACACAATGTACAGAGATCTCCGTAGTCAGCTGACAGAAAAACGAGGGTATGTAAATCTGTACTCTAAGAATACAAATCCAAGAGTACATTTTATAAACAAAACTCTTAGATTCATAATCTGTGCCCGAAGTTTAGCATCACTGCCAACTGATTTACAATACAGATTGCTTATGACTGCAGGCACAGATCTGTCAACCGAGAGTACGAAGTTCCGTATGGCTCTTTTTTTCCCCCACTTGATACCAGGGGGTCTCTCAAATGATGCATATAAAAACACTTGGAAGGCAGTTTTATTAAAAGAGCAAAGAGTTATAGTTAACTAAGTTATTTGTGGGGTTAGGCTGGGTTATGTTTAAAAAAAGAAACACATCGTTAACCTGAATAAAATTCAGATTTCCCAGGAAAACATTTGGGATTATGTTCACAACATAACAAAATAAACAACAAAGATAGACTGTTTTCGTGATGTTGATATAGCAGTATTTGGCAAAAAATGTCACTTGTTCTTTGTTTTGACTCAGCGTGTTGACTCACACTGTTTCCTCGTCACATGACAGCAAATAAGCAGCTATTTACATTTGTCCTCATGATGCCTCCTCGACGTTGCTGCACATTAGGTCACCACAAAACGGAAACCTAATCACACACTCCGGAGCATTCTGGGATGCGATCACGGAAAAGTAAAGAGAAATCTTTTGAAGATTTTCTCTTAGAGCTGCCTGGTGTGTGTGTGTGTGTGTCCTGGCAGTGGGAGAGAGCTGGCACCGACACAAAAAGAAAAAGAAAAAAAAAAAAACGAAATTTTTTTTTGAAGGATCGGTCACTTTGTTTGTTTCGGAGGCAGCAAACAGGAAGATGCAGCGTGGCCCCAAACTGAGGAGATTACACAGAGAACAATGCCATCATGCTGGAGGCGTCAGCAAGCACGCGTCCAAAAATAGCTGATGGTCTCGTTACAAACATTTGGTTTGAGTCAACATTGTATTTGGTTAAATCCGGGGAAGTATTAGCACGGATAAATCTGCCATTTGTTGTGTATTTTCCACAAATCTTATAGAGTTATGAGCAGAAACATTATCAGCACAGAAGGCTCTGATCAAAGTTATACATATTATGTCTAATGAGGATGGAAATATGTGGGCTTATGTTTGCATGAGGATCAGTGTCTAAATAAATAATATAAAAATGTAGTTACTGACTGTGTTGCTGCTATATATTCATGTTATCTTTTGATTTCCATGAGCACATTTGCTTTGGATCAACATTATTACAGATGTCGATGAGATTATTCACATTTACACTTTGATATGTTTATTTGCCGGCGTAGCTTCTAATGCATTGGTCACGTTACTGAATGCCAGGCTGATTATCGGACAAAGACGTCCATATTAATGCTCTTCCCATTCTCACGCCGCTTTACAAAAATATGCAAATGTAATCACACTGAGTGGCCTCACGTTGCCCTCCGTGGGGCAGAGGAACGGGCATTCCGTAAAATGGGATTATTTCGTTTAATTTCCCTATCAACAGCCTCAGTGAAGAACTAAAAGTGGGAGCTCACGTTGCCATGGATGTCTCAGAGATGACTCAGGTATTTGGCCACAGAAATGGCGATGGCCCTGGATACTGAAGAAAAAAAAAACTCTTTTGAGTGCAGTGGAGAGCTCCAACTTCATCTTATCTTATAAGGTGTCAGTTTCTATACTTTCAATCTCCTTCTCCAAAGAGTGATCTTTGCTCCCTCGGCGGCTCAGAGGAGAAGCTTTCCAACAAACAAACGGTCCAGATTCTGCAAGTTTACACTTTGCAGCAGCTATTCAAAGATGTATGGGTGGTTTCTTTTATGCAGATCTTTGTTTAAGCAATCTTTAAAATAGGCTGTTCTGCAGCTGTCAGTAAGAAAAAAGAAAAAGTTGGGTTATGAGTGAGTGTAACTTCCTTTAGTATTTCCTATAAATGACAAATCACATATCTACTTTGCTATATTGGGGAGATATTTTAGTTTTTCCTTTACTTTATTTATTTTTATGGTTGATCAATTGTGGCAACAGTTGAATACTGATGTTGTAGTGATTTTTGTGTGTTAAATGTGTTTGTTTTTGACCATTGGTTTGACGGACAAGCTATTTCAAAATGTTACCCTGAGCTTTAATAAAACAAAACAATTAATGATTTCATTACTAATGTGAAATGCTTCTTAAAAATATCATGAGTTGCAACTCGTTAACATTACAAATTACTTAGCAAATGAGAACTTTGTATAAATGATGTTTTAAGCTGATAAAAAAATACTTTATAAACCTAAACAACAACAATCTGGCAGAAGTTTAATTTCTGCTTTAACTTTGAAATGCTGCTAATAAATGCACCAGTAGTCATATAATGCAATAATAATACAGTACAGTTTCATAAAAGCATGTAATAATTTGAAATCCATTTTTTTATCTTCTCATTTGATACTTTAATACATTTTTCTTGGAAATTGCAGGACTTGTAATTGAATATAATTGCACTGTGGCAGTCCTATCCTCAATTTTCTGAATATTTATAATATTAATCGGCTTAAGGGAGCAATTTCCAAAACAATACACTATTCTTTGGTTCATTTTCTTGAACTATAAAGCCCCTGAGGAAAATTTGCAGACGATCTCATATTATTTCTGCATAATTGTGATGGCTTATTAATTAATTAACATTAATTTATGTGGTATTTAAGGGATAGGCTCTTATTGTTTCCCTTATAATCCCCTACAAAATGAGGTTGGTATTAGATGCTCAGTAATGTCTACAGACACAAGGCGCCTATCTGTTGTTGTATCTCGCTCCAGCTCATTAACGAGCCCGCAACACTGACAGGTGAGTCAACCAATGGCTGCAAGGAATCCACCGACTGTCCAATGACAACCCGGTGTGAAGTGATGCTGCTCTCCCATTGGTGGAAGAGTGTTCCGTACCGGCTGGTCCGCCTCCCCGGTGCTGATGCCTTTCCTCTGGTCAAGGTTGCACTTGCAGTCATCGCAGTAGGACCCGAGCGGAGCCCCGTTTGCGCGCAAACAGAGCCGCAGACTCATCAGCCGACACTTTGCTGTAACTTCTCCTGTTTGTGTTTGCGCTGAGCAGAGGAATCTCTCACCTCGCTGAACACCATGGATGAAATGGAGGAAGAGTTAAAATGCCCCGTTTGCGGCTCTTTTTACCGGGAGCCCATCATACTGCCGTGCTCCCATAACATTTGCTTGGCTTGTGCTCGGAATATCCTTGTGCAGACCCCCGACGCTGAGTCCCCACAGAGCAGCCGAGCCTCCGGATCCGGCGTCTCCGACTATGACTACCTGGATTTGGATAAGATGAGTTTGTACAGTGAGGCGGATAGTGGATACGGTTCCTACGGGGGCTTCGTCAGCGCACCGACCACCCCTTGCCAAAAATCACCGAACGGGGTGCGAGTTTTCCCCCCGACTGTCCCCCAGCCTCCTCCGCAACAGCACCTGCTCCCGCAGCCCGGCTCTTTACCCCCGATCCCCCGCAACTCCTGCATCACATGCCCACAGTGTCACCGCAGCCTCATCCTGGACGACCGGGGGCTGCGCGGATTCCCGAAGAATCGGGTGCTGGAGGGCGTTGTGGACAGGTATCAGCAGAGCAAAGCGGCAGCCCTCAAGTGTCAGCTGTGCGAGAAGAGCCCCAAGGAGGCCACCGTGATGTGCGAGCAGTGCGACGTCTTCTACTGTGACCCGTGCCGCCTGCGGTGCCATCCGCCCCGCGGTCCCCTCGCCAAGCATCGCCTGGTGCCGCCAGCGCAGGGGCGGATAAGTCGGCGGGCGAGTCCACGCAAAATCTCCACCTGCACGGAGCACGAACTGGAGAATCTGAGCATGTACTGTGTGCAGTGTAAGACGCCTGTGTGTTATCAGTGTCTGGAGGAAGGCAAACACGGCACACACGAAGTCAAAGCTCTGGGCGCAATGTGGAAACTGCACAAGGTACGTGATTTAAAAAAAAACATCAAGCTGCAAAGTGTTTGTTTGCTGTTTTTATCTGTGCGTCTTTTCTCTTTGTGTGTGTGCGCGTCTTCTTATTCACAATGATTCATCATTCTCTGAGCTGTGCAACAAGTCTGCTTTGAAAACGATTTCTGCTATCTTGTCAGCTCCGCTTAGCATCCCGGGGGATATAAAGAGCTGTGTGAATGCTCACTCTGTCACATCACATTTAAAATGAATGCTTTACAATGCTCAGTATAGAAAGTGGATGAAATCTTCCTCTTTGACGCACCTCCAGATGACATTTTAGTCGGATTTATGAGGCTAAGAGCAAATATGCGCACGTCTCCAAACGGGGAACTCTGCTGTCTTCGGTGCGCAAAAGCTGTCAGGAGGCAGCTCTGTTTGAAATTCCGTTCACGGGTGGACAACCAGGAGCTGGCCTCCTTTATCAACAGGAATCTGCCTCCATCGCATCTGCACTTTTTCTTCAAATCAAAGATCTGAAGTTGCACAGTTAATTCAGGCATCATTTCAGCTCTTGACCATTTGTCCCTGGAGCTCCCATACAGCAAATTCCTTTATTCTATATATATGTCCCACTCCTTTCTGAGCTTCCACAACTCACAGGCCCCCCAGGGATCATTAGGCACGTCTAATATTGGAGCTATGCTTTAATAAGAGCCGGCGAGGCACGGGGAAGCACAGATGCAAGGCCTTGGTGTGGATCGAGAGGCTATTTTGGTGTCTGACTTGTTGTGGGCAGGGAGGCACCGGCGCTTCAGAGGGCTGCAGAGCTGAGTTTATCATCGCCTCTGCAGCAGAAAGAAACCCTCACCTACACACTCACAGCCACCAGTGGAGAGGGAGGATGTAGATCTAGATATAGATGCACTTCAGTCCTCACCCACACACACACACACACACACTCACACACACGTGAAGTGATGGTGGCTCCTGGTTTTCATGAGAAAATCCCAAATAAGGTGAATGCATTTGAGTTTTTTTGTGCACAAACTGCACAAAAATGCAAACACACACACACACCACCACCACGGCCTCAGGTGTAGATAAACTGTCCTGGTGATTTACAGTCAGAAATGGTCCTGCATGCCTCCAAAAACAGCCATTAACGGACCTCCAGTGGCAATCATCTCTCCGAGCTGTTGGTGAGATAGTGTGTCACCTCAGAAGCAAGAGGCAATTGTAAAATTGATGGAAAAATCAGAGGGGGTTGATCATTTCGCTCACATCAAATTGCCATCGCTTGAGAAGTTGCTGACCTTTGCTGCTTCATCTTTCTTGGATCCAAAATGGAGAAAAAAAAAAGAGCTAAAAAAGAAGAAGCTTTTTTTTTTTTATTTTTTAGAAACCAATCAATGTTACCAGGGACGTTTGTGCCAATATGCAGCCTGTCGCCCCATTTTTTTTGGCTTCTTTCGTGCCACCTGCTCGTTTCTGACCTGTTATATGAAGCTGCTGCCTTCACTGACTGTAACAGATGGCTGAGAGCTCGGCGCTTGCAGCATTGAAGATGGGGCATCATTCAGAGCTCCGGGGTGTTCCTCACATAATTCACCAGGGGGGGAAAAAAAGAGATCTCATTTCACATCCTGCAGATATACTGTTGGTTCTCATGTCTCACATGCATTTAAAATGCACATAATATAGCGCAGACACTCAAGAATGTACACAAAGTGATGTCACAGACTTCCTCTGAAACCTGATTGGCCGCTTATATTGTTTGTTACTGACTGTTAAACTCAAACTGACAGAAAAATAACCTTGAATGCATCGCTTTGTTGACTTATGTAGGGTTGCACTTACATTTTGGATGAGCACAGTTGAATAAAAACCAAGAATATTGGATTTTATTTGGTTTTATTACTTTTTTAGTTGACTTTACAGCTGTCTGCATTCATCATTAACAGATACACGTCACACATACATGCTTCGATTACAGGCTTAATGTTTTTTGTATGTTAGAAGAATTTATCTTGACAGTGCAAACTCTCAATGCATCTTTTAAAAGCAGCATGTTTTGATGTGTTTGGCCACGTGATGTTGGCGCATCGAGACAAACACAACATATCGAACCTGCTAACAAACATCTGGCAGATGCAGATGCACATTTAAATTCTTGTTGAGTTGTGTTTCCTGCGATTTGTACAGTATTTACATTCCTTTAAGCTCATTTGTTTTCCTTCACTCCCTGGATAAATAAATATATATGGCTCTTTAAGTGTGTTATTTTGCTAACCAGCTAGCTGCTAACTGTTTTGCTGTTTGGTTGCTTGGTGCTGGGCAGGTTGGATTTTCACAGTGGATTTTTGGATGTTTTCTTGCTGAAAACAACTGCCTGCTGTTGCTCAAACATTGATATGAGCAGTTAAAAAAAAAAATCAACACAGTAAAATTGTGAGCTGTTAATGAAATGAATGAGCCGAAAGACACTCGCAGGCTCTGGGTTTGTCACTACAACACCTGTCATTGCACATGGCCATTTTATGAATTTTATGCATAAAAATAATGGCTAGCATAGTCTGAAGCTTGGAGCTTTGAGCTAAACATACAGTTTTTTAAATACACATAAGCTTGCACTCATATACTCATAAAAAATGCTATTACATCTTGTTTCCCTCTTTATGCTCGAACTGATCAAAGCTGTTTGTTTGATCTGTGTGCTCTTGTGACTGGGCTGCTGCATTTTTCAGCATCATCACTGTCTAATTTTGATGCATAAAGTACAACACTAAGAAACTTGAATCTCGTCTCTAAGCGACGCATCTTAAACCCACACCTGCAGCATTTACACTGCGGAGCTGAAAGTGCGCTCGCTTGTATCATTTAATAAGATCTCTTCTATTTTCCAGCTGGGAGTTTCTTCAAGGTCTTTTTTTAAATTTTTTTTATCTGCATCGTCGTCGTCATCGTCGTCGTCTTGTTACATCGGGACAAACTGTACTCTCTCGGTCTTTGTGAAACGTTTCTCTCGTTGCAGAGAAAGAGTTGAACCACCTGCAGCTATGGCAACCAGATCTCTCTTGATGTTGTGCAGAGCAGCGGAGGTCTCTAAGATACCGGACCCCACAAGGAATCCATCCCAGATGCTTTACAGCCTTTCCCCCCTTCCTCTGAAATATGCAGCGTGTCTGCGTGTGCTGAAATGAATGTTGAAAGCTGCAGATCTTTACTTCTGCTTTTCTTGCTCCTTGTCAGACTTTTCAACTTCACTTACACTCAAAAAAAACGGCACGTTTCATCTCCAAACCCCCCGTTTTGGCGTGCGTGACCGTGTCTCACCCGTGATGTTAATCAGTTTCATGTCTCCGAAGTCAAATTCAGTCACAAATGGCAAGTTGAAGATCTACGCAGTGTGACTTGTCCTGCTTTCGTCTGCCTCTTCAGATTTGTGTCTGAGGGTTTCGTGCGGTGACAGCATGTCTGTGTTAATCTCTTTAAATCTCATTAAAAAGAGTAAAGGCGTCAGCGTGGTAAATCTCTATATGGTTAGTGGTCCACGCTTCTTCACGGATGTCGTAGGAGGTCGGGCAGGACCCTTAATGCAATCTAGGTCGAGACTTGTCACCTCAGTGTATTTAGTGGCAATTAAAGGTGATTAATCACATGGAAGCTTAAGTGCAAAAACATGCGTGGGTGTGCAGAGAACAAGTAGCAGATTGTAGTAGAAAATTAGTAATTTGCCCTCTTGCCACAGGAGAAAAGATAAATCGGAGGTAGCAGAGGAGATGTTGACCCAAACAACCCTGAACATCTCCCTTTGAGCTCTTTGTGTGAGCCGGAAAAAGGTTGTGGAGGTGAGAAATTTGAGGAATTTGCAAGCGATATAAGGATTTTTTTAAGTTCTAGCGTGCAAATGTGCTGCCCTTTAATGTCACCATGTGTTTGATCCTAAGCCTCCTGACATAAACAGACGGCCTGCACGACACAAAGCTAACACAGACGGATGATCTGCAGCCTCTCACCCAGGATGCCCCCAGAACAAAACAAACAAAAAAAAAAAGCAGGCTAATGAGGACAGACGGGGCAGGTACTGGGACGGATATTAAAAGTCTCATCTCAATATTGAGGCCGATGTTGGCAGCAGCAGTTGATTTGTTTTCTGGATGAGCAAGCTGCAGCAGCTCCGCCTGAGCTCAGCTGGAGCAGAGGAAAAGCCTTGAAAAGGCAGACACAGGTGGTGGGATCCCCGTCTTTCTCTCCTGGTTTTACTCCTGCCTGCTGGTAGTAAGGAGACTTACTGTCAGCCTGAATCCATTGTATCCACTGTAGGTCCTGCTGTGTGGCTGCTCAGCACTCAGGAGATCCACACAAAGAGCTGCAGGAGAGTGTCCCATACAGATGAGTGACTGCATAGTGACTTTGAATGCACACAAATGTGTGTCCAACTTCTTTCCTCTGTAATTAGCAACGCAAATACTCAAAGTTACAGTCTGCTATTTGGCTATTTAACCACTAATTTGCAGAGACTGAGATTAGAAGTTGCTCATTTTTTTTTCCAGTATGTCAATTACAAGTTTTCCTATTCACTTTTGAGAGCTGTCCCCAAATAAACCAAAACGCCTAGTTGTCAACCAGTCACATGCCTCCTCCGCAGTCTTCTGCAACTTTAATTAAAAAAAAGCAGCGGGTAGCATCAATAATTTAAAGCTGCTTGATTCAGTTTTTTTCTCTCTTTTTTGCAATTCTACTTTATTTTGAAAGCTGACAGCTGAATAGAGACAGACAGGGCAGAAGAGGAGAGAAAGACAGAAGGGATGACAGGCAGCAAAAAGCAGGAATCAAACTCAAGTTGCTGCAGTGTGGAGTCATACGAGGTACAAACTTTACCACGTGTGATGCACAGAGAATTTTAACCTGCTTCCTTCAGCCTCATGAACCGTTTTAGCATCTTTCAGCTCATTGATTTTGGTTTGCGAACCATAACTACATTGTTTTCTTTCACTTTCATCATCTCATCAGCAGCAGCAGACTACTTCTGTCTGCAAAATGGTTCTGAAAAACTGACTGTGTGCTACCTGCTCAGTACTAAACTAAACAACCAGCACAGCTAGCAACCACCTGATTAACAAGGTGGAGCATTAGCTTTGTTTTAGAATATTAAAAATATTTATTTTAACAGATTATATGATTTATGGCAATTTAGAGATCAGGGATCCTCTTTAAATAACAGAATAACAGAAAATCACACTTTACTGTTACAGTTAAGTGCCACATTTAACTCCATCTTTAAAGTGCAGGGTGTCACTTTTCTCAGCTAAAAATCAGCTGATTTCTGATTCTCTTGTCTTGATCAATTACACTATGAACATTATAGGAATGTGAACGTTTTTGTTCTATGAGTTCTGGCCAATCAGGAGCCTGGAAAATGCAATTACTAGTAACCTACCAGTAAATAGAGGTCCAAGCAGTTCTCGTATAGAACCTGCAGAAATGACATTGATGACAGTGTTGTGTTAGAGTGCGGTTGTGCGGTCCCGAGTGTCGCCCCGAGTCCTTTCATTTTGAGTCAGTAGCGACAACATGGACTAAATCTTTACGTTGTCATCATCGCTATAAGTGATTCCTCACAGATAAAAGACAGGATCGCTCGATTGTTCATGACAGCAGCTTGTGATTCAGCGATAAACCGATGAGCAAAGGACAAAGGCGGGACTTGAGGTCTATAGAGAACGATGCCTCTCAGTGGGGGGGCTCAGACGTCTCAAAGCCGTTTAGTTTGATGCTGCTCCATTACAGGCGATGATATTTACCCCTCGAGCTGCCATGTAAAGAGATTAGCTGTGTAAATGTTAATGAAAGAGGGAGATAAAGAAGAGGAAAATGAGAGCGCCAGGATGACCCAGAATGCCTGAAGAGAGGAAGTGAAACAGAGACTGAGCAGGAAAGAGAGGCAGAGCGACGCTGAATGTCTCATCTCGGGGGGTAAATGAGTCAAATTTGACGAGATACTTGACAGAATTTTTCATGTCCAGTCTCCATCTTGGGTCCACACAGCGAGCTCCGGCTTATTTCTGTTTTGACATATTTTTCTCATAACTTTTCTGGGTGTGAACACGGATCGGCTGAATGTTTCAACTTGCTTCGGGCGTGAAACTGGAGAGAGATAAATGTCTTTAAACCCCACTGAGCCCATTTTTCCTTTGTGGCCGGACTGGGAATGAAAGAAATGAGAGATTTTTTTTTCAATACACAAACGAGTCCAAGCTAAAGCATGGTTGTCAAGTTTTCAGAAGGCTTTGCAGTATCGTAAAACAGAATAATTTATAATGCTTTGTCACTGGCTGCCCAAACACAGTCAGCCCACATTACATTAAATGAGGACACCAGTTGCTTCTAGTGAACTCGAGCTGAAATCTGTGCGGCGGATGATCACGATGGGTTGCATCCTGCAGTGACCCTGTTTTCAGCATCATCATCGCCTTGGTTATCATCAGCCTAATCATCATTAACATCATCATAACTTTAAAGAGGAACTGCTGATGTAATTATCCTCCATCTGTTCTCTCTGTTACTGCGCTAAAAAAGAAAAAGAAATTGGATCTGAGCGACGTGTGAACACATCAAGGAGCAACGTTATTGGTTTAATGTTAGTGAAATGAAGGATTTTACAGATAAATAGACCTGAGAAGTCGAATTGAAAGAAAAAAGCTTCATTTTTTGCATTTTATATTTATTGAGATCAAGGAGATACACGATCCCAGGTCAGGTGGGAAGTTCAAGATGTAGCCTGATGCATCATTGCAACATAATACTCCTGTGTCTGATTGGGTGAAAAGTTTATGTTAGACATCCCAAACATTGTTCTTATCTTATCTGCTCTCAGTTCACTGTACAGCACACAGCAAGCTGCCATCATAACAACACTGACACAGTTACAAGACTAAGATCCAAAGAGAAAGTTCAGAGATTGTTCCTGTTGCAAATAAATGAAGTTCTGCACAGTAACGTGGATGTTGCAGGTGTTCGTAATAACTCTCATGAGGTTATATTCCGAGTTAAACTTCAGGATTGTGTTAAGCAGCTGAGCCACACTGGTTTTTATTTTTAATCTCCATTATAATTTAATCAAATGCTCAAACTGCCTGACATCTTGTTTTTAAATTGATTCAGATCTTTAAAAGTTTATCTTCAATCGGTCTCTCACGGAATCCTTCAACTTGTATGACTTTGTATGAATCAAATAAAGTTGGGAAAACGTCCTCCACGATAGTAATTAAAAAAGTCTGTGCATTTAAACTTTTAGCGACTCACTTTACATCTGCCCTTGTAGAGTAGTTAATGAAGACTGCTGGCCCACAGTCTGACCCAGGAACTTCATGGCTAACACCGCTGGCATCACAAAGGATTTTTAAGGATGAAAATCAAATAATCGTCTGATTTCCTGTTCGTGACGCCGAGATAAAAGCCAGACAGAGGTTTTGTGATGCCAGCATCAAAGGCAGTGCAGAGGAGAAGAATTGCAAAGCTCAAATATTGAGTCAAAAAGAGGCAAAAACATCCTTTATTAAAATATTTTTGAAGGAGTTTTATGCCTTTATTAGACAGGAGAAATTTAGGTCAAGGTGAGAGAGAGAGAGGAACGACATGTAACAGAGATTTGTGACCGGATGGGGAATGTTGTGAAAGAAGAGATATCACCTGACACCTGACTGAATGACCTGACTGGATCTTTAGAAAAACAACTTCCTCTTTCTCTGACGCTGTATTATTTCATTTTCTCTCTGTACTCGATGGAGGCTCTGTCTGATCACGTGTCATCCGTTTAACTCATTCAAACTGGATCAGCAGGTAGGCGACCTGATCATCTGCAGAAAATGCTGCCCTCCCCAGTTAAATCCAGCGCCGACTAGAATAGATCACTTCTGCCCCATTTCCCGCCGTGCTGTCCCATGTGTCCATCAAATAAGGACTCGCCTCCACACACGGAGAAACTAATAACTTTCAGAGGCCCTAATTATTGTTATCTAAGTTTCATGCCTTTTTTTTGAATGTGTGGATAGTTAACGACTCGTTCTGCATTATTGATGACGGCAGATATAAACGATGAATAATGCACCAGCCACTTAGGCCCTGGCTGTGGAAGCTGGTTTCATATGGGATCTTGTTAAACACAGAGGAATATCACAATCTGGCCAATTCTTAACTCTTCCGGCGTGTTGGAGGATGTAAGAGCTTAACTGGTAACAACAGAAGAGCTCGCAAGATGGTAAATATCATCGAGTCGCCTGCTGAATATTTCAAACTGTATTCTCTGAGGGCCGCAACAATGTGTGTAAACAACCGCAACCTTTTATGTTGGAGTCTCTTTTTACTGACGCTTGTCGGGGGGGGCACACACAGTCATTAGTCAAGCTTTGCAAAACTACACTTTCACTTTCTTTTTAATCAGAGAGCTTCAGTGGAAGTGCGTCTCTTTGCTTGTTTAGCTGAGAGGTCGACCTCCTCCTCTGTTTACATCTGCTTACGGCGTGAAAGCACATGAGTGTGTGTTACACGTAGGCTTAAATTAGGCTAAAGAGACTGTTTAACCAACACCAGAGAAAATACTTAACCTTTAAAGCCCTGAGAGAAAAAAAAAGAGGGCACTTTAAAATTTCTCTGAGAGAGGAAACGCAGCTTAAGTAGGTTAAGAGAACTCAAAATCTATCTTTGCTGTGGAGCTGATGGAACATTTTGTGGATGTGTGTTTTTAAAATTAGCATGAAGAGGAATACTTTTTGCCTTAAAGAGCTTAGCAGTGACATTACACCTTCCTCCTCTTTCCCTCACGCTTCCCACTTCCTAGTGGGGGGCTTTAATCCAAATTGGCGCTGACGTTTCTCTGACATCCAGGCTTTCCTGTGACAGATTGGGAACTTCGCTCGGCCACAGTGAGAGAACGGAGCCTGCAGAACGGCCCCTGGAGCTGCTGGTGAATTTTTCATGCCGTTCACATGTTCCCACTCAGCTTAATTACTGAGATGATTAGTGCTCCCAAATAACAGGGACATCCTAAACCCCCCCACCTCCACAACCACTTCAGCAAATCCTCCGTAGTTCGTTGCAAACATCCCAGCGTCCCCTTTTCAACACTAACGTTGCATGCTTTTGTTTCAGCTGTCCCTGAACAAGCTTGAAGTCGCTTTGTCAGTGCAAACCTGTTGAGCAAAATCCTCAATAAAACTGTTATAGTTCTCATCAGTCATTCTTGAAATAATTTTACTGTTCGCTAAGGGTGTGAAGGGTTATTTTATGTCTTCCCAGTGTATAAAATAAGGGTGGAAAAGTGAAAGGAATGGATTTAACAATGAGTTTTTAAGCTGCAGACACTAGCGTGGCCTTTAACTAGCTTAACCCCTACAGCAGAAACTTAGCAAAGCAAAGAGCAAGTTCATTTTCTTCAGGTTACATCACAAAAAGGCCTCAACACAACTAACCAAAACAGCAGCCAACCTATTTGTCATTAAAGTCTGTCTTTCCATATGCCGACCTTCCGGCCACAGCACTGTTGTCTTTACCGAGCAGGAAGTAGCCGTAAGCTGAGCAGAAATAAAACGGCCTCCTCTTTCACGGCACGTTTTGACCTGGTTTTGAGGAAAGAGCTCTGCAGGCTCTCGAACAGACACTGCGGAAAAACGCCTCAAGACAATCAAGTGCTTTTCATTTCATCTGCTCTGTCACCGAACGCAAGCCTGTTAACAGGCCGAGACGAGGCGGGAGCTCCCCGAACGTCCGTCGCCGTGTCACGGGGAGGGGAAAATGAGAAAACTGAAATAGAAAATGAACTGCAATTTAGGACAAGTGAAGGGGGCAGGTGTGAGTGACCTGGCAGATCTGTAATGAAACCAGTCTGAGTCTGAGAGAACAGTTTGGATGTCTTCAACGTGATTGGCAGTATCTTGAAACGACGGCGACGCCTGATCAAAGTGAGATGGAGCTTGATTTCGGAGACTCTGATGCAGTCTCGTCTCAGGAAATGAGGCTGAGCCGGAGTTTCCAAACACATCGGAAGGAAATGATGCAAGTTGTGTGTGTTTGTTTCTACTTTTTTTTGATCTGGATTCAACTCACATTTGACTTTTGATGCCATTTCTTCCTTCCCACTCCAAGAAATGTACTTTTATTGATGTTTGTGTATCTCAGTTTGTTTTTATTATGACCCTTGTTTAATCCCTAATAAGGCTAAGAAACAAACCTGTGATAACAAAAAAGTCACTTCATTCAGCCGAGAGACAATCTTTTCATAAACCCCCTATCAAAATGAAACCTGTAGTTTTGACCCTTTATAAGTAAAGTGATAAAACATGTAAAGTAGTTACTATAAGGGTGCTTGTGGACCAAGTCTGACCAGCTGTTTCCAGTCGTTATGCTAAGCTAAGTGGCTGCTGGCTGTATCTTCATATTCAACCAGCAGATGTTTGAAAGTGGTATTGAGTTTCTGTAAATCTCAACGAAAGCAAGAATGAAACTTTCAAAAAATGTCAACTTTGTCCCATAAGATAATAAAAAACTATAAGGACAAAAGTAAACTCCAGTCAAAGCTGAGGATTCACCCATTTCTGTCATCTCAACTTGCCTTTTAAGTTAAAAAAGTGATTTATTTTAAACAATACTTGGATTTGGAATTTACAGGCAGACCTTAAAGATTTAATTATTTTGTTATGTACCTATTCTAAAGCTTTTGATTTAGCTTCCGTGTTTAATCTTTTGTATTTAATTAAACCAAAGCTATTTATTTAGCCAATTTGGGAGCTGTGAGAATTAGCTGTTTCACATCATTATAATTTGAATAGCTTTTTGTTTTTTGAATGATAATGAGAAGTAAACAAGCATTTCAAAGACGTCACCTCAGGCTCTGGAAACTTGTAGCAAACATAACTTCTTATTTTTTTAAGCATTTTATCTACAAAATGGTTAGATAATGAACACATCATTAGCTGCAGCTCTGAAATCTGTCTCCTTGAAGGCCTTTTCTGTCTCTCTGTGGGTATTTGAGCTGTCCTCGTGACAAACAAACATGAGAGAAAATGTGCATTTGATATCTTCCCATACATGCGGGTCTCTGGAGATGTTGAAACACGAGTCCCAAGTTAACAAAGAGGAAGTTTTTTTGAAGTCCTACACAATCCGGGAAAGTTTACATTCAGTCTTTGCTCAGCTGTTGCCGGCTCAGACTGTCCCCTCTGCGAGCTGGGCTCATGTTAGCGGCAGCTGTCATGGTTTCCCAAACGCTGGGGTTAAAGGTCGGCTGTTGGCCCCCGCTGACAGATTCCCATTTGACCGGCTAACGTCAGATGCCCAGGGCTTGGTTGACACAGGGTTGTTTTCACAGCGTTTTCACTGTATCAGCTAGTTTTAAGGTTTTATTGCTCTCATCCGGAGTTAAAGTGAGTTTTTTATTTTGCTAGATAACGCCCAGTAACCCCCCTTTTCCTCCCAGAAGACAATACGCTCCCCAAGTTTTGACGGTTGTTCACTGAACCGGACGAGGTTCCCACAGGGTCGGGCCGTGTCCTCTCGCTCCGTCACCTCCCCGTTCTCACAACCTTGCCCCACATACATGAAGACCCTGCTCCTTTTCCCTTTATTTAAACAGAAGCATTTGTGTGTCATCGCACACATTCAAAGCAGTGGTATTTCCCGTCACGTGCGCTGCGCTCTGCACGGCCAGATACTCTAATCCAATAATAAAAACCATGCAACAGTCAAGAGCTTTTGTGGACATAAATCATCCTAGCTTTAGTTGGAAATGTCTTTTGTCTGTGTGTGTGTGTGTGTGAATTTTGTCTCAGGGTGAAGACTCTGACTCTTGAAAATGTCAGTGTCTCAGCAGTGATGAAAAGCAGCTTTGTTTTGTAGCTGACCCAAAAGAACATTTGAAGTTCATCCAATGTCGAAAAACTGCACAGTTCAGATTAAGCAGATTTTCACAGTGAGACGGCTGCATGCAGGTCGAGTTTGAGCTTCATCCTTTGACTGAACAGGTCAAACTGGCCTGGAAATCTGCATCTAAATGAACTTTGCTGCTTTGAATCTCGTACAGGACTGCCTCCACGTGTCTTAAAGGTCTCATTAAACATATACATTTGTATTTCTTATACGGTTTGTTGTATTTCTGCATGAAACGTGATATTGTCGTTGTAGTTTTGAGGTTATAATTAGATAGGAAGACTAACTTAATCTCACCTTAAACCTACAAAGTCTATCACATTCACCTGCAGAGGATGTGGATGCTGCAAAGCGAAAAAACCTGACTTTGTTCTACATTTTTTAACATAGCTGACTGCAACATGGCTGTCAGTTTGCACCCTGCAGGAGAGCATCTGCCCAAAACGTTCATGCATGAGTGGATCCTCAAGTCAGTGTGTCGTCCTGTTGAGGGTCGGTTTTATTTTTAGTTCTCAGGATTCAGCACTTATCAATATGTAATGGAGTTTAGCATGTTGATTTATTGTGTTTTGAACGAATAAATGAATGAATGAAGTTTTTATGACCGTGCCTATGTGGGCCTGTGAGACGAGATATTTTTTTTAAACCATTTATCTCCAAACTTCAATAACATCCTATTTTATTGTACAATTTATTCCTGTACATGTTCGGCATATCCGCCTCCTCAGAAACTGAGTAAAGCTCTTTCAGAACCGTGTAATTTACTCCACATAAACACTCTCTTATTTATTCTACCCCCTGCCATTTTAATTAGACTCTATTCTGTGTGCTGTCTACAGTTTCGGATGCGTTAAAGCCCCGTGTCACTGCAGCACAGTTCAGGACACATGCACCATAAAGCTGCTTCCTGCTCTTATTTCGTTGCAGCACAAACCCATTTCACTGCACTGCTGCTGCTGCTGCTGCTGCTGCTGTATCTCTAATGTCCTCCTCTCCGTGCTCTCTGCAGGGTCAGCTGTCTCAGGCTCTCAACGGGCTGTCGGACCGAGCCACCGAGGCCAAGGAGTTCCTGGTCCAGCTGAGGAACATGGTGCAGCACATCCAGGTATCTTAAACACACAAATGCATGCAGGCGAGTGCTTGTGAAATGCCTGGATCCTAGTAATAATCTTTCACCACCACCCCCTCTGTGATCCCAGACTGTCCCCCAGCAGCATGTCAGCACAGTGACCGACAGGAACAAAAAGGCTTATCGTATTATTTCAAGTGTCACTGTTAACATTTTGTAATCTGCGGGTTGGAGAGTGTTTGCTGTCCGGCCGCAGTGCTGCACATGACAGGAGCTCAAACTGGACCTTCGACTGCAAGTTATATGTGCATCAGACACTCAATAAGAGACATTTAAGTCATTAATTTTTAAGCATGTGTCATGAAAAACTAAAAAGCATGCATGATGAAACTAATTTCATATGTAAAAAGTGCATCAAACTGTCAGGAGGTACGTTTCTGTTTTTCTTCTGTAGGTTTCAATGTTAGCATTCTTCCTTCAAATGTGTCAATAAGGATATCGACTTGAGAGGAAATGACCCTCAGTTTACACTCTGCAGTATCACATGTACTTAGTGTAACCACAATGTATTGAACAGGAATAGATTTACATGCTTCCAACCCTCTGCTGTGTGTGGACACAAAGCCATGGTCAGATTAAGAGGAGGAGGGTTGGATTAAAAGCTGCGGTTGATTGTCGTCAAACGGCGAGATGACGCTCCGGGGAGACCTGTCGAGGTGGGAAACTGGGATGTGTGAAACGAATCCTGCCAAGCGTAATTGTATGGACAATATCAGTCATCTCTCGCTGCAAATGCTGTACGGAGATGATGGTGAACAACCGAAAGATACATCTTTATGAAGAATTCTTCTTATTTTCTTTGAGGATAGACTGAATTTAAATAAGCTTTGCTTCTGTCTAATTCAAGTTCTTAAAGTGCCACAAAACGCCTCCTCACTGCGGTCGAGTCTCCCTCTCTCGTCTGTTTGGTCTTGATACGCCTTTTACATCATGTTTGTCATGTTACTTGGCACCGATAGATGCACCGAGAAATCCTCTACTCTGTGTGTCATTGTCCTGTTCATTTAGCTTGAAACCTGTCTTCTTGTTGTTTGGAAGGTGGCAAGCAATGATGCAAACTAAAAAATAGTTGATAATTCTGCACAAGCTAATGCATGAACGCTAAAGTGTGAAAATGTGAGTAGAAACTGTGTTAATGTTAAAGCATAACGTAATAGTCTTATAGAGGAGTCTGTGAAATGTTCAATTGTTTGTCTGTATTGTGATTTTTCTGCCCTTTCTGTCGTCTTGCAGGAGAACGGCGTGGAGTTCGAGGCGTGTCTGGTGGCGCAGTGCGACGCCCTCATCGACGCCCTGAACCGACGCAAAGCTCAGCTGCTGGCTCGAGTCAACAAGGAGCACGAGCACAAACTGAAGGTAAGTGAACATGACAGGAAGCATAAAAATATTCACATTATGCCAGCGCCCATTATTATAAAAAAAACATTAAAAATTTATTTAAGAAATAAAAAATTACACTCTCATTTTACACGAATCACAGTCGGTACATGTTAGCATAAGATCTTCAAGGAATATTCATCAGATATGAAACTCAATTCCAGTGATTTTAGAGACGTAAAGTGCCACATTTGTCTTTTTAAATCATCTGAAACAAATTGAAGGTGGTGGGGGGGGGGACGTCACTGTGAGATGGAGTCAACATGAGAGGAGGAGGAGGAGGAGGGAGAGATACATTTGTGCTGTACAGCATCCAATTTCATGCTTGGACGCTCTGAAGAATCAAGGTTTCACACGTGTAGGTGGTTTGAGGAAGGCAGCCTGTGCATGGCAACATGCTCATACACACACTTACACACACACACACACACGTTACAGCTGTCATTGTGTCAGATTTTCACTGCACAATGATCGGGGCCTTAAAGATGTATAGTAAATAGAAAATATTCTTTGCGATAATATATAGAATTTTTTAAAAAGTAATAATGCTAAAAGTTTAAATTTGTTGTTATCTTATGTGATTTGTCTCTGCAAATGCATTGCACTAAACACATAAGTGTAGAGAGGTTAAAAGAGTCTAACAATCAATACAAAATAGTCCAAAAAAAAAAACAGATAATGTGGGTGGCAACGCAGGCATTGTCACCCACAACCTCCCTTATTACCCCTTTCCTTTTATCTATATATAAAATATATTAATGTGATACGTTGCCTCATAAACTACACACATGAAAACGCTGGTTTTGGTGTCGTTCATGTTATTTTCTCCACTGGAGAAGCTTCGCGATCTTCGTTGGTTCCTGTTCCCGTCAACCCAACAAGCTAGCTGGATGCTGGCTGTAGTTTAATAGCTGGCATATAGATTTAAGAGTAAAATATCAATCTCTCAATCAAATTAACCAAGAGGCATATTTCCTAAAACTTCAGCCTGTACCTTTTTGTGCAATTGAGTCAGAAAATTGTGTGTTTTCATAAGAAATAGTCCATCTCTTGTCCACAAATCATCAATTAATACCTCATTTTAAATTCCAATATTTGGTGCCACAAATGGAGCTGAATCAAACTATATTAATGTATTTAGTTTTCTTTTCTTTACTCGTGTGCATCCCTCCGGATCGTCCCGCAGAACTTTGCACTTACGGTGACACTCTGAACAGTGTGTACTCTTCCCAGCATTTAGCTGAAAATACACCCCAGTCAACAAAGTTCCTACATCTTGCAGGTTAAAGTATAAAACCTCTCGCTCTCACAGCAGCTACAAAAACACTCATCATCGCCTGCAGCGTTACAAATGTCAGAATTACAGCAGCTGTTACCTTTTATTTGGATGCCGCACTGTGACATGTTCTCAGCTGCAGCTCCGAACTGACGGTGCCTCTTTTATTGACCGTAGGTGAAAAGGTTTGACCGGACCTGCAGAGCTGCTGAGCCTTAGTTTTTACTCTATCCTGCATGTTTAATATGCAAAGTCTGTCGTTGATGATTGATGACTGTTAGGTGATGGATGGATGGATGTTTATCGAGGGGCATCAGACACATTCACACCTTCAAGATGGAGGAATTTTAACGCAGCTCAGTGCAGATGTGATCCTTTCTGTCAGCCAACGGATCGGCGTTGTTCGCAGAATCTTAATGCCAGACGCAGACACAGTCCTCCATGACACATCTGATATTCTCCTCACGTTTCCACCGTCGATCTCTCCTGTGAATCCCTGCTACTCTCTTACTGAGGGACGCCGCTTCCATCAGAGGAGTTTCCCACAGAGTCAGTGATGCAGGAAACTCTTTTCTATGTTCCTCATCTGCTCCTGGAGGGCAGCACAGCTCACTTTAGGTAGATAACATCCGGAGTGAAGGACCACCGGAGGCATTGCCTGTTTTTATGGAGTGCACCTCCGGTAATTGGAGCCCCTGTGACATGGACAGTCAGTGTGATGCTTTTTGCTTCATTAGCATGTAGCTCGGTGACGGAGGTCGTCCTGCGGCCGTAATTGAATAAGACACACTTCTGTCTCGGTGCACTCCTGATGATAATGTGGTTTCTTTGTGTGTGATCCAGATGCAGCGTCTCAGATTGGATTTATTTCCACATAAAAAGCAGATTGTTGCATAAAACGAAAAGCCAGCTATGCGTTTTTTTTTTCTTTTTTATACGTCTTCAATTAAGACACTAATGAAGCGCCCTGATTAATCCTGCTGATTCAGTCGCATGAAGCTCTTCTTATGAGGGGAAGCCATAAAAAGCATCGCTGAACATGAAGTCAATTAAAAGCCCATTTAAACAGCTGCAGCAGACTTTACTTCTCCTACGAATCCACCGTACTTGCTGCTCTCCTCTGGGCCTATATGCTGACGCCAGAGCCCCGTCGCCATGGTGAGCGGGACGTGTTGAGCCTTGTTGTTGTTTGAAACTGCGGAGGCGAGAAGTAGCCCTTAATAACGTGAGTCAGGTTCACATCAGGAGGACTGACCCACGTGTTTGTTCGGAGAGACGGTGCAGGCAGAAGGTGGATTCACGGTGGTTTGTCACACTCAGTGGTTATAAAAGCTCCTTCACTCAGTCGACCCAGACATCCATCGCTTGCGTTAAGGTCGAGGTTTTAAGCCTCACTAAAAAGCAGTCGGAGTTATACTAGCTGGATGGGAAGAGTGAGTTTATTTTAATGCAGTACATGCATACTAATGCATGCTGTTTATGTTTTTTTATGTTATTTTAGCACAATGTTTAACATTATATTTGGTTTTCTTTTATTCACAAACCCATTTTTCTCACTTTCAGTCTCTAAAATGTTCCAACTATATTCAAACTCAAAAAAAATCTTGAATTTTATTCAAGATAACAGTGCACTTCATTTTGTCACCTGTCACTTACTCTCCGGGGAAACACCAGTCAGAGGAAAAGGAAGGAAATCAGCCATCATGAATAAATGTATCATAAACCAAACCTGAACACATCACCGTATTTCTGCCTGAGTTTATTCGCAATGGAGGCTGTTTAACAGTGAAATAAACAAATCCCATGATCCCACGCTATTTTACAACATCATCGAACTACGTGGTTGTTTTTTTTTAAAAGCTTTTTTAGAGAGAGCTCTACTGGCAAAAATGACATTGTGCATTAAATCTGACTTTTGTGAACATCAGCTTTGGATTTAAAACAGGCACATTATATTCATTATTAAACATAAATGCCAGAAAAAATAAAGTGACGTCCGACATGTTTTGCGTCATAAACTTTCCGTTCTGGCAACTCTCAGCTCTCATGCTGTAAAGGAGGGTAAAAGAAGGGATATTCAGTATGTTGCAGTCTGCAATTTCACCCCTAGATGCCACTAAATCTTACACAGTGAACCAAAGGTTAAGTAAGGTAAAAGTTTGAGGTTTTGATTAAATACATTCATTAACATTATCACCTGCAGATGTTCAAATGATTATTCATTAGAAGCTTCTGCCAGAGGATGGTTAGCGTAGCTTAGCTTAGCATCAACACTCAGAGCAGAACTAAGTCAACAAGATAAAACTTTTAAATTAATGAGCTTTAGAGCTGCTAGGAGGAAGTTTCTTTTTCTTTTTTTATCTTGGCTGTCTCTCCATGTTTCCAGTCTTTATGCAAAGCTGAGCGCCAGTTTAATGCTTTAATTTAACGTGGAGAATTTATTTCCTCCGCCACCTCTGCTGTCGGTCCCTTTCACTGTGTTTCATCAGGGAGATCCTGGCTCACACAGTCGGCAGTGAGCTGATGAGGGATTCTTCTGATAAGAGAAACACAGTGTGAATCAGAAACAAAGTCTGTCTTACGTTCGCTCCTGATTTTGCCACCGGATGTTTCGTACTCTGGACACCCAGCGCGGGCGGTTTAATGAGCGCAGCTGCAACTGAGGCTCATTTTGTTTCCACCGTAGTGATTTGCTGACCTTGTCGACTCCCCGTCATCTGACTGAATGTGTTGCTCCTGGGAAATCCTTGCTCTCCGGAGGCCCAAACTCTCAAGCACTCAAACACGGGGAACAGTTCAGACAGTACAGCAACTCGGAGATGAACTCAGGAAAATACGAAGAACACCGGAGGCGAAATTATTGAACGATTAATTCTGTCACTGTGACGACAGTTTTTATTGCTGCAGACACGATGAATATGAAATATATTCAGACTGCTGCTGAATTCACTATCAGGGTTTTGTACATTAGTACTTATGTGCTTTCTTTACTAAAACCTCAAATCTCTCTGTTGAGCAACAGAAGACAATTTTAATATTGAAATTTATTCGTCTGCCACTTCCTCTCTCGATAGTTAAATAAATTTTAATCTAAAAAAGTAGAAAAGAGTAGAGAAAAAAGAGTAAACAAGGCCCAAGATGGCATATTATGTGTCTTGTTGGATAAAAAGTCCAGAACCTAAAAAAATCAATTTACAACTATTTCAAACCAATAAAACTAGAAAATATCTACAATTTAGAATTTAAATTGGGATTTCTTGGCATATTTATTTGAAAAATTATTAAAAAAAGATTTTTAATTATTTTTCCGCCCATTAAAATATTGATAAATAACCTAAAAGTTTAGACTGTGATCATTATAGTGATTTATTGTGCTAAAAAATTGAAATCACAATGTACTCCCAGCTCCTCTTCGCTCTTTTAAGTTCTGTATTTTTTGGTTTTGGACTGTTGTGGGACTTGACACAAATTTAAAGTTATCAACTTAGTCCTTCATGATTTTCGGACTTTTAAAAGACAAAAAGATCACAAATTAATGGAATTAAGAATTTATAGACAACTCAGTACCAAAATATGGTCAAAATTTTTTTCATTTTGACCCATTTTTACAGTTGAATCTTTTGTTATGTTTGCTTTGAGGAAGTGAAGCTCATCTTTCTGTCACATTTTCTCGTCGTCCGTCTGAGATGCATTAAATCCGAGCAGACGGCGTCTTGATCCTTGCTGACAGCTGAGCGTTCGTGGAAGTGGCACTTGTCACTTTCTCTGACCGTCACCGCAGCGTGTCGCATAAAGGACAAAGCAGGAAGTGTTTTAATCCCATTATTCTTCTTCCTTTCATCCTTTAACAGTTTGATTCCCATCACAATCCCTCTTTCATTCCTCTTGTTTTCCTCCTTTTGTCTCTTGCTGTTCTCTCTCTCCTTAACCTCCTTTCTCCTCCTCTCCTGTGCCTCCATCTATTTCCCTTCTCATCTTTCTCCTCCTCTTGTCTTTTCTCCTCTCTTACCTCAGCTGAACCTTCTTCCCTCTGCATCACTGCGCTCTGCTCTCACTTTCCTCTGTGTTTATACTTTATTATACACTATGTCTGTATAATTAATTCATCCTCCTGCACTTTTCATGATATCAAACCAGTTTTATGTCAGAGTCCCGGGACTCGGACAGTCGGTGTGTTTGTTAATGGGCAGGTCAGGAAACTGCAGTCGCTGTAATCTTACAAGGCCAGAAGTGTCGCAGTGGCCTAATAATCCCGGCAGAAACAGACAGAAGAAAGCAGTTTGCTTCACGAAGACTCAGCAGGTCCTGCAGACTCGCCTGCTGCACAACATGTACAGCTGATGAGATGTTCGATAACATTCGTCCCTTTTTAAATCATGTTTGATTCCAGGCGCTGCTGGTACATTTCTGCAAACCTACTAAAATATTTTTCTCAATAAAGACAATGGATCAAATATGTAATGGGACAGCAATCATTTAGAGTGACAAACACCGCTGTTCTTTCATCAAAATGAGCAAATAATATTTTGCAAAAAAAAAAAAAAATGCAAGTAAGCAGAATGTCTTTGCCAAAGTCTTGTCAACTTTTAAAGCGGAGCAATCGAAGGCATTCACAAACTGCACTGAGATGAGCTCAGGACAGGGAGGCTTTGCAGGGGGTAATTAAAACCCCTGAGAGCATCACTGGTGCACATTTACCGAACATCATTTCAGCGAGGTGACGTTCCTGCTCAGAGCCCGAAGGATATTAAAAGACAAAACCCACCAAAACTGCAGTCTGTTCATCCTTCTGCCGTCTGGAAAGAAAATCCAAGTATCCCCTGCTGCACCACCAGACTAAAGGACAACTTTTATCCTCAAGCTGTGAGATTTTTCAACCAGAGCCTCAACGCTCAAATGTTAAAAGTGTTTTTTTTTTAACATTCATGGACTTATGAAGTATTTATACATTCACATAATTGTATTTTTTAGATGTAGCATAAGGGAACTGCACCTGAATTTCTTAATACAACCTTTAGTTGTAAAAATACCATTAAAAAAACTTAAATATTGACTGTTGAATAAAGCAAAAAAGGTTCATTGCATAAAAGCGAACAGATACAAAAAGAAGAATTAAAGCCAGATGAAGAGGACATGATTATGTGATGTGTTTCTGCACTCTGAGCATCAGTTTCCGTTCATTTCGTCCTGTTTGGGTTTGTTTTAGCGGCACCGCTGAGCTGCTGTGACTCTGTATGACGATGTGCTTAATCACGCTGATGGTTGCATATGTCAGCGAGGACGGAGGACGGAGGATGGAGTTTGTTTCCCCCTGTGAGCTCCGTTCATCTCTGCTGCTGCAGAAACTGTGGCCCACTTTCAGAGCCAGCTGTGCCCTCAACCACTGTCCTGCTCTTTGCTTATACCACTCACCCCTCTCTCTCTCTTTCTCTTTCTAATTCTTAATTTAATTTCTCCAACTTTCTTCTCTTCATGATAATAAATTTCCTCCGCCGCTGTCCCACCTCGAGCTCATACTGCTCCCCCGTTCAATATTAAGTTCAGATGATCTTCCCTTTTTTGCTGATTATCTGCTGATCGGCGGGCAGAGCCGTTTTGCCGGTGGCAGCTTTTACATCTTGTTCTGAAGTTGATGTAAAGCAGATTTCAGGAGAGATGACGGGGGATGCTGAGAGAAGCGGTAGCAGCGGCGGCGTTGAGTGTCGAATCTGAGAGAAAAAAAAGGGAAAAGAAGGACAAGGGGGAGAAGCACGATATGATAAAAGTCGTCAGCGCATCTCTGCACCCTCGAGAAAAGTCCCTCCATATGTACCGAACTGTGCTGTGTGAATTAAGAGATTGTGATTCCAGCTGTGTGCAGAGGAGGGACGCCGCTGACGGTTGAACAGGCAGCAGAGAGAAACTCGTCCTGGAGCTCTGCCACAACGCTGCAGGGGTTTGGATGTTTCAGGCTCGACACAGCAGGGGAGGGTTTGTCCCTCAGCCAGAGAAATATGGATTGAATCATCAGATCTGGAATGAGATTTCCTCTCACTGAGCGGGGAGAGAGGCTAAAGACCGTCCGTCTCTGGCTGATTGATAACAGCAATGAAAAAAGGGGAGATAATTAGAATTTGATTAGCTGCATCTCTGTGAATATTTATTGTCTTGAAAGTATTCGGTTTGCAGTCATTTAATCCTCCCAGAGTGCTGGTCAGACTGACAATTTGCTTTTATTTATCGTGAACCTGGAAGGAAAAGTTGCATTTTCTTAGTTGGTTCATTAAGTTTGCACTGTGATTTAGTGCAAATGGACCAAAGCTGAGCAAGAAATCTGTCTTTCACAACCAGAGGAGGTAAAAAAATGTGATATTTGAAAAAATGAATGCAGGATGAATGAATGCACATTGTTTCTCGACTGTGTAACTAAACATGATTGACTCATTTCAAACTTTTGCTTAATTTTGCCTCCTGGTGTTTTTGCAGCAGATAAGAACACAAACAGCTGAAGAAGAGGAGGCATGAGGGTTGTTTTTAGCAAGCAGCAACTACAGGTGCTGAGAGATGAAGCAAACACTTTAATGCAAGTAGCTGCAGTTCTTCAAATGGCCACTTGGGGCTTCCTCTAAACACAAACCAATCCCCACAGAGTCCCAAGAATACCCAACTTTATAGCAGAAATGAGCATGTTTGCAGACTGGTACAAAAACAGTTTTAATCTCTTCAGCTAATGTAGCTGTTCATGAAAACCAGGAGGTGATTTTTTAAATATTTTTTTTTATTTTATCCTCTTTAATGCATGTGTATTGTTAGCAGAACAGTTCAAACTAAGGCTCTGCAGGCAAACAAGCTTATTAAAATGACAGGAAAGTGGATGCTCTGTGGTTATTCAGCAGGACTTAATTAACTTGTCCACTACAATTCAGACGGGAAATACTCTGCTACGTTTATTTGATCACTTTAGTTATTACTTACTCTGCAGATTTAGATTACTGATGAAAAAATCAACTAATGAAATGGGATTAGTTGTTTTTAGGACAGATAAAATAAGACTTTATTGATGAACATTCAATTAAGTAACATTTTATCAGCTGCAACATCAAAGTAATTTACATATATTATAGCATCAATAATAATATTAATCAAATGCACATGTTTAAGTTTTCCTTTCTACATAAATGCAGGAGTCAGTACTTGTACACTCTAGTATTAATACTCTTATTTTAACACAAGATTTGCTTTGTGCTACTAAAAAAATTATAAAATGACATTTACTGTGATAAGATACTTTGTCCTCATTTCTCACACATATCTGATGCTCTGCAGAGGACAAATCTGCTTTAATACTCAGGTTATAACCTTGAAAATGACATTTTTGTTGAAGCTTACTCTATTTGCATGAGCCTCACGGTGTTTTAACAAACTGTATTGTGAAAAACCTGCAACTCGTTGGAAGTCTTGGCTGTTTGTTGTGCGTCGCTGCTACAGTATCTGCATATTGATGTGCTGTGACTGCAGTCATCAGTAAATCATCTTCATGTACTCCGTCGGCCTCGGAGCGGCTGCAGAGAGGATTTTCCTCTTCGTTCAGCCTCGGAGCCCCTCGCACAGCGCCGATGAAGTTTCTGTTACCTAGCAACCGTCGGTCCGGCACCTTGGTTTGTTTCACAGCGTTGCGAGGAGGCTCGGTGGACATCAGGAGTGTCAGAGAGGGAATCTCCCAACTCACATCCGTAGATTTACCTCCTGCATGTGCAATTAGGAGGATTTGCTTCCCTGTTTTTCATGTTGTGAGAAGATGAATTATGAAAATGAGGAAGCGGCAATAAAAAATCACATTTGCTTTTTGTAATGGATGGATTTTTCTCGTGTTTAATTTGGTTTTTTTGGAGGCAAAAAGCTCAGTTTCTGCAGCAGAAAAATAAAAAAACACGTACGTGTTTCGACTCCGGTGAAACCGTACGTCAGATCAGTCTCATCTCTGATGTAAGCGTTGATGCTGACGACCGTTCACACGACCCCGGCGCGTGAAAACAAGACGTCCCTTCCCTTCCGTTAACGTCAATCACAGGATCAGTTGCCGATGTCGCCTCGGCCTCCTCTTCCTCGCTCGATCTGTGTGAAAGTCCCAAGTGATAAAAAATTAATCGATCACTCTGACAATCCTGGTGCTAATCTCATCATTGATATTCCCGCTGGTCGTCTCATTCAGCTTCTCTTCATCCATTAACAGCCTTGTTTAATCTGTTTTCTCCTCCCTCCTCTCTCCATCCTGCATCTTTTCTTTCTCTGCCCTTTCGGGTTGTTTTTAATGACGCCATTTTTTTGTTGTCTTTAACTCTCCCTGCATCCATCTTCCTTCTCTCCATCCGCTTCCCTCATTTATCAACACTACTGCTTATTTACTCCCATTTAATTTCTCTCGTTCCCTTCCCTCCTCTGTTCCTGCGCTATTTATACTCTGCAGCACTTGCACATTTTATTAAGCCACGTTTGTGCATTTTATTCGTGTTCCACTCCGGAGTAAATTACAGGGAAAGGGGGGTGATTAACGTGATTATCTTCCTTAGGCTCGATGTTGTTGTATTAGTTTATTATACTTGCAAAACTTGATTTCCTCATAGCTGTTTCCTCTTCTCTAATCCATCATCCCTTCTTTTTTTCCCTCTTTTTTTCGCCCTTTTTAATCCAGGTGGTTCGGGATCAGATCTCTCACTGTACGGTGAAGCTGCGACAGACCACGGGGCTGATGGAGTATTGTCTGGAGGTCATCAAGGAGAATGACCCCAGCGGTTTCCTGCAGGTAAGATGCATGACAAGCTTCTGTTTTAATTAATGAAGTGGATTAGAAACCTAAATGCTACGTAGAGCACCAACGTCTCCGGAGTTTTTTATACTGGGACCCTTTAAAATGAAGCAATCTTTACTTACAGCCCCTCATCGCTGTTTGTCTGTGAGGTGTATTCAGTTTAATCAAACAGCCATTTTTCTTGCGAATGCTATGTTTGAATGATTTTCAGAAGTGAAAGTATTTAGAAGAAAAGGGCAAAGATTTGAGAAAAGTCAGAAAAGTGAACATACGGCTGGATTCGTAGGCCACCACCTGCTGCAGAAAACAACAAGACATCTTAATTACACAGAAAACGCCCACATTTATAAATCACTAGCTGCAATTTTGACTCAGACCAAACACATTTTTAGTTTACTTCTGTGTGAAAATTAACTAAAACCAAAACTAAACTGAGAGATGCAGTAAAGTCACAGTTTCGTGGCCCGGAGAGGTTTTCGTTGCCTCCACTGAGCAGTTTGATCTCGTTAAAATTAAACTAATTGGACGTCTTTGATTCAAGTTCAACAGTTTTGTGGCTAAAACAAACTTTATTTTTGTGAATTTGTGAATGTTCCTCTCTCTGAAGAGCTCAGTCTGATGAGATAATGAGCAAACTTGGTTGACAAAATTTTGACAAAACTTTATATTAATACATACAGTAGGTGCCAATTAGTGATACTCGAGTGTGGAGAGACCTTTAGAAATGAAATTTAAATGACTTATGTTGTCTTCTCAGGGTTGGTCAACATGATTATGATAACAATATGGATTTTTATGTTAATGCCATTCATATTTTCTGAAATATCCTAATTTAATGATACATTTCTTGTAGAGTTCCTTTAAAAAAGAAGTAAACATTTGATGTGTAATCTTCAAAATGAAATATTTTAATTGTATGAGTATCTACTTTAAATTGTTCTTCAAATTTAGAAAATAAATATCTAAACACAAAATGTATGTGTTATGATCAAATGAAGAGCTTAAATCATGATTGAATTTGTCCGATGTTCTCAGATCTCCGATGCTTTGATCCGGAGGGTCCACATGACGGAGGGTCAGTGGGGGAAGGGAACCCTCACCCCCAGGATGACCAGTGACTTTGACCTCACCCTGGACAGCGGACCCCTCCTGCAGACGATCCACCAGCTTGACTTTGTGCAGATGAAAGGTAAGAAGAAGAGATGATGTGTAGAGGCAAGTTCAAGACCTCCTGAGAGAGAAGGTCTCCTCTTGTGGACTGTTTCACAACAAGAAGAGCTGTTCTGTAGTCAGATTGATCTCTGTTATTAAATAATCTCTGTAATAACTGCAATGTAGTGAGTTCTTGGTTTAAAGTGAAGGTTTTGTACATATTTTCCAAGAAATTCTCAAATATGAATGCTAATTTAATACTAATATATATGCACGAATGGTTTGTGTCCTCTTTGTTGTGCTGTAGAAGTCCCTTGACTTTTTCGTCAAAGTTTCAAAGCAGCTGTCTTCCTTGCTTGACTTTATTAATCTTTTTAATCTTGATTATTTTACAAGTAAATACAAAGATATATTCATAAGCAGTTTGAGTAGAGAGACTTGCTGGGTGTCTACACAGACATTTGTGTTAGATTTTTGCAATCACGCACAGTGTGATATCACTGGCTTACAGTAGATGTTTGGTTAAGTATTCTGTAAAATTACTCAGAAAGTCAATGAAGTTTGGTGCGTTTTTTATTCAGGACTCAGAAGCCTTTGATTAAAGGGGAATTCTTTTACTCATAATTTAATTTATTGATGATAAATATTGAACAGATCTTTGTGCAAAGCTGTGTTTGCATGTGTGTGTGTGCATGTGTGTGTGTGTGTGTCTCAGCATCTCTCTCAGTGGGCTGTAATCTGGCCTGCTTTCTCTCCCCCTCCTCAGTCCCAGCTGCTCCCATGCTCCAGCTGGAGGAATGCTGCACTCAGAACAACAGCGCCACGTTGTCATGGAAACAGCCACCGCTCTCCACCATCACCGTGGACGGGTACATCCTGGAGCTGGACGATGGAAACATGGGGCCGTTCAGGGTATGTGTCCCCCCCTCCCTGCAGGTACCTCTTTGTCTGCATGGGTGAGGATTTATCTTGTGACTTTAAAAGCAGGCAGACGTTTCTTTTGGGGGGGGGGGCGTTTGCTGGATTTACATTTAGATTACGGGGCGAGACGTGAAAAACAGAACCGGTTTAAGTAATAATTCACCTTTACAGAACGCGACTCTCCTCCTCTTTCTCCACAAAGACTCCTTTATTTGCTGGGGAGGGCAGGACACCAGCTCGGTCGGGGGAAACGAGAAAGAAACGCTTTGTTTCGCTGAAATGTCTCGAGTCGGTGTGTGACGGCCGTACGTCGCAGCTCTGGATGAAACCAGAGCAGGTCATGTGACACACTGAAGTGAGGCATTCAATGACACCCCTGAGGGGGGAGAAAAGGGTCTATAATGCAGCTGTCCGTCGGGATGATATTGCAGGAAGTGTGAATTAGGATCAAAGCGGTGTTCACCATGTAATCCATCCACCTAAGACCCCCCCACCTCCACCTCCCCACCCCACCCCCCCGTCCTCTGTACATCCAACCCCCTGCTTTGTTAAACTGGCAACTAAAACCTCCTGAACAATAACCTTCAATACAAAGACAGAGGATTTATAAACCTGCAGGCTCCTCGTACATATATACATACATACATACATTCATTACATATATACATAAATACATTCAGTGGACTTGTTGACTCTCATAACAAACAGGAAGGAAGATTTTTCTACTTTCTTAAAGTTGAAAATCTCAAACTTAAGGCTTAAAGTTTCTTGAAGAGTACCGTTCTTTTCGGACTATAAGCCGCACCCACTAAATTTAACAACTAAAACCATTAAAGCTGTCTTCTTCAGTGTCGGAATTTAACAGCCTCAGAATTACTTCGTCACACTCTTTCTTGTTTATAATTGTTTATATTCGTCCATAAATTAGCCGCATCATAGTTTAAGCAGCAGGGTTCAAAGCGTCAGAAAAAAGTAGCGGCTTATACTCCGGAAATTCCGGTATTTTAGATGAACTTTATATTGATGCTCCTGTGTGAGTGGGAAACAAATGAGTCCTTTTACTTATTTTCACAGACTTAATATACAAAAGAAAGAAACAAAATAGTGTTTAAAAGAAGAGAAAAAGGGAAGTCACAGTTCTCATTTCCTTGATGTTCTCTATGCGATAAAAGTAAATGAAATCCATAAAGTGCTAAATCATAGTAAAATAAAACAGCCATAACAAATCATAGTAAAATAACAAAAAAAACCCAAAAACAATAACAAATCATAGTAAAATAAATCAGTCTATTATCTGCAAATCATGTTAAGATAAAAATAATTCTATTTATTTTGTATAAATCTAAAAATCTCTTAAATCTCGTCATAGCTTATAAAACATACAGCGTGTCTGTGAACATCTGGTTCAGCACAGTTTATTAAAAAGTGTCTTGATTTGTTTTTAATGATCTTCTTGACACAAACCCAGCTGTAACAAACAGAACCTTTTAACTTAAAGATCCCAAAACATAGATTATAATCTGAATATTGCTGCTCACAGTTAAAGACTCAAATAAACCTGGTGACCCTGCGAACGTCAGATCTTTGTGGTTTATGTTTCTGGTCCAGCAGCTGTTTGTTCAGGCATCCAACGTCTTAATTTTAGAGAAAAGCCGCCGCTGACCTGAAGTCAGCTCCATCTCCTCTCCAAAACCAGCTGCTTGTTTCTTTGAGTCCATTTTGTCATCGTTAATTGTCTGTTTGCAGGAGCTTTCATCCTCTGGTGTTTAATTACATCTCCTCCATAAGAAGCCGATCATTTAACATCCAGTCTGCCAACAGATTCACCCACCGCATCTGCTAAACGCTGACTGGCAGGCGGTCAAAGCCAAATTATGTTACAGCTTCTAGGCATTTTGCCAGAGTTTAACACATTATGGAACTTAGTCTAATATTTTTTTAGATTAAATGCACAAAAGTTGATATTTTCACAGAAATTTTGTTGTGCTTAAATTGAACTGAAAGTTAAAACTAAGTGAAATCTTTACTTTTATTCAAGGTAACGCTGAATCATCTTTGTCGCTAACTTCAAGGTAACTTCAGTCAGAGAGTGACAAAGGAAGTCGTGACTGAACTTGACGTGAATAATACTTCAATTCTGCCTGAGTCACTAAAAATTTTTATCTGCAACGGTGGCTGTTAAACAATGAAACAAACAAATCCCATGATCCCACGCTGCTTCAGAGCATCATCGTATTACGTCCTTTGTTTTCTGTGTTTTGACCATGAGACCCTCTAGTGGCAGAAGTGACATATTGTGTTTTAAAGTTCACAGTTTCAAGTTTTTGAATCTGCTGTTGACTCTCTGCGTCACGTTGACTCAGCTCGCTCATCGTCACACCTGTGAACCTTCACTTCGCCGAACAAATACTCTCCACGTTGTGCAGGAAGTTTTCTCCTTCTCTTCTCCTCTCTGACTCAGTGAGGCTCGCCAACGCAGCGCCTCGCTCAGCTTGGCGAGTTGTGTCCCCATGTCTATTTATACAGCGCTGTGGGCTGCGTCGCCCACGCTGACTTTTTACAAACTCTCGCTCTCACTTACTACGCTCTCGCCGCCAAATCCAAAAAGAGGGGACACTCGTTCAGAAAGAGGAGCCTGAAATCTCTGATCTGTGTCATGATTACGCACTGGATGTATGTGCGAGCTTGACGGGCGGCGCTGTGTGTGTCTTTACAGGAAGTGTACGTGGGGACGGAGACCATCTGCACTGTGGACGGGCTGCACTTCAACAGCACATACAAGTCCAGAGTGAAGGCCTTCAACGCCAGCGGAGTGGGCCAGTACAGCAAGACGCTGATCATGCAGACGTCTGAGAGTACGTTCAGCGTCGTCTCCTCCTCCTGTTACCGCCTGTGTGACTGATATCTGTATGGAAAAATACACTCTGAAACAGAATTCAGTCGTTTATTCATCTGATCTTAAAGGGTCCAGCCAGTTTCCAAGTTTTAATCCACAAAAAAAGCCAAAACTTAAGTCGTCTGTTGCCAAAAAAAACAGACTCATCAGAGCTTTTTCACAGGCAGAACTGACCTTTGTGTATTTGTAATCAAGCAAACAAACTTTGTGTGAAGTTAAGAGTTAAATTTTAAAGCTGCAGGTCACAAGACTACAAAGTCCTGTTAATATATATGTATATGCTGATATCAGTCTATCAGATTAAATGTGTAAGTGATGATAATTGAGAAGAAATTATAGGACAGAAAAGGCAATTAGGTTTGAGGTAATTTACTGTTACATTGTTTGTCCACCAGAGGGCGCTGACAGGTTAATTTGTACACTGTTTAATGACACAAGGGTTTTTGTCTTTATCGCAAATCTTTCAAACCATGATTTTTAAAGGGAGGAGGGCTCAAATAGAGATGAAGATTAACTTAAAAACACTGATTTGGCTTCTTTTCTGCTTCTTTTCAAAGCAGAAAAACATGACTAATTATTTCTGCTTCTCCAAATACCTGCCACACGTTTGTTGTTGGAGCCTTTTGTTTCTCAGGTTTATTCACACATTTTTTTCTATTTCAGTTCCTGCAGGTGTTGTAATTTGTAATAATTTTTACTCTTTTGTGTTGTTTTTCTGCCCAGATATGTTTGACACACATTTTCTTGCATGATCAGATCTTCAATAAGTGTTTAAGTTACCTTTTCATTGACGTTATGTTTGCGTTACGCTGTGATGAGTCACGACACAGACACAATCTGATTTCGTGTTCAAGCAAACTGCTGACAGGTATTTCAGCACCGGTCCAAAACAAGTTATCTGTCTCAGCTCAGATTTCTTCATCTTCCTGTTTTTGGGGGATTTGCTTTTGATTAAGAGCAAATAAATTTTGACTGAACCCACCGAGATCTTAAGAATATTAAATTGATGCTGTCAAACTGGAGCCTTGCATCTTCAGAAAGACGACTTCTTAGGAGTTTGGCTGAGAAGAAAACTTATTTCACTTCTTCTTCAGTCATTTTTCTTCTCATTTCAGATTGAAAAAACCACAAATTTGAGTTTTAATTATGAATTTTAAAGGGTTTTCGAGGACACTGAACCTCCTCTTCCTCTTTTTTATCCCTCATGTTACACAAAACTAATCACATAAAAGCCTCCAAAAATATCAGTGGTGAGGTTTTAACCCAAAAGCAGCAGCGGCGGGATGTGAATTCTGTTGGAGGGTGTGTTTGAGCCTCTGGAGCAGGTACATCCAGCAGCAGCTGCTTCGTGTATAATAATCCACCCACGCGCTTGCTTTCCCATTAGTTAAATGCTGCTCTGCATAGATGGGGAAGCTTGTCATCCATCAGTGGACCTGAAAGGCCCAGACAGCCTCCCTTCCTGCCACAGAGAGCATCCAGCACAAACTGATCTAACCGCTCAGACGTTCTCACACTTTTCGCAGCGATCTGACATTTCCATCTTGACCCGAAACTGTGCTTTGATTTTTTTTTTTTGTTTTTTTTATTGCTGCTTTCATTTTTTGTTTCCCCCCCACGGGAAGATGGAAAAGTGTGAATTCCTCCATCAGATCAGCCTCTTCTCCTTTGTTTTTTCATGCTTGTTCTTCTCAGGTCTCCTCTCTGATCTGTTTTTTAGGGGAAATCTTTTGTTTTTCCTCTCTGGTGTTTTGGCCACTGAGTTGAACCAGCTTCCCTGATCAAACCTGCTTTTTTTTCCCCCCTCCACCCCTCCTGACCCTTCTCCACTGTCTGCTTCACTGCTTCGCTACGCTCTCCTCCTCCTCCTCCCCTCTTTTCTTCCTCCCTTTCTCCCCCTTTTCATTTCACATTTCAGCTGGACTCCCCCCATGTGATATTCAGTCTATAGGCACAGGTATGGACGGCTCTCACCGCTGACATGTTTCCCCTCCAAATACCCCTCCTGGTCATTTCCTGTTTCATCATCAGTGCGGTCCTCACTCGTAAACCAGCAGGAGGGCAGTTTTGCAGCTCTGTGGGCTGCACTTATTAGACGTTCAATTCGGACCTCCAATAAATGTCTTTGTTTTTATTTCCTTTGGGAAATTAAAGCTCTGTAATGAAACTTCACTGCACATGGTGACACCGGCGAAAGCTGTGGACGAGCTCGTCCATTGGAGCCCACATGAAGCGCAAATGTCCACCTGCTAAGCTCACACATCTCTCTGTGTATAGAGTTTATAGGGTTTATATTGTAGAGCCTGTGTCAAACAGTTTGTAAAGTCAGTAGCATTTGATTTAACCTGCTTGGAGTGTCAAGTGTTTGCAAGAACTCACAGTTAAAGGTTTTTGTTTCGCCATTTGGGAGCAGGACAGCATTTAAATTACAGAGAGTGAACAAAAGCTTCCAGATAAATGCGTTTAGCCTGCATCCTTTCTGATAACCAGCAGGGGGCGACTCAACTCTACGCACAAATTTAATTCTTCTCATTCCATTTAAAGAAGTTTAAGCATGAGAGACATTAAAACATTAGCAAAAGCAACCACAATATTTTAAAAAATAAACTCTTGGCTTTCTCTGGAAATTTTTAGCTGCATCTCGTGGTCTTACGCTGTGTTTAAGTTACGGTTGCTTAGTTGTCATTATGGCTGCTTATGCATAAGGATCTGCTGAATCTTTGCTACGTATCAAGATACAGAAATTAGAATTTGATATATTGCAAACTTTGTGTGTATTGATGTATCAATATTTTCCTACACCCCTAGCTCTTAAAGAGTATATTGTGTTATAGTTAGCTTACTTACTTACTTACTTCCAAGCAGGTGAAAACAAATGGTGACTTTTCTTTACAGACTGGCTGACACACAGATAATATAAAATAATTAAGATTATTAGATTAAGATTATTAGAATTAAGTTAAGTAAGATAATAATCATAATCTTAGTACTGATAGTGAATCTCTCCTCTCATCTTCTTTCATATGAATATTCTTCCTTTCATTTAGTGATTTTTACAGTGTAGCTTCACCTCATCTTACCTCCAGCCTCACGTCGTCCATGTAAAGTCACAATCACTCGCCATTATCACAGTCGTCGGTGTTATTGATGCTAAACTGTGTGTGTGCGTGTGTTTCATGCACAGTTGCTTGGTTCACCTTTGACCCCGCCTCCGCTCACCCCGACATCATCCTCTCCAACGACAACCTGACGGTGACGTGCAACAGCTACGACGACAGGGTGGTTCTGGGTAATTCCGCGTTCTCCCGTGGCGTTCATTACTGGGAAATGACCATCGATCGCTACGACAACCACCCTGACCCCGCCTTCGGGATCGCTCGGGGCGACGTCCTGAAGGATGTGATGCTGGGGAAGGACGACAAGGCCTGGGCCATGTACGTGGACAACAACCGCTCGTGGTTCATGCACAACAACTCGCACACCAACAGGTGAGGAATCAAAGCGACGAGCATGTGATCGACCGCGCTGCTCAGCACGAAGTGCAGATCAAAGTGTTCGGGTTGTCTTTTATCTTTTTGAGATGATGTTTTGAAAAGAACAAGATGAATTATTATTAAAGTAAATATACCAAAGTCCTGCATTGAAATGAAGTAAAAGTGACAGAATATTATCATCAAAATGTGCTTAAAGTATCAGAAGTTGAAACACTGATTCTGAGGAAAAAATGACTCCTGTGAGTTAAAGTATTTTCACATGTGATATTATTATTATTATTTTTATGATTTTACTGTTTTGCAGTTTGATAGTTTTGTCGTGTGGACTTCTCTTTGTTTTCACTTGTTTGGACTTTTCTTCAATCTTTGCTTTTATGTGAAATATTGGATCATTTTACCTCTTTTGACGTCAGCAGCTATTAAAATTAAACCATTTGAGCCATTTAGAAAGAAAAAATTTCCTTGTGTTCACTGCTGACGTGTCACAAATATCTGAAATCTAATAACAGAGATATCTTACTTTGCCTTTAGCTGCTGGTTTAATCTTTCACAATGTGTTGTAATCTATAAGTTTTTAATATGCTCTTTTTTCTTTGCTTTTAATGTTGTTTTCCTAAAATAATATCTTAATCAGAAAAGTAACTATTATCTAATATTACAATATTTTTTTTGCTTCTGAGATGAATGAAGTGGAAGTACAAAATGGTAAAAAATGGTACTCAAGTGAAACACGAGTACATTTAAATTGTGCCTAAGATCCCTTTATAGTTACATCCAGCTGCAGGATGAGAGACAGATGTTTTGCAGGATTTCATTGACAGAAGCATCCTTTTAACATGAACATCTCAGCTAGTTTCTCTCTCTGTGTGCGACAGGACGGACGGAGGCATCAGTAAAGGATCTACAATAGGAGTCCTGCTGGACTTCTCTCGTGGGATCGTCATCTTCCTCATCAACGATGAGCAGCAGGGTCCAGTGGCCTTTGAAGGCCTAGAGGGAGCCTATTACCCCGCTATCAGCATCAACCGAAACGTCCAGGTACAGAATTATATTGAATTATATGTGAACTGCTGCTACATGTGATCACATATCATCTCCATGCACAAACTGAGGCTTTTTTAGAATTGAAAAAGGTCCTTAAAGGGACATAAAGGATGTTATACAGCAGTTTTCAAAGGCTGAGTCGTGCTTTTTATGATGAGTAACTGAACTTGTTGTGTGAAGTTGGTGAAGTCCTTTTAAAAGTTCTCTAAATTTTGCAAAAATCTAAAATATTGGACAAGAACATCTCTGCAAAATGTGCCTTAGTTTACTCTTTTTTTTTCCTGCAGACAAAATTTACTGTATAGTTTATTTTAAAGGACTCAGAGTTATCATGATTCTGTATAATAATATTTAAAATACTTTCACATTTAATTTACTGTAACTGGTCAGGATGCAAGCTTTAAAAGCAGCTTGAGGGGGCGCTGTGTGTTTATGTTAAAGATTCACCGTCCCTGAGCTGTGCTGCAGGCGTAAACAGAGGTTTTCACTTGTAGATCAATAAGGTATCAAAAGAATACAGTTATTATTCAGTGAAACTTCTCCTCCAAGTTGTACATATATAAGCTCAGAGGATTAGAGCTTGAAAGAGAAAGCTTCAAAGACTCAACAACAGTTAGCAGCTTTGAATTTCTTATTGCTCTCAGCCACTTTTTTCATTTTTAACGCCGTCTCCGGGTGATGAAAGTAAACTGCCTCCAAGACCAAACACTTCACTCTCTCTGGAAACAGCTCAACAGCTCCCCCTGCAGGCAGAAAAACAAACCAAACATGTTTGCAGTCATTTATTAACCCACATGTATGTATGTGAATGTGTTTTTTCTTCAGGTTACGCTGCACACTGGACTCCCCATCCCTGATTTCTACACTCCCGGAGAGGCGGATCCCACCGGCTCTGTGTGCTAAAGACTCTGTTCCACCTCCTCTGGTTTGGGAAAGCCTCTCCGGGTTTTCCCAGGGTTCATTCTGCCAGTCAGTAACTTTGATCCCACCCTCAGCCTCGCCTCCCCACCTCCTCTTGTCCTCCTGACCGACTGACCCCGTGACCTTCTGTTAGAGGCCCCATCCAGCACTGGGCCATGCCTTCATTATGCCTAAACCCTGGATACATGGACCATCTGCAGGACAAAATGTACAGAGCTTTCTGTACCTCTTATTTTGAAATACAGATAGCTGAGGACGTTGAGAACTAATCCTTATCTCAAGCTGATGGACTTGAAATTAAATGCAGAGAATATAACGTGTGATCAAAGGAAAAAGGTTTGACAATTATCGGCTTTCTTGCCAAGAGAAGAGCAGTAAGTTAGCTTAGCTTAGCATAAACACAGCTGACTTGACTCTGTCTGGAGTGGATACATGTTTACTGACACCTCTGAAGCACACTTTTCAAATCATTTGTTCAGCTTGTACAGAAACAGAGCACAAAAGTAGTGTATAGAAGATAAAACATGAGCTTTAGTGGTATTTACAGGTGCTGGCAGGTGATTTTGTTACATTAGTACAGAGCCAGGCTAGCTGTTTCCATTTATTTACAATCATTTAGCTAAGCTAGGCTAACCTCCTCCTGGTTGTAGCTTAACATTTAACACGAAGCCATTCAAGTAGTATTCTCTCTGTTATTTAAACTCTTGGTATCAAAGCAAATAACAATTTTCCTAAAAGGAAGCAGGTTGTTTCAAGAGTAAAACCAACTAGTAAGAAAGGAAAAAGTAGCTCCCGTCACAACATGATTTATCTTATTCCACATTCTTACCCTCGTCTTAAAAAACAAAATATTCTGTATATTTCTTTTCCTGCCGTTAGTCTCGAACATCCTTACACGTTTCAAACACCAGGGGGAGCATGAGAGGTGGTCTTTTGTGTTTTTTTCTGTGTGTGTTTATGTGTGTGAGGGTGGAGGGTCGGGTGTGACTGGTCAGCGGCTGCAATGATCCCTGGACGAGAGCAATAGTCCGACTCTCTGCTGCGTCACCGTCGTTTCCTCGTCCGTGTACATGAGACGCTTTACTTTTAGTGGCTTGAGCTCATGTGAACCGTCTGTATCGTCTGTAATTTAAAAACAAAAAACAGCATCGGCGTATTAAAACATTGCTACTGGAAGCAAGGCCTTCATGCAGCCTTTCTCAAAGCAGGAGGGACGGATTTTGGTTTTTTAACGTGTGATTGAAGCAGGCGACGAGTGTTGACAACGGGTCAAAGATGATGACTGTGAAGCTGCTTGAATAAGGTGCTACAGCAGCTCGCTTCATTCTGGCTTTTTTTTTTTTCCTTTTTTTTTTACTGTAGGTGACTGAATCCTGGTAGTTTTGTAAAATTGTTATTGAAAATGATTTATTGCAAAGAGGTGTATAGCTAAATAAGTTATTGATGTTCAGAGTTTTTCCAATGAGAATTCATCATCGTTCCTTTATTTGATGTATAGTTATTACAGAAAGAAAGTAATTAAATACTTTTTTTTTGTGTCGCTTTACAAATGTAGTTTGGAGTTTGTTGTTTAACCGAAGAGGCTTTGCAGTAATCACGAGAACGAGTTTATGTTCTATTAAAGCAAGAAGAAAGGTGACGATGCACTGGGATGATTTTTAGGGCTTCACATTTAGGGAACAGCCTCCTAAACAAGCAACATCACGAGAAAACATCTGAACAGGTAAGCCATGCTAGCAGCTCTGTAATGCTGTGCTTTAAGCTAAATGCTAACAACATTGATAGCAATCATAATGTTTAGCAGGTGTAATGTTTACCATGTCCACCTTTGTAGCTTTGAATGCTAAAACATGCTAATTAGCACTGAACTACAAAGTATGGTGTCATTTGATTTTGCAGTTTTTTTGCAGCTATTCAGTTGTAAACAAAAGTGTTGGACAAAGTGAAATTTTTGACCTGATGATGGCGCTAGACCAAAAAATTTATTGATCACCAAAGTCATTAAAATTTATCCTGATTGGGAAATGAATGTTTGTATTTAATTTCATGACAATCCGTCCAATATTTGTGAAGAAATTTCACCAAAATGTAAACCTGAATTCTAAAAGGAAAGTTACCAAATGTCATCAGGATTCTTCCTCTGGAGAGTCTGAATATAAATCCATTTTTTTCTTCACCAGTGCAGCTTGTAAAAACTGAGATATTTCCCAGAATAAATAACATCTTTGACCTGCTGGTGGCGCTAGAGACAAAGTCAGAGATCAAGAGTTCATCCTCTGGGAACCATGAATGTCAGTACAGGATGAAACGGCGATTCATTCAGCAGTTTTTAGGACACATCAGCAAGAAAACAAAAATTCAAACACATGGTGGCGCCAGAGGAAATGCAATTCAGCAAATTTGTTAAGATTCATCTTTGCAACATGTCCCAGCGGTCCATCCAATAGTTGTTAAGATATTTCATGGTTTTCTTTCGCATCCTGCTGCTAGCATGGCTTGAAGTCACTGAAGTCTGCATGCTAAAGGGGCAGTTTGAGGAAACTGTTGCCCTTCAGGTTGCCCCAAAAACACTCCTGGTGCATCGCCGCCCTGAAACAGTCCACGTCCAGCATTCACATGAGGTGCTATCCTGTGTTTGAGCTTCATGGGTGTGCCTTTTCCCCCTCTTCAATACCCAAAAGATTTATACAGACTTTGCTACAAAAAACTTGATTCATGGCTTCAGCAGAGTCGACTGTAACATCCGTGATGCCTGACTTCACCTGCTGCTACGTCTTTTTTCTATCAGCAAAAGGGCAAAAGTCGACAACAGTCGTGTTTGTTTGAGACATAATAACCACAGTGTTGAAGGAAATATCACAGTCAGGTATGACAAGGTGTCTTTCTTAAGTTTATAAACCCTTTTTTCCCCTTTTTTCCCTTTACTATTGATTGTAAATCATCCAATCTGCTCACCTGGATGCTGAAATGGCTGCACAAAGTAACCATATAATAATTTCAATATGATATGTGCATGTGTGCTGACACTTATAATAAACTAAAGCAGATTTCTGCAGCGTTCAGCAAGATGCACGACCTTTATCCTGCAAGGCTGGATTCAAGCTTTGATTAATGCAAAATTTAATTGGTGTTTTCTCTTTAAAGGTGAACCGGTCGTAATTAAAATACTCTAGTACAAAAGCGGCCCGTCGAGCTGTGGGTCACCGAGCGGCGAGAGCTTCTTTTCAGTCCTGCAGAGACAAGAGCAGCCTTTATCACAGCGTTACACAAGCTCAGATTCCAGGACGAGTAAACAAATTAAGAAAAAACAGTTCGTTAAAGGGATTTATTTTCCTTATTTCCAAAAAGGAGATGACAGACTTTTCTGTTTCTTTTCAACACTAATGATCCTCCTTCAACATTTTTTCTGTGTGAATATGTGAAGTTAGATCGACTTCTTTGACTGAAAATCAAACCGTGTGTTTCTGCACTGAACACACGAGGGTGCTGACGTTAAAAAGTGTGATTGTAACTTTTATTGTTTCTTGCAGCGGCCAAAACATTTAATAATGTGAAACTAAACCCGGAGATGATTCAGAGTCCATCACACGGCCTCATCAAACTTTTATGGATTATTATAAAACTTCAACACGGTCGCTGGGCGACACTGGGTGTTATATCTCCAAATGTACATACATATGTATGTGTGTGTGTGTGTGTGTGAGTGTGTGTGCGTGTGTGTTACCTGCATTTTAACCTCATTTTAACTCCAAAGTGAATCTTTTTGCCCTGTTTGATCCAAGGTGGAGTGTCATCACCTGGTTTTATTATCTTCAGTGATGCTAAAATATGTCGATGGAGAATTTCATGAATATAAAAATGAACATTGTTATTACTTTTAACACAGTATGATTATTATGGTTGCTATGATTATATGTCTATCATTACCATATTACTGCTATTATTATGATGAACTGAAGTGTAATATGAGCCTCTGTGTTTTTGTATGTGTGAATATTCAATAAATAAATAAATAGGTGTCAACAAGCTCTTTTATTGTCTGGAATATGTATCTGTTTGTTTGTGGTGCCTCTCTGAAGTTGCATTTAGGTGAATTAAAGTATATTTAATGTTGCTTTTGGACACATAAAAAGACCTTTTAGTGTCAAAATAATATAAATTATTAACAGACAAACTTTGCACATGAGCTCAGTTGGCATTCAGTGGATCTGGAGGCATTTGCACATCTGAAAAGTCATAATCTTTGTAAATCTACTCAAGCTGCCCGGTTGCATGAGACCCTGAAGTCCAGCCACAAATCCTCTGCTGGACTGAGATCTGGACTCCACCTTTGGCTTTGTGCTTGAGGTCAGATCTTCCTTCAAGCTGCAGGTTTCTTGCAGTCTCAGGGTCATTTTGCATAAAAGCATAGCACTGACATCCACCATGTTTCCTGCTGAGGATGCTGTGTGTATGTTGTTAGCAAACAGACAGTATCTACATAGCTCTTTTGTTTTCATTGGCCATATGCAGACTTATTGACTGGTACATATTTACTTGAAAATCCATGCTTAGACTTCTTTATTCTCATCATTGTGGCTTATTCTCACTTTAAAGTAGTGTCTGCTATCAAATGACTCTCACATGACCTCTTACCTTCAGGGTTGCATTCAAAAATGGGCAAACAGATGTTTATTTTTCTGCTCTTACAGTCTGGAACAAGCTGCAGACAGACCTTCAGTTTAATATCTTAATCTCTTTTAGGGTTTTTTCAAATCAAATAAAAGATTCTGCTTGTAATCTCATTACAAGATCTGCTTCCTCCTGTCTGTCTTCCCATGATTCAATGAGTTGAAATGTTTGTTCTGTTGTTTGTGTGTTTGCTCAGTCAGTCAGTATTATATGTTTTGTTTTATGTGTTTTGATGTCTGCATGTTGTTTAAACAAAAAGAGTCTTTGTGATCTTAATAGGATTTCCCTCTTTGAATAAAAGTTCAATAAGTCACTGAGTCACATGTAATCCAGAGGATGCTCGCTGATTTTGAAATCTTAAGATGTTAGAAGCTGTACAGCTGTGTCAAAACTAAAAAAAATAAATTTGACAGGATGCAAACAGTCTCTGCTGCTCGGTTCTGTGAGCTAATATGAAACGATGTCAGACTGAAGGTTGTTTTAACTTGTTCAAAGACGTCAAAATGCAAAGAACAGATTGTTCTGTCTCGTATCTCTGCATGTCACTTTATCTCTGTGTACCTCTATAGTTAAACCAAAAAAAAAAAACAAGGTAAATATTCACCAGAGAGCAAACAAAACATCTGAATAACTTTATCTCTTTTTGTTTTCGTGTGATTATCACAAACTTGACCGAACTGAGGATAAAACATGACATTTAAAAGTGAATCACAGACCTGAACTGCACAAAACTTTCCGTCCTGTCATATTTGTTTTCTTCTCTGTGCACCTTTTTCCTGCTGCTGGGCTGTGCAGGGGCCGGCCAACCGGGGAAACACCCTCCCCCTGCTCTCACCAATGAGACGCAGCAAAAGGTGGAGACTTCTGCATGAAAAACTGACACCATCTTACCTTCCAGCTTCACTCCCAGCTGGGACGAGGACAGATTTCTGCAGCCAAAAAAAAAACCTGCACAGCCACCATGGCGAAACCTCTCACTGACCAGGAGAAGCGCAAGCAGATCAGCATCAGGGGGATTGTGGGAGTTGAGAATGTGGCGGAGCTGAAGAAGGGCTTCAACCGTCACCTGCACTTCACCCTGGTGAAAGACAGAAACATTGCAACACCCAGGGATTATTACTTTGCCCTGGCTCACACTGTGAGAGATCACCTGGTGGGGAGATGGATCAGAACACAGCAGTTTTACTATGAAGCAGATCCAAAGGTACAAACAGAAACTAAAGTTTGGTGTTTGATGTTACAGAAAACTGACCAAAAATACGTTTTTTAACATGTTTTAACAACACGTGCGAGTAGAGTACTACATGTTCTCTTCACTTAAACCGGTTTTTAAATCATTTCTGCTCACATGGTTTGTGTTTGTTTTGAAAGAAAGTCAGAAAAATGTTCCAGAGAGCCTCGACCTTCGACATGTTTTTGCGCATTTTAATGGGAAGTAGCTCTGTGTAAGTGTGAGTGTGGTTTTTATGCAATGTTTCTGTTGCATAAAACTTTCCAAATTTTACAAGAAGCACAGCTCAGTCAGGTCATTGCATCATGTTTACAAGCCTCCTTTGTGCAGGAAAATGTTTGCCTGCTCCAGTTTCATTCATTCATTCATTGGCTGCTCAGCTCTAATGCTCCAGTTTCTGCACCTGCAAACCAAAATCAAACAAAGTATATCAGAAGTATTTGACTATAAGATAAGTTAATGACTGATACACAAAGTCTGTGAAAACATGTGTGCAAGAAGCAGTAATTCAGACTCTTATTTCATGTCCAGAGGGTGTATTATCTGTCTCTGGAGTTCTACATGGGCAGGACGCTGCAGAACACCATGATCAACCTCGGGCTGCAGAACGCCTGCGATGAAGCCATTTATCAGGTCAGATACAAGCTTACAGGACGCAGATTCAACCACAAACACACACTTTTTAATCATAAAATCTAACAGTGGGGTTTTGTGTTGCCTCATGCTGCAGCTCGGCCTGGACATGGAGGAGCTGGAGGAGATGGAGGAGGATGCAGGTCTGGGGAACGGAGGTCTGGGCAGGTTGGCAGGTGAGAGGCTGCTGAACTTAAAGGAGAAACAGAAAGAGAGGAGGGATTTTTATTATCATATCCTGATGCCTTGAAACAGTTCAAACTGCTTTTAAATTAACACTTAAAAAGTCTGTTTGTCTTGTAAAACATTTTGTCTCTACACAACAAAACTCCACTGTCATTTCAGCCTCTTGTCTGTCATCAGATGTCTGTCAAGTTTCTCTGTTTCCTTGTTGAATATTTGCAGAAACTTCCCCCACTGACACCTGGAACTGTCATCATGTTTCTCACTTCAGTCTGATGGAGTTTCTATTCTGATTTCATGTCTTTATTTTGATGTTTTTTTTCTCACACAGCCTGTTTCTTGGATTCGATGGCCACTTTGGGTCTGGCAGCGTACGGTTACGGCATTCGATATGAATATGGAATCTTTAACCAGAAGATACGAGACGGCTGGCAGGTAAAAACATTTTCTCTGCTAATTTCACCTCAAAAAACTCTCACAACTGTCTTTAACTTTTAAATACACACTCTTATAAACCTTACTTTAGCTTAAATGATGACGTCCCCCTACAAACAAATCCAGATCACTGAGTTCACAGATCTCATCTCTTATCTTTTGCTTTAAAAATTCAGAGTCAAAATGGAGCAGGGCCAAAGTAGACCTGAATTAGGTCAGAATACATCACGAGCTAATCATTGACAGCGACTCGGCTCGTGGTCTGCAGAACTTACGCGACCATGAAGCCGTGCTGACGGAGCTGGTGTCCGTTGGTTTTAGATGAGTGAAAAACAAATAAACGTGCCTGTCTTGTGATAAGAGGCCTGCAAACTGAAGGTTTTTGCCCTTTTGAATTCTCCTGGTTATTTGCTGTTTAAACTCTCAGTGTAAATATGTACTTCTGAACACTGAGATCTGGATTTGAGCTCAGTGTTTTAATCCCAGGGTGGATGAACTTGTATGTTTAATCCCTGCTGCTATAAATCTAGTAAAAGTTTGTGCACTTTATGCAGCACTTCACACACAATCCAACCTTATCAGGTGCCTGAATTGGACTTGAAATAGCATTGCTATAACTTTATTGATCACAGAAGGGAAATCCTTCTTTTTTTTCCTCAGTCTATTGTGTAAGCAGGTCAGAGGTCAGAGGTCAGATAAAGAAAAGTTTTACCGTCTTGCTCAATGCCTCTTCTTTCTCTCTGGACCCCTGCGGCATATAGCGTTGCATTAAAGTTTTTTTCCTCTTCGCTCTCGTCTAACCTGTCGCAGGTGGAGGAGGCAGATGATTGGCTGAGGCACGGGAACCCATGGGAGAAAGCACGTCCAGAGTACATGCTGCCCGTCCACTTCTATGGACGAGTAGAAGAGACGAGAGACGGCTCCAAGTGGGTCGACACTCAGGTGTGTATGGATTACAACAGGTACAAGACAGGGTTTCCCCTGACACACACACACACACACACACACACATTAGAGTCTGATGGTAACACTGAGTTGGCTTGTTAGGATAAAAAAAAACTACAAAGAAATTCAAACTGCATGTGCAACAACTGTAAATGCGTGTAAAACATGCAAAACTACTAAAAAGAACCACAAAATCAGTACAATGCAATATGACCATGAAGAAATCATAATAACCTGCAGAAAGACTACACAGTGACATAAAATGACTACTAAGACAGAAAAAAGACTACAAAAGAAGTAAAATGACTACAAAGACAGAAAAAAGACTACAAAAGAAGTAAAATGACTACAAAAAAGGATGCAAAACAACTAAAAAGTGATGCAAAATGACAACAAAGTGGTGCAATGAAGATGTAAAATGATTATAAAATGATTTTAAAAATTACAGGCTTTTATTTTTATGCACATCTGAATCCTGCCAGCTGATGTGACAGTGTTCCTATACAAACCTTCCCTGTTCCATGTTTCCTGTTTACATGTTTTAAATTTCACTCTACAAATTGTGCGTACATATTTCCTGGACTCGTTGCAAAACCTGCTCTCAGTTTCCTCATCTTCACTGTTTTATGGGTGCAGGTGGTTCTGGCGATGCCTTATGACACGCCCATCCCCGGCTACATGAACAACACGGTGAACACCATGAGGCTGTGGTCTGCTCGCGCCCCCAACGACTTCAACCTGAGAGACTGTGAGTGCTGAGGGCAAACCCTGACCATTTCCAACGTTGAAAAACTGTCTTCATTTCCTTTTTTGTTTTTCGACAGAATAACTTTGCAAGACAGACGGAAAGTGCTGCAACACTGGCACCTCGCAGAGAGATGTCTGTGTTGCACAAGAGTTCAGATACTGCGGTTTAATTAAGCTCTGTGAAGTGCAAAGTTTATACATCATGGTATCAGTTTCACAAAAATGCTCTTAATCTGTTTGTAGTTAATGTTGGAGATTACATCCAGGCCGTTCTGGACAGAAATCTGGCTGAAAACATCTCCCGTGTTCTCTACCCAAATGACAACGTGAGTTCAGTATTTTGTCATTAAACAACTGTTGCAGCCACATAAAAACAAATATTGTGGGTGAAAACTGTCTGAAAAGATCATCTTTTCCTTCAGGAAACACATAGATTCTTCCCTGATAGAGTGATAACTTGTTCAGTATCAGGAAGTTTCAGTCTGACCTGTCCTGTCTGTGTGCTTCAGTTCTTTGAAGGAAAAGAGCTGCGTTTGAAGCAGGAGTACTTCGTTGTGGCGGCCACACTCCAGGACATCATCCGCCGCTTCAAGACCACCAAGAAAGGAAGCCCCGGCCGGACCTCCTTCGAGAGCTTCCCCGACAAAGTGAGCTTAAAAAAATCAGTCATTTAACCACGAATGTCAGTCACAAGATCTTTACAGCTTTTTTATCTTCTTCTACTGATTCTTCTACGAGTCCTTCTCATTTTAGGCCTAGAAAATAGAGAAAAGACCCAACATGACCATGAAAAGTAGTGTGATATTTGCACTGCTTTGTTAAATCAGCAACAGCAGTTAATTTTTCATATCAAGTGCAAAAAATGTTTGTGAGTGTGATAAGATATAATAAAACATAATACAGTTTCGTGCACTTGGTGGCAAATAGTGAAAAGCATTTTAGATATTTTTAAAAATCTGCATCTTTATTCATTTTCACAGCTGCTTGTTTTAACCTCAGTGTTTATTTCTGGAGGAGCTCTAGAAGTTCAGCTTACAGCACATAATAAACTCATGGAAACAACAGACTCTCCTGCTGTTAAAGCTGTGAAATCAGAGAAAAATGTGTCAACAGTTTCACAACATAATGTCACTTTTTCCAGGTCGCCATCCAGCTGAACGACACCCATCCGGCCATGGCGATCCCCGAGCTGATGAGGATCTTTGTGGACATCGAGAAGCTCGACTGGGACACGGTGAGTGACTGTCAGATTAACACGAGTTTAACTGAGAGTGACTCAAAATCAATGCAACACCAGCTTAAATTATGAAATCATGATAAACTACAAGCAAGTAGGAGCAAGACAGTCAAAGCCACAGAGCTTGACAAATGAGGCAGAAACGTCTGCGTTGCATAACTTTCACCTGCAACAGGAAACTTCTCAGCCAGGTTACGAAACTAAATCCAGGCAGCCAGAGGCAGTTTATAATGGAAAATTTATGACTTAAATTAACACAGAATCTGCAATATTAAAAAAGAGGGACGGATTCAAACCTGCGTTATTTACAAATCATCAACTACGAAGAACATATGAGATGTTTAATCAGAGAAATCATGTGATAAACTCCTCCCCTCTGCAGGCCTGGGACCTCACCAAGCGCACCTTTGCCTACACCAACCACACGGTGCTGCCCGAGGCTCTGGAGCGCTGGCCTGTGGAGCTGCTGGAGAACCTCCTGCCCAGACACCTGCAGATCATCTACCAGATCAACCAGGTCCACCTGGATGTGCGTACCGTGGGAACAGAGACAAGCTCACATTGTTGTTTTTATTTAATTTACTTAACACATCAGTGACTCATAAACCTGATATCTGTTTTATTTCGTTCTTGCCTCAGAGGATCGCGGCTCTTTATCCGAAGGACATGGACAAACTGAAGAAAATGTCTCTGATCGAAGAGGACGGATGCAAGAGGGTGAACATGGCTCACCTGTGCATCGTGGGATCTCACGCCGTCAACGGAGTCGCTGAGATACACTCCAACATCATCAAGACTGAAGTGTAAGACCTCTGCTGATGACACACAGCTTCACAAACCAATCTGTGCACAAAGACGATGGAAACACGGGGAGGAACAGCAGAGCAAAACACTATCAGCCGTAAAGACAATCACTCCATTAAAACATAAACAATTTGAGCATCATGGTGGCTCTATGAAACATCTGGAGATCTTAAAAGTCTGTAGGACTTGAAATCGATCTAATCTGGAGCAGATAGGTGGACTGAACTGACACAGCTCGCAGGGCTAAAATCTAAAACTGCAGCATGCATTGAAAAAACAATCAGCAAGAGTCGAAACAGCACATGATTTATGGTTAGAGGGGTCAAACAAACATGCTGGTGTTTCTTTAACTAGCTTTGCTGACCAAATATGTACAAGATTTAGCTGTTTCCATTATTTTGTCCCTGATAGACCAAACAAAGTTCTTCCTCAGGAACATTTTTCCTCATCTTTCTCCACCAGATTCCGTAATTTCAGCGAGCTTGAACCGGAAAAGTTTCAGAACAAGACCAACGGCATCACTCCCAGACGCTGGCTGCTGCTCTGCAACCCCGGATTGGCTGAGCTCATAGCTGAGGTCTGTTCGAGCGAGCTGCCTGAGGGGGGGGGGGGGTTAAATGATGGAGAGCCAGGAGATGCAGTTTTCATTAAGACTCCTGATTCCTCAAAGATTTATTCCCCATCTGTCATAAATCGGATCTTTGCACAGATATCCTTCCTTGTTTGCAGCTGATTTCCTTTCATATTTCCTGATACATGTGTGAAGAGGAGTGTTTTGCACGCTGCCGGTGTGTTTTGCTCACATTTTATTGTGTGTATCTGTGAAATCTCTCTCAGGTTATTGGGGAGGATTATGTGAAGGACCTCAGCCAGCTGCAGAAGCTCAATGACTTCGTTGACGACGACGCCTTCATCCGTGACGTCTCCAAAGTGAAACAGGTAGAGAGCGGAGCCGAGTGATTGGTCTATTTACTCAAGTACTGCGCTGAAGTACAATTTTAAGGTGCTTAACTTGATGTTTTTTTTCAATTCAACTGCTTTACACTTGCACTCCACTTTGTTTCAGAGGAAAAAAATTAAGATCTTAGATGAAAAAAGTGTCATATTTCAGCTGAGTTCTTAGATGTTCAACATAAGACACATTTCCCTTGAAACTACAAACATGGTCTCATCTAATCAGCTGTTTGAGGCCCAAAGATGTAAAATTATCTTCTACGAAATCAGCTCAACCACAACCTGCTGCTTACGTATCAAATCATAGGTATTAACAATCTAAAATATCACATATAATAAGGTCCCATCAGCCATTTTTCTGCAGAACAGCACTTTTACTTTTGGCTCCTTTCAGTTAATTTTGCTTACAATACTCCTGTGTGTTTTCTAAATGGGAATCTGAATGCAGGAGTTGAACCGTTTGAATAAATTACCTTTTATAGGACATTAGTTCCTGTTTTTATGTTGCACTAATGACTGTACCATGTTGCTTTGGATGCACAATGGAGGCTTTGTTGTAAACGTCCTGTTGCACCATGAATGCATGCATTTCAACATGAACAGCACCAGCCTGAGCCCCGTCAGTGCTGATCACTGTGCACAGCAGGATCCATGTCTTCATGGTTTATTGTTTCTGCAAGCAGAGACATTTTTTTCGTGTGTGTGTGTGTGCGTGTGTGTGCATTGCAACACGCTTTGCTGCAGCTATAAAGTCAGTACGTGTCAGGACAGGTCGCACCTGTTATTCAGCAACTTTCGCCTCCATGAGCACCTGCTTTGTTGCCAAATCGCACATTTCTGATTTTCTCACAGGATAACAAGGTGAAGTTCGCCCAGCATCTGGAGAAGGAGTACAGAGTGAAAATAAACCCATCGTCCATGTTTGACGTCCATGTGAAGAGGATCCACGAGTACAAGCGGCAGCTCCTCAACTGCCTGCACATCATCATCATGTACAACCGTACGTGACATCGCTCATCACTGACAGACGGTTTCACAAGCCGCTGCTTCATGACATGACTCAATCTGACGTGATGTGGAGGAGCCTCCACCCACTGCTCCCCGCTGCTCCCAGCAAGTTCAAACAAACACTGAGACAGAGATGCAGCTGCCTTTTAAAAGAGGCGTGTGAATTTTTCAGGCTGTCATCAGATTGTGATTTACAGGACATCAGGTTTCATCAGCAGTGCAACATGTAATTTACTTTAATGCTGACTTTAGCTGCATCAGCAACCTTTTTCTATGTCAGTCTTAACAAATAGCCAGATAATTCTATTGCGCATTTCGTTGGAAATCTTCATTTAAAGTCAGCTGCAGTAAAAAATAAAGGTTATATTTTGCTAAAGTTATTAAAATTCAACTAGAAGGAAACATACAACATACTAATCAGTCCAATCGTGTTGAGATATTAAAGATTACGGTAATTGACACTACAATAATATAAGATGTGAGCAAAGGAAAGATTAAACCAAAGTGGACAAAAATTCCAACTATAGACAATGCAAAAATACATTTTCCATATTGATTTAAAGGTCCAGTGTGTGGGATTTAAGGATGTATTTGTAGAATTTGGCAGAAATCTAATATAATAATAATTCTGATAATTCTTTAGTTCTGTTAAAATTTTTGGACCACAAGTGGAAGAATATTCAGTTCTGTGCAATCTGCAACTTCTCCACTAGATGGCACTAAATCCTACAAATGGACCTTTAAAAATGATCAGGGTTGGAGAGTGTGTGAAATTAACCAGGAAATTTGTTCCTGTGTAAACATTCGATGTAAGATTCAACTTCCTCATGTTTTATTTTTGACTCTTGGAAGAGTTAACAGGCCAGTGTCACATGACCTCACATGAAATTAGATCTAAATCCATTAAACTTCCTGTTGTATGTTGAGTCAATTCAGCTGCATGGGAAATGGAACTTATATTTCTATTGTTCAGTTTTGTTAAAAATGCATAACTTTTGATGAGTTTGTGCCCTTTTCTGTTCTTCTTCAGGCATTAGAAAAAACCCCACTGCACCTTTTGTGCCGCGAACAGTGATCATCGGAGGAAAGGTACGACTCAGACGAAGCAAACACAGCAAACACTGAAAAAAAATCCAGTGAGAGAATCCTGGTATTTTTGTTTTGCTGTAAGTCGTCCACTGTCGCCCTCTGCAGGCTGCTCCTGGGTACCACATGGCGAAGATGATCATCAGGCTGATCACTGCGGTGGCTGATGTGGTGAACAACGACCCCGTGGTGGGAAACAAGCTGAAGGTCATCTTCCTGGAGAACTACAGGGTCTCTCTGGCAGAGAAAGGTACAAATCAGAGATGATGAACCTTTCATGAAGATCCAAGACACAAAAACACACAAGTTCATGTGCAAAACTCTCCTTGGAAGGGTTTAATTTAAAAAAAGTGCTCAAATGAAGGATGACAGTTCACTATAAAAGTTAAAACTTTGTGCTCTTCCTCAGTGATACCTGCCACAGATCTGTCGGAGCAGATCTCCACCGCCGGCACCGAAGCTTCAGGAACAGGAAACATGAAGTTCATGCTGAACGGAGCTCTGACCATCGGCACCATGGATGGAGCCAACGTGGAGATGGCTGAGGAGGCTGGAGAGGAGAACCTGTTCATCTTCGGCATGCGGGTGGAGGACGTGGCTGAAATGGACAAAAAGGGGTAAAAGAATCTGTTTTATGAAGCTTGAATTAATGTTTTAAAGCTCCTTTTGTGTTGTTAAAACTGTATTAACTGTTGTTTTTTTTAAAGATACGACGCCATGGAGTATTACAGGAAGCTTCCAGAGCTGAAACAGGTGATGGATCAGATCACAAGTGGCTTCTTCAGCCCCAGAAACCCAGAGCTTTTCAAAGATCTCACTAACATGCTCTTCAAATATGACCGGTGAGAAACACACAGATACATCCTGCACTTTGTAGCCCAGTTAAAGTTACATGAAGTTCATTAATTCCACCTCCAAGACTGTTGGTGTTTGGTTATATGTGAAGAAAAGGTCAGAAGAGGGTTGATATTTTTTGTAGTTTGCCTTCAAGTGATGATGTTCAAACTTCTGAACACTTTTTTGGCTTTTTTGTTCAGTTCAAGTTGTCAGACTTGATATGTTTTGCTCTCTTTATCTCCCTCCAGTTTCAAAGTGTTTGCAGACTTTGAAGACTACATAAAATGCCAAGAGAAAGTCAACAAGCTCTATCAGGTGAGTTTTTTTCTCTGCTTCAAATGGGATGTTCAGCACAAAGTGAGAAAAGAGAGTAAAGTTTCTTTCCTTACTCACTTTGAATGACTCTTATTTTGTAGCTGAACTTTTTTAAATTAGAAACACTTCAGTCAGGTTAAACTGTTTCTTCTCCTCTTTGTTTTGACTGCACAAGTTGATATTATTCTTTACCTTTTTTACAAACATCACATGTTTATAATAGTTTGTTCACCATCAGAGAAAAGCAAGTTGAAATCACTGTCATTTTATTTTGGTCATTTCCTGTTTTATTCTGTTAGATCTCTCCTCAGGTGTCATGATTAGTTACTTCCTGTCTTTGTTTGCCTTCCAACCTTTTTGATTGTTGATTACTTTCACCTGTTTTTCTTCACTCTTTGTCAGTTCATCTGCTTCAGTTCCTGCGTTTGTTTCTTTCTGTTTCACCAATATCATGCTATTTGTTTCTTTTGCATCTGTTCTGTTTGATTTATTTTATTTGCTCGTAAGATTTCTGTTACTTTGTGGCCTTCTTTGCTTTTATGATGCTCATTTTTTGTTTTTTCAGACTATTTTCTCTGTTTTTTTGCCGTTGGGTCCTTTTTTGAATTCTTCAAACCTTTAAACAGACAAAATTCTCAGTCTTATTTGTAAACTTGAGCATTGCTTCTGTAGTTTGGAAACAATCTGGATGAATTATTTTTGTCTACTTTGGTGGCCGCTTGAGGGCATTTATTGATTCATTCATTCATGTATTAATTTTACGAAACTCAACTTTGCTATCTTGTCCTATCTTCCTGTAAATTGTTATTGGAAGTATGTGTAAGTACAATAACAGCAACTTAAAATCAGACACATATTTGGCATATAAAGGTAAATCTGAGAAAATATGAATTACAGAGTGCAAGAAACTTTAGACGACCACAAGAGGGCGTACATCTCTGTTTTCTTTCACATTACTGTCTTTATCTTCAACTTTTCCTTCCAACAGGGACAAAAGACTTTTCAGAAATCAGTTTTTACAGGAACTCTTCAGCAGGCAGCAAAAAATAAGAAAAAGTCTAAATAAAGAAAACAACAAACCTACAGAAGAGGAAAATGTAAGTGCACATATATTATCTAAAATAAAAAAATGTTTTATTTTTCTCTAAAAGGATCCAAAGGAGTGGACCAGGACAGTGATCAGGAACATCGCCGCCACGGGAAAGTTCTCCAGCGACAGAACCATCGCAGAGTACGCCACCGAGGTTTGGGGCGTCGAGCCGACCGACCTGAAGATCCCGCCTCCGAACGAGCCGAGGGAGGCCATCGAGGAAACGGCGAGAGCTCTGAAGAAGATGTGAGGCCGCTTCACAACCCGACTGCTGCTTTTATGTTTACAAACCCTTCACTGTTTCTGTCCCGCTGAGCTTTTTAGCCTTCAAGTTACACGTCACTGAACTTTTTCCAAGAGCTTTGGGTGTTTCAGAAAAAAAAAAAATCACCTCTGCACTTGTTTTTAGTTTTCTGAACACTTTTATTGTCAAAGCACCCGAAGTCAAAGCACTTGCATCAGAAATTGTCTGTTACAGTCTTCAAGCACCAGTACAGCAAAGCATGAGTCAGCGTGGAAGCTTGAAAGGTCAAATGTTCAGGATTAGTGGGAGTTTCTGCATTTCGTTGGTGTGACAGTAACACAGCAGCTGACTTAACTGAATTTTTTTTTATCACATTCCTGCTACTTTACGCTTCATGTTCTCTGCAACAAAAACCCGTCTGTACTCCAGGCAGACTGAAACAAGTTTTTTTAGATTTGCTTCTGCGTCAGGAAACTTTGGCTTCCAAACAAACCTACTTGATTTGTGATCTGCAGTATTTTGTCCCTGTGGTCAAATAAAAACGTTGTGTGATATACTTGGTACAGTTAGAGCTTTTCTTTCAGTGCACACATACACATACACATGCATTTCATGGCAAAAATAACAATATGCTTAAATTTAATTGGTCAAAATGTAACAACACCAGATGACAGGAGATCCACCTCTCTGGAAAGAGCTGATCTACTGTTTCAAGTTTTGTAGAAATTTTCTGCAAGAAACACAAAGAAAATATCACATAAATTTCAGTTTGAGGGATTTTTGTTTATGAACAGGATTCAAAAGAAAACATAGTGAACTTAAAGGTCCAGTTTAGAGGATTTAGTGACATCTAGTGGTGAGGATGTAGATTGCAATCATTCAAATATTCCTCTGACTCACTGTAATTAGTGTAATTCACTGAATAAAATCATTCAAACTGGCTGATTATTGTCTGTTTGAAATTAGAATCACATTCATGTAAAATTCATATTCGTTTTAAAAAACTCACCCGACCACATTCGGCAGATTTGGATCTAAGTAGATGTTGTTGTGGGAGAAACCAAGATCTGCACTGTAGGTAACCATTTCAACCTGAACATCCGAGCTATGTTTTTTCTTAGCCTCAAGTGATATCTGGTGCAGCTGGAGACAAAAAAATACAAAGTAGTTCAGAGAGAAGGCAGCAACATCCGCCAGCCAAAGGACATAAACATAAAGAGCTGCTGTACCTTCTGGCCCATGTGATACGGTACAATGTTGTCATCCTCTGAATGCAGGATGAGAAGTGGACTCATCAAGGCCTTCAAACTGTAAATAAGTGTAAATAAAAGCATATTTTTACAGCAAAATTATCATATTCTTTTGCACGGAACTTCCTGCATGAAGGTTTGAGTCGCTTAAAGAGGACAAATCCTGCAAAAGTAATAAACTGATAAACAGAATAAGAGCAACAAAAAGATATTTTTTGAAAGAAAGCGAACTTACTTTTCATCATTAGCAAATACAATATTGTTCTTCTCCAATATGTTCAAAATCAAGCTTTCAAATCCCGGAAGGAACGTGTACATCTGGAGGAACACAAGGTACAAACTTTGTGGAGATATTTTGCAATTTCCTGTGGAATGTAGCGACGAGCCAAAACTTGCAGGACAAAAATTATTTCAAGATTGAAGATTCATTTCTTTCATCAGTTTACAACAGAAACATCACGAGATGACACTTGTAAGTTCCTACAAAAACAGCAATTTTATAACTCGATTAAAAACACAACAAGTTGTATCTTTATGTTGCAATGTGGGGGATAAATCAGGTGGCACAACAGCAGATACTCATGGTTTACTTTGTGAATGTATCCCAGCATGGATGTAGAGAATAAGCTTAAAACTACAAATTTTGATACTCTGATATCAAAAATTGCCTTGATATTTGTATCTTAACATAAACATTTACATCTAAAGCCTGTATTTGTTACCTTACGATGGGTCCCAGATAAGACAGTTGTGCTTGAATAGCGGATTAGAGGCAAAATATGAGCTGTGGCGGCTCAGTTGGTTTTGTTTTAGACTGCAAACATGATCTTTTGGGTTTAAATCCAGTCAACTTTGACTTTTATTTTTACTTTATATTCAATTTTCCCACAAACTTTTGCTCTAGCAGTGAAACAAGGCTGTTAATATCCATTTTCACAAGGCCTTCATTTCAGATTAAATAAAATGTAGCCATGATAATGTAAACACCCTGAGGAGCTGCAGACAGACAAAAATGTATTAACTGTTCTCACCCTGGCGAGTGGGTATTGGACTACAACTTCTTCCATTCTTGTGAACGCACTTTCGAGGATTACAGCATCAACAGCAGACCCTGGTGTTAAAGACGGTAACAAAAATGATTAAAAACAGAAAATTAAAAACCCTAAAAAAGTACCGATTTCAAATTTCAAGGCTTGTAATGTAAATATTAATCCAGTACAACTGAAAAGAGTTCAATCACTCAAGATAAAAAACAATCACACGTCTTGGTTTAATAGTCAGTAGGGTCTTTATAGACTTCCCTCACCTCGCTCTTGTAATCTCACTGCAGTGCTGGTTGCCACCCTACATATAAACAATAAAGACACACACACTTACACATTTCGTACTGAACATGTCGTCTCTTTTGTAAACTGTAGGAAGCTGTTTGTCAAGGAGTCTGAGGAGAAACTGACCCAGAACCGAGCGAGTGTCCCCACAGACAGATAAGACCTCCTCTGCTACGCTCCTTTACCCACTGGTGCAGGTAGAGGGCGTCACTGGTCAGTCCAGCCTCACTTGGCTCCCCGCTGGAGTCTCCGAAACCTCATCAGAGGACACAAAGAACCTTTAAAATCATCAGTGCATCAAGACACAATCACATATTGATCCACAGGACAACTCATCTATGATTTTATATTTTATAAACTTTGTCATATAGCTGAAAAAACAATCCAGCCTGAACCCTTATTTTTATTTGTTGACATTAGCTACTTCCTTACTTTTATTTGTGCAATAATGATTGTATGTTACTTTCCTACTGATGACAAACTTCCCCAGAAACTGACTGAACAGATAACAAAATGCATAAATAAACATTAAGTATATTATTAAGTGGAATAACAAATAATTGAATGTTGTAAATGTTTTATGAGGTAAGCAAGAACATAAAACTGTCGAAAACATTAACATTAAAATTAAAATGAGTGACATTAAGAATGTCTGCTGTCAGTTCGATCACAGAGAAGTCAGACTCACACTTATGTAAAACTGTTCAAAACACAGAAATGCAAACACACTAGTTTGGGACTTAGAGAGATACCGTTGCATTTAAATCAGTGCCCCGAATCACAGACATAGAGAATTCAAAGATTGATTATTTTTAATAAACGGCTGATGTTACTGAGGTCTAAAACTGAGACTCTGAAACAGATCAGCTCTAAATCATGCTAATTCAATTAAGACAAAATAAGCTGTTAATGATGGCACTGGGTCTGCAGGACACAAAAAAGAATAATAAAATGTTGATTAAAAAAGAAAAAAAAGATAGAGTTTAGCAAAAAGAGACCGCTTAAAGAGCAACAACAAGCATCTTACCTCTGTAGTCCAAAGATAAGACATGATATCCTGCAGCACTCAAAATCTGCAATAACACACAAAAGTTTTTTAAAAATATTTTCTCAATTCAATCACCAAAACTGAAAATACTTTGGAGCAGAAACCGCACCTTCACCAGTTCCACCCTGTGATTTATGGCCCTGCAGGAACAACACGAGAGCATGAAAGAAACGCAAACAAACAAGAGGCTTTCAGATTCATTTCCTCCGGCACACAAACCCTTGTGAGCATTGTGTCTGTGGATAAACCCAGGAGCGTGCGATACCCACTACACTCCATTAGGATCATTTCAAGGGTCTCTCTCCTGCCTCTCTCATCCCACCTGGTGCCTAAGTTGCCATGGAGATAGATAATAACAGGACGGCCATCTCCCATAGTCTCCTGGTACCACTCCGGGCTTCTCCCAGCGGCCTCCTCCCATTGGTTGGCAGGGAGTGTGTGCCTAGAGCAAGAAAGAGGAGAAAGATCTGGTCACACAAACAAATGAGCTAATGTTCTAAGATATACAGCAGGTTTTTGAAGTGGTCTCGTGCAGATAAATTGGTAGACTGTGGTCCTATTGGCTCAGGAGCCGCCTGTGTCTGATATGCGTCTGCTTGTGGTTTTTCAAGTACTGATGCACTTGAATGGACAAAACAGGGACCAACAAACGACCTACCAGACACCGACGGAGACCCCGTCCTCTGTGCTGAGGTAGAAGTTGCATGTGTGGTTCAGCAGGTCCTCAGGTCTGCTAAGATCCACAAAGAATGGAAACCTCACTGCAGCAGAGAAGAGCACACAAGGTCAGAAAGAGTTTACTTTTGATTATTTTTATCTATACCATCATACTGAATCACATCAATTTGTATTCATATTATCATAAAGCAACATAATATTATAGCGTATCATATTGTATCATGTCAGATTGTACCGCATCGAATCGTAAAGTATCATATTGTAATGTATTGTATCGTATTGTATCAAATTATTTTAAATTATATTGTAGTAAATCATCCTGAATCAGTTACAATTGTATCGTATCATTTAGTAACAAACTGTAACATAAAATCATTTTAAAATATGCTGAATTAAATCATTCATAATAAATCCTATTGCACTGTTTCATATCACATCAAATCAAATCGTGGCGTATTGCACCATAACGCATTGCTTCATATCAACATCTATTATAATGTATCAAACTGTTTAACATCATATCCAACCATGTTGTTTTGCATAACATGTTGTGTTGTATCATATTGCATCATGATGTATAGAATCATATTAAATCATACCTTATCGTATTGTTTGCATTATATCATATTTGATTAATCATTTCACCCATACTTGAATAGTGCTAATGTGTCTAATTGTATCGTATCATATCAAATCTGATTGATTGATCAGATGGTTAATATCTTCCTCTATGGTATCATATTGTTCAATGTGGAAAATTAAGTGATTAATAATGCATGTTGTAAGGAGTCTATAGAATACTGCAGCTTTTGTCATCCGTTTTGGTTATGTCTCTTGTTTTCAGTACAGTAACACACTGCTTTTTTGTTATGCTAACAATGCTAACAGCAGAAATGGGTCATGCTCTATTGTTTATTCTGAAATTTAACCTAAATATTATGTAATTGGAAATGTGCAGACAACACTTAGGACACCAATTTACAACACAATGCATGATACAATGACATAATTCTCACAGCAAAAAAACCCACTCAGCTTCAACAGACATTGTGTTTTTTTTTGCATTAATATTGAATTTAGGAATTAAAATAGGAATACTTTCAGTTTCTCAAAGTAACCACAACACCATGTATGACTCTATGAAAAGGGCTGCAATGTTGTTTGACATTTAAAACACACAAAAGGTCATTTAAAAAATGGTCTCACATGTAGTGGCTGTACATTGAATAAACACACATTACTTACATAAGTGAGCAAATATGACGTGGCCAAGTATCCAGGGAAACAGGTAGAGAATGACAGGCACTGAGCAATAGACAGTGATCAGAAACGACACAGCTCTCCTCATCCCTGCCTTTGGTTGAACGATTTCCCTTCTGCAGTGACAAAATCCTCCCTGCTGTCCAAACCACTCTGTTTGCTTTTTCTTGCTTCAGTTGTTAAACTGAGGCAGAATCCAGCAGAGCTCTCCTCCTGACAACATCAGCATTGAGAAATACAGAGAAGGAAAGAGGTCAATGTTCATCTGAGACTAATCTAATCCTCTGCTGCCGCTGTTTCACACTTGATTCAAACGTATAGTTAAAGTAAAGGAGAAACTCTGTCAGCTACTTTGCCACTAATGAAAGCAAGAAGCATGTTAAAGCACACAAATCCTGCTTTTTGCAATTGCAACTAACAACAAAAATATAACTTAATTTCAAAGAGCAACCTAAAAAACATTTACACAAACATCTGGTGGCACAAAACCTCTGCCATGACTGTAGACATTTACACATGTTAAAACAGAACACACCCAGCTCACAGATCAACATAGTGCACCGCAAGGCATTCTGGGTATTGAAGTTCTGTGATATTAACGAGCAGATTTCTAAATGGTTCTTTTTCTATATATTTTTGTATCTTTAAAGTATTTCTTAACAAGCGAATAGAATACTCAGATTACTGAGTAAAAGCAGTGAAGTCACATGTAAAAATACACTGTTACAAGTAAAAGTCCTGCATTAAAAAATCTTACTTCAGTGGAAGCACATAAGTCTATAAATCCAGAATGACCCTTAATGCTGTCATGAGTATTTCCATTATTGAATATGTTTAAGGTCAATTTCTACTTCACAACAATTAATGGACAAATTTTGTTACTGGTTACTTTTCAGATAAAGATATAAGATTAAAACATATGATGTAATTATAAAAAAGCAACACTTTTATAGAGATTGTATAGATAAATGTAAACCACTGAAAGCAAGTACTCAACTACAGTAGCAAAACACTTGTTTCAGCTCGGCCGAAATGCTGTTTACACACTGATACAGCAGAGTGTGAGCTGTGAAATGCTGTTTACACACTGACGTGTCAACAATAAGAAAGGACTACTGTTGTTTAATGTAACAGTGTCAGTTAATTTCTTACAAATCATATTTCCTTCAGAACCAGTATTTGATACTTTAAAAACAATTTTCCAGGATCAGCTTTTGCATTTTACATCCACAAAGATAAATTTTATTAAATTAACTCTTGTTTTTAGTTGAAAACTTATAAAATTCTAGAAGCAGAGTAAATGAAAAAGTACAGTATGTAACTACAACTATTGTACTTCAGTACAGCATTTGAACACATTTAATTACATTCCACCACTGAACCCTGACTGTAGTTATATTAATGCCTAACATTTAATAATATCAATAATACCAGGGACCTTGTGTTATCTTTAAAAGCAGGGTTGTATTATATAAAACTTTATTGACACTCACAGCAAAAAAAATCACTGACCCAGAGCAAAAAAATCATTAACCCAGCAGAAAAATGTATATGTAGGTCATATTAGCCCCATCTTAAATATTAAGGTAATGCTGCTCTACACATGAATCCATTACTCTTTACTTTTACTTGTAATAGAGTATTTTTTTTACACTGCTGCTTTGTTATATTAAGCACAGGACCTGAAAACAAGGATAACTCTTCCACCTCTGGCAGCGGTGGCTCGGTCCGCGGGGGGCCGGACGGGGCCTGGCTGCGGCCAGTCAGGCCCTCGCAGGCTCCCGGTCCCCGCCCCTTCCTTTATCAGCCGCTTTTCAAAATCCGCTATCAGGCGGAGGAGGGATGACACACGACCGGGATATATAGCAAAGCCAGCAGTCAGCGAGAAACAAACATATAAACCCCTCCGAAAAGAAAAAAAAAACAAAACCCCGCTGCTGTTTGGAAATAACCGTTAAAAACAAGGCTGACTTACAAACTGTCCTCCGCGGAAGGGTCCGTTCACCTGCGAGGGAACCGCGACGCCACGACGGGAAGAAATGTTGTGAAAAAAAAAGTTTAAATCAAATCCAAATTCAGTTTATCGCCAGATTTGAGTTGGAAAAGGAGCCGGCTGTCGTCCAAGTTCGGCAACTTTGGTGAGTGTTTTTGTTATTTTAGCTAATCATACCGTCAGTTAGCCGGTCGCTTCCTCCTCCGCAGGTTTAAACTGAAATTTTAGGACGTTAGCCAGCAGCGGCAGCCCGGGACCGACCGTTTCCTCCCGGCATGCCTGATGATAAATTAGCCCCGTTAGCTTAGCCCATCACTTTCCCATACACTTAACGTTAGGTTAGTTAAGTAGAGTTAGCCATACCATGCTAGCTAACGTTTAACTATATGACAGTTAGCAGTTGACTGTTTTGTAAAGTTTACTCTGGTGCGGTCGGTAACTTTATCCAGGCATTATTAAGACAGCTGTTGACCTTGTTTTTCAATGATTGATTTTATGAAGTAAGCTAATTTACAAGGAAATTCCTAATATATGACAATGTGAATGTGGACTTTTCTTGTGGGTTTTGACTGCAACTATTGTTCACAACTAACTCAAAAACACCGGAACACTAAATTTATTAATATTTTCATCCTCCCATGGATGTTATGACACTGGACCAATTTTAAGAGAGGATCTCACAAAGATTTATTTATGAAAAATTGATTAATAAGATCATCAAATTGGACTAAAGTAACGTTTTGAAAGTGAGAAGGTGGGATTTTTAAGTTGTGGGCAAATAATATTATTTTGGCATATAATTATGTGCATTGCACTTTGCAAACGAGTTTTCTAAGTTTACAAAGTTTTTGTTGTGCATGTGCAAAGCAAAGCAAAAAGGCAATAGAAATGCAGTATTATTGAAAATATGTTGCATGATGATGATAATAGGTAACCAATTTTGCACAAAATAGATCATAAAACTTGGAAAACTGAGTTGTTTAGGTTTCACTCCTGCAGGACTGGATGATGAGAACACAGCTATTATAAAATTCCTAAGAATTTAATTTATTTAAACAAAGAGTTTTATTATTTTATAGATGACTTGCAGCCTGGTAGTTGGCTCTAAAGTTGAGAGATTCTTGAAAAATTTTGTGAGTTACATTTAGTTCGTCCTATATAGCTACTTATCACAAAAATTAAACTATAGTTGCTGAAGCTAAAAAGCAAACTTTTTCAATAACTTTTAATTCTCTTAAAAAGGAAAGGCTAATAATAAACAAATACACTAATACAACAATGCATATTGTAATGCAGCAAACTTCTTTTGTCCCGTCATCATCTCCAGTTTCAAAATATAAAAGAGATTTCAGCACACTGGTTGTGGGGGCAAAAAGATTTGAAAATTTTACTTTCCTGACAGACATCTGTTGGTGATAATTACCAACCACACCAGCACCAGTGAGTGTTGGGATGGTTTTAAGGATTAACCTTCTTCTTGTGACCTAGACTAGTGTGATTCTTTGGCCGCAGCATCTGTCAAAGCTCGGCCACCATGAGCCACTGTGACCGAGCCTGAGCAGGAGGGCTTCTGGGATAATTGGCTCAGAGGCTGTTTGGAGAACGCAAACCGAATCAGTGCAACAACACAAGCAAGCAAGCAAGCAAAACAAGCAATATGCAGTCGAACTTGCTATTAAAGTTTGAAATGAGGCCAGGCCAGTGCTAATATGAATATAAATGAATTGTTATTTTCAATTCAGCAACAGTTTACTGCATTTGTTTTGATCCGATTTTACTTTATTTTCTGAGCTTCAGATGAGTTGCCACAATGCTGAGACATGATTTTCCTGCTTTTCATAATCTCCTTCAATGTGCAGATGCAGAATACTGATTTGGTTTTGTCCCTATTGTCTGCGAATGAATGGGCACCCCGAGTCTGGGGTGCAGGGGACACCTGACCGAGCGCTTGATGATCGCACTGAGAGCAGCTGGAAAAGCTGAGGTCAGAAGGGTGTTCTTTGTATAGACATCCAGGCCTGAACTGAGAAGTTTAAACTCGTTAAATATAATGGTGTGCTCTCACTTTCACACTTAATCCACATGGACTCGCGCATAGCATATATGTAATGTTCGTGTTTAAACAAAGCAAAGTAAGGTGCTAGATATGACGCCTTATTCATAAATTATACTGCAGGAGATAAAAGCTACTACAAATTGCAAAAAAATCAGGATTTAGCACTAAAAAAAGACAACTGTTAAATGTACATTCCAGTAATATTAGTTTGAGTCCAGAAAAGCAAATGAAAAGAAAAAATAGAGGCTCTATTCAAACTTACAACTGATGTCGACAGTCACAACACTTAAGTTGCGTGAAGAGACAAGTTGCAGCAGCTTATTTTTGCGAGTAAAAACTGAAGTTAATGAAGGCTTTACTCTGCTCAGCTCTCCACTGCTATTTCCAGTTATGCTAACTAACATTTACTTTCCTTAAGCTTCAGGTGTCTTAAGGCTGTTGTGTCCATGAGTTATGTCATTCCTCAAGTTAGTCCGACTCCACCCTTTCTTATTTTGCACCACAGTGCCCTCTCTTTTTGTCACTCTTTGGAAGCTTCTTAAAAAATTATTTAGGATTCGCTGTTTATGTTTTCGTTATGGCTTGAGACGACCTCGTGATGGTTTACTATCTGTTTTGGCATCTTTCTGAACTGGGCTCCACACTTCTGTTTGGGGCTGTGAAAGGGCTTTGCTCTCTGTCAAATGCTCCTCATTGTTTTTCAATTACAGTAACGATGCATCTCAACACAGAGTTTGTCAACTTCGTCTGAGTTTCTGTAACTGATGCTGGCGGGCGGCCAGTGGATGTTGTCCAAGGCTTTGCTGTAACCTGCTCAACTTGCTCAGTCTGGCTACTTGTTTCACTTGGTTCGGTGCCTCTTTGCTATCTTTGATTCTTAACCACAAGTATGAAGAATATTCGGTCTAAAAACTTTGAATGTGCCGGTTTTGTATTTTTAAATCATTTTTATCATTATTAATTCAGGATTTTTATCTTGCCAGCCCTTACAAAATCACATTTTGATATATGACTATATTATACAATATGTTACCTTCGTGTGTGTCTCAGATTAAATGACCTAGTTCATGAAATATTCCAGTTAAAAGCATTAAAAGAGAGCCATGTTTAGTGTCAGACTTGGCCACGTCTGTCAATTTACCTGATTGTCTAATCATTCTAATTGGATTAGTCAAAGCTTCCACCACAAATGACGCTGTGAGTGTGTTGGCAGCCCAGTCGCTCAGTGACACACTCAGACGAAGGTGCACGCTGTTGAGATTGATGTTTGCAGCATGTTTGTGAGTGTGTTTTAACAGTGATTTTTATGTTCTTTAACCCTGAATTAAGTTGTATTGCGGGTAAACGTGTGAGCCAAAATGTGACAAAACAAAGATTGTCTTGCGTCCTTTTCTTTCAGGGCAGGGTGCTGTCCTGTGGGATGGGTGACGCCCAAGAGCAGGATCATTACGAGGAGCGCCTAAAAGAAGTGTTCAACAGTTTTGACGCCAGCGGCTCGGGCTCGTTGTGCCCAGAAGAACTCTCTGACCTCTGCCAGTCTCTTCACCTGGATGATGCCACACCTGCTCTTCTCCAAACACTCCTGCAGAGCCAGGACCGCCTCACGGGCAGGGTGAGTTCATTCCTGTTGTCTGTCCAACAGTTGTGCAACTTTGGCTGTTATCAGCTTGCAAAAGTTGCATTTGCAGAATAATTTTGACTTATTATAGACATTCCTGCATGAAGGATCATCTCCATTCTTTGTATTTGGCAGCCGCCTGTGTTGATCCACTCAGGCTCTCAGGTCTTTGTGTCTCAAGGCTTTTTTGCGGCTTTGTTCGCTGTCTTGTTGAGGAGAAAATGTGCCCTTGTCAGGCCTGATCCCAGGTGTCTGTCGTCAGGACAACCAAGCCAACCAATCATCACCCACAGATGCATTTCTTTGAGCGTGCTCTTTGTGGAAATGTATAAAATGGAAAGGATACTGATCTAATTAGTACAATTGGATTTCTGATTATATAAAATAAATTCACATGATCTTGAATGTGTAGTTTTAATCTTTTCAGCCTTAAGAAGAAGGATGATTTATGTTTCAAATTGTTCCACGCTTTCACGCATTAATTTGTGTTCAAATATAAGTGTGGTACAAAGCGTGTGGATGGCTATTGTCTCTTATGTGCGGGACTGGTGTATGTGGGCGGGCGTAAATGTTAGCAGAGGGGCAGTGAACTGATTGCCATCCAACAATAAAGTCAAAAAAGAAAAAAAAAAACCCTCCAAAAGCCGGCAGCCGCCAGCCTCCACACACAAAGAAAATCACCATATTCAGGGTAAGCAGCTGTTGATTCTCAAAGTGTGACCTCCCTGTTCCTCCACCCAGACACCCAGGGACACCCGGCCTCCACCCGACACGCAGGGAATTACATCCAGTCTCAGGAATCTCATGAACTTTTGCTTTTTTTTTTTTTTAATACTTTTCTTAACATCCTGAGCATTGTTTGCATTTTATCAGATGTATGTAAGACTGTAATTTAAAAAACTCTGTTGTTTCAGGTTGACTTTGACCAATTCAAGAATGCACTGATTCTGGTGTTGTCGTCGACTGCTGAGCCACCACAACAAGAAGAGGAGACTTTGACAAAACCAGGTAAAGTCTGGATTCAGGTTCAGGTGTTGCACATACTAAGGAAATTTCACACGGACAAATGTTTTTTTTAAAACGCTTGGAGTGTCCGCCTGATAACCAGCGAAAAGAACGAAGGGATATTTTTAAACTAAGCTGATATTTATGTCACTGTAAGTTGGTGTTGAACTTAAAAGACACATTTTCCATTCGACAAGTCAACCAAGAGGTGAAGGTGACACTTGAAGGCTGACCAAGTGGAACAACCCCCATGCTGAGTCAGCTGTAAATCTACATACAGAGTCACAGAGCTGAAAGTGCACAAAGCCAATTAGCCTGCAGTCGAACTTTTTGCACGATCATGGATGCAGTTAACGCAAAGAGTGGTTTTATACTAAACTATTGCTCAGAAACAATTGTTAATGCTTATAAAAAGTTTGAACCAGTTCCCTCATGTAAATGAATATTGTAGACTATTGTAGATTCCTTGTTAAAGCCAACACCTTTTTAATTCAGTTATTTTACATCATCAAGCTCACATTTCAAAGTATTGATAACACAGGATTATAAATGATTTATGGTCAATATCAAAGTTTTACTGTCAGTGAAGCATAAAGGCGTCAAACCCACAAAGTGTCTACAGAGACGTTTGTGCACCTGAAAAACTGTCAGCCTTTAGTTTCATGTTTATATTACTCACACAAGTAAGGAGGACATGTGATCCCACATTTAGAGAAGTTATTAGTTTTTTGGAGAAGTGACTGCTGAAGGCTGCGGCAAGTATTAGTCATTTAACATTTGTTTTGATGTCGTCTGTTAAGCAAACTTCACTGTGATAAATAGTTATGACTCTGACTTATTTTATTTGACTGTCGCTTGTCATTGCTTCTCCTCAGAATCTCCTGAAATCCAACCAAAGTTCGTGAAGGGCAGTAAACGCTACGGCCGCCGCTCCACGCCAGAGTTCATAGAACCTATTTCAGACTTGTCCGAAGTTAGAAATGCAAATCCAGTGGAAAAGGAAGATCTGGAGGACAACTATGACTCAGCTGTTCCCAGGAAGCGTGAGGTAAAAGGCTAAGACTGACACTGCTCTCAGCCTCCAGACACCGATGCCATCCTTATCACCTCCTGTCCTCGCATGTACTGTGTTTCTAGGCAGCCGCCGACTGGCAGGGAGGCGTTATTCTTAGCTAATCAGCTTAGCGGCATGCAGGGTTGATCCAGAAATGTAACATAGACGCTCAAACACAGGATTCACAAAGCTCTTTTCTTGCATAACAACACAGCACTGTCTGTAAATAACACTAAGCATAATTACTGTTCAATAAGCCTCAAGCATTCAAGATGTACCCCCAGTGTTTGTGCAGCGCCACATTTCAGCTTAAAGGTACAGGATGCAGTTGTTGAAATGAACTTTGCCCCCAGTGGATACGCTGGCGATGATGTGGTGGTCAAGACAACAGTATCGGGATTTAGGAATTTACTTCATCACAAGTTTTTAATAGATGAAAGACGTTGATTTGAGTGTTTTATCTCTTTATTTCAGCCTCTGATTGTCCAAACAGGACAGCAGTGACTTGAAGGCGACATGTCTCTGTGTGACGGAGCTGTGTAGCATTAGTGCAGGCAGCTGAACGCTCTGCATGGTTCCTCTGGTTGATCTTCTTGGATTATCCTCTCTGCTGACATAGAGAGTTGTTTGACATGTGTACGGAGGTCTAAGCTCGCACTTTACATTTGCACCAGCAAAACTTTCCATTTTGTTCTGAAAAGCTTTTTAAAATATTCCGGCTTTTCTTACAACTTAAGGTTTTAAAAGTAATCCATGAACTTGTGTATCAAATATTTTGATAACATATAGTTTTTGTAATATATCATGAAAATATTTTGTTATTTTGAATTGATAACTGGAGCATAAACAAGCTATTTAAAGCAACAGCCTTGCACATAATGAAACTGTTAATGCTATTTCCTGATCATTTATTGACTGAATGGTTAATTCAATATTTAATCTCAAAAGATTCACAGATCAGTAAAAGATGCAGCCTTGTGTTTAAGGATTTACAGACTGCTGTTGCTTTTAAACAGCAGGTTGTTTTTTCATGCCAGGCTGGAAGTGCAGAGATGTGCTGCAGGAGCATAAATCACAACAAAGAAACGTCTCCAACTGGTCACCAAAATGTTATAATGATGGCCGGCTCAGCTTGTGCACGGGTGGATGTGTTAATATTCTGTGTATTGTCTGCGCCCTCAACCCCACCCCAGATGCCTGCCAGCGGCGAGACAAACACAAATCGAGACATTGAGCTGAAGCGTGTCTAGATATTGACTAATCTAGGTTGCAACAATGCTACAATGTCCGGCCTGGGGACCAGCAGATGGGGATGGGTCAGGGGGCTGAGCCACAGAGCCTGCAGGCCCGGTGCTTTGGGAGGAGGAGGGTGTAGGACTGTGACAGGGGAACAATGAGCCCGCTACCCCCACCCTCATGGATGCCTATGCACCATGTATCAAAACGCCACTTGCAGGATCCCATCTGTTCTTCATTCCCTCACTGTTTGCATCCCAAACAATAGATGGTCACGCATGGATTGAGTTGGAGCACTGTGGGTCACACCCACAAAAAAACCAAAAAAACTCCATTTCTCATCACAAAACTTTAAAATCATAAAACTCTTTTGGTTCTTAAACCTAAGAAAAACAGATTTGTGATTCAGACTGCATAACATTTGGACTTTTGGTTTCTTTTTAACCTCTTTTTGTCCTAAATGTGTGAGTCATTTTGAGCAACTACTTCTCGTTTATGCATTTTATTTTTTTAGTTTTTATATACTGCACTTCTGCAACAGGAATATACTGTTTACATGTTTTGAAGACGGAAAAAAACAGAAAATGTCTCTGGGCCAGAAACTTCTTTAACCTACAACCATCCCTGGTTTGCTCACTGAACATCCTGATGTTTGCAGCATCACAAAAGCTCTCTTGTGCTTGTTGTCAGACTCTCCAGCCTCCCTCTCTGCAGCCAGGCTCGACCTCCAATTCAAAAACACTCTTAAACTTAGAAACTGCTGAATGTCACATGAAGAATCAACCTTGTTTTTGTTATATTAACCTCGGTGTCTGTTTTCACCAGCGCTGGAATGCTCACCAAACAAGCACAGAGGAATATGAGGCAGAAGGTACGTGAGCGTCTGCAGTATTTTTAGAAAACTGGCTTCATGTACGTTTGTTACTGAATACTCACAGTTTTCCACCTGGTGTGCAGGTCAGATGCACCTGTGGAACCCCGATGAGCCGAGCACGCCACGGAGATCCAGCGTTTCTCCGTCCTGTTTAGAGGAGAGGCTGCATGAAGCCTGCGGCGAGCTGCAGATATCATGGGATGGATGTGCAGGTCACACTGAGCTGCTCGCTCTCTGCGAACACCTGGGCCTGGAGGTGAGATTAAAAATACATGGAGACACAGTTTTATTTCAGGGCAGCTTTAAAAAAAAAATCTCATGATCAGAACTCAAAAATCAATTAGACTTTTTATAAAATAACAAAACATTTCAATGCATACTGGCACATAATGTAAAATACATTTTCATAACAAATATTAATAACTTATAACCTATAATTAATAAATTAATTTAGTTATGATTGAGTAATATTTTAATAGCCATACACGTCAACATTGTGTTGCTCTTTTGCTTTTCTTATTCTTTTTCTGATTGCTCGGCTTATTAAAAAAAACTACATAGACACAAAATAGTCATTAAGGGGCCTGAATAAATGTATTTTATGCCTCTAAATGACAATTCTACTCTGTTCACCACTTCCTGTAAAAATTCCACTGTTTTCCTCCATGAAAAGTGCAACATTTAAACTATGTCATTTACACAATGTATATATGGATGCAACCACAGATTATTGTCATTATTTTAGAATAATTAAAGGAATGTTTGTGCTATTAAATATCAGTTTTCTCAGGCCAATACTCCAAAACTCTAAAACAGTGCAGGACATGAAAAAATACAGAAAAGTTACCAGAACGTTTTATTCTGGAGCCAGTGAATCTTTAGTTCTTAATATTTATCTTCCTCTCATGCATCTGTTTTCCAGTTAAACATGGATGTGCTCCAGAGTCTGATGGGCGATGGAGTGATGAATGTGCAGGAGTTTGTTTCCAAGGTTGTAAACCACAACAAACCCCCGACACCGTCAGCCTCCACCCCCTACAGGCAGCTGAAACGACACCTTTCCACTCAGGTATGCCTCAACTTTTTTCTCTCATTTGTCTATTTATACCGTTTTCAGTTCTAACTTTAGTAAAAAGTGTTTTACCCAATCAAATATCTCTCCTTTGATTGCATAAAACAAATTGCAGCTGCTAAAAGAAGATACTTTTGGTCCCCTAAAATCAAAACTTTCACATAACAGTGGAATTTAGAGGATGAACTTGTCTATTTTCTCTAATAAAAAAACACGTTTTCCTTCCCCCATACAGCCCTTTGATGAGGGGGGCCGTAGGATAGCGACTCCGTCTGCCCTGACCAGCACCATCGGCATGCGTCTCTTCTCCACCCTTGATGATGGTAGCGGTTTCACTCCGGTCGAATACATCCTGGATGCCTGGCTGGATGAGGGGATAGAAAACAGCACCGACATCCTGCAGGTACTCAACTCACATTTCTCCTTATGACTATGGCTCGTAGTCGTAATTATTTTCCACATTTCAAATTTGTGAATTTAATTTAGTGCTTTGAAACAAGCTGACAGCTGCTGACAGAAAGAAGTCAGATTTAGCTGTTTGAAAAATGGTTTGAAAAAGTTTAAAAGACAAAATTTTGTTGTTTGCTTTGTGATGCAAATAAGCAAAGAGTGTTATGAAATATTTACAAAAATGTTCTATCTTGTTCACAGGCTTTGAATTTCAGCCTGGATGGAAAACTGAGTCTTAGTGATCTCACCATGGCGCTCGAGAACGAGCTTCTCGTTACTAAGAATGGGATTCACCAGGCGGCGGTGGCAAGCTTCAAAGCCGAGATCAGACATCTTCTGTAAGTCTGAGTCATCGCTGTAATGCAGCTCAGATGTAAATACTCAGATCTAAATATTTGATGAAAGTTTAAGTCATTTTGAATGTTAATCTGAAATAGAACCACATCAGTAAAACCTGCAGGGTGATTGTTGGTTTGTTTCTGAGTTCATATATGCAAATTTTTCCAGGGAACGAGTGGACAGAGAACTCAGGGAGAAAGAGAAAATCCGATCTGACCTGGAAAAGGCAGAGAAGCTAAAATCTCAGCTCGCCGCTGAGGTGGATGAACACCACTCTGCGATTGAGCACACAAATAACCTCAATCTCAGGTGATTTGCTGTTCGCTGTACAGTTTTATCCCTGCAAGATGCCTCCGTCCCCTGTGGTGTACAGAGGAATATGGTTAATTGTTTTTGCTTTTCTTCTTCACTACATTTCATTCCTGATGGGGATTTTAAGAACTAAGTTACTGTGGAAAGCTGTCCATTCTTAATCATGTCTATTCTAAAAAAGTACAGCTGATGGTAATTAGTTTTAAACACTTTATGTATAGTACATTTGTTTATTTTTATCATGATAAAAGTTCCATTTGTGCTAAATCCAGCAGTTCCCACATTTAGTACAGTAACAAGTCAGTGTTCTTTGTCTTGAATATTGTATTTCTTGAATAAAAGTATCTCGTTCAGTTTCTCTGTGCCTGACTGTCTGCAGGAAGCTTGAGCAGGATCACAAGGAGAAGCTGGCAGCAGTGCGATCAGAGCTGATGAAGGAGATGGACCAGCTCCAGCAGCAGGCCGGCCTGCAGCGTGAGGAACTGGAAGCAGAGGTTCAGAAGATCAAGGAGGATGAATCTTTCCTCAGAGACCACCTCTCCATCTCTGTGAAGGTACCTGTGAAGGTCTTACATGTATTTTGGTGCTCACCGATGAACCTTGAAATGTCTTTACTTTTAATAGAAGAGTTTACATTATAATCGGTTTGTCTAAAGAATAAAATATTAATACTTGTAAACCAACCTGTGATGTTTCTGTCTGTATATTTCAGGAAAACAGGCGTCTTGAAATGGAACTGCTGGACAGCAACGAAAAACTGCTGGAAGCTCAAAGCCAAAATACAAAACTCCAGACTGTTGTGGACAACATTATGAAGGAAAAGGTACAGAGATTTTTTATGGTCCTTCAGTACTGATTTTCTCTATTGTTGGGGTTATTAGATCATATTTACACAATTATTTTTATTCATTTGTTTAATTTTTTTTACATGATTTTTCTTTGTTCTCTCTCTCTTCTCTCTACCTTCTTTTTTATTTGTCTTTGTTTTATTTTATTTTTTCTTTGCAAATTAACTTGTATGTGCTTTTCTTTGCTTCAGTTTGGAGACTTGGACCCCGGCAGCGCCGACTTCTTCCTCCAAGAGGAAAGAATCAAACAACTACGCAGCGGCTATGAAGCTCAGTACAGGGTAATTTTATCGAAACCACATGCAGTGCAAGATAAACTGAAAAGAGAGTTTTTTAGACAGGTTTTTTACAGTAATATAGGTCACAAGAGGACTGAATAGGTTTATTCATGATACATGTTTAACTTCTGGTGCTCTGTTTTTGTAGGAACTGCAGGATCGTGTCGACGAGCTGCAGGCAGAGCTGCAGGAGTTTCACAGTCTTGGACGCGTTAATCCAACCTGCAGCAAACCTCTTTCTGAAGAGCTGGAGAGTAAAAGTCCTGGCATGGAGTCTGATCCTGGTAAGCCTGATGAACACTTACAGCACACACACACTCACACACACACTCACACACATACCGTCCCTGGAGGACTCATTACAGAGCCCAACTTCATTTGTTCATGACAACAATCAGCACAGAGACTCTGCATGGAAACAAGGAAACCCTGTGCAAAATGACACCAGCTTCACCAACTTCTTACTTCTTGCAGGAATCGGTGCAGAGGAGGTTCAGCCGTTCAGCATGAGCCTTGAAGCGGAGATGATGTTGGAGCACCTGAAGGAGCAGCACCTTCAGGAGATGGAGGATTTGCGAAACCAGCTGGAAGGCAAAGTGAGTATAAAAGATACCTTTATATTTCATTGAGTTAGATGCACCTGTGTGTTTTTTCAATAATAAAGAACTTGAATGGATGAAAGATAACAGGTGTTTGTCAAGGATATTTATTTTAATTGGTCTTTAATCTGATCTTACTGGCTGCATTTCAGTTCTGAACTGACATTGTTGCTAAAGAATAGATTAGATAAAGATCAGCACCCTTTTGTCTACATGGTAAACAGCCTACAAATGATTAGCTAAGCAAAAAGACTGTAAACAGGAGGAAACAGATTCAGCTGGTTGGTGGATCCGGTTACGTTTAGATTGAATGAGGCTTAATGTTTACTTCCGTTTCCAGTCTTCGTGAATAGCTAACCTGGTGCTGACTTTTGTCCAACTTCTGCTTTTTGAGGCGAGTGTTGACAAGAACAATGCTATTATCATGTCTGCAAGCTAAAATCATTTCACTCGTGTTTCACATCACCACAGATCAATGAGTTTGACAAGATGGTAGAAGAGCAGAGGGCAAAACATGAGGACCAGAAGGCTGCTTTAGCCCTCCGCTACCAGCAGGAGGTGGAGGCTCTGAGGGAGGAGATGTCCAGCGTTCAGAGCCAAGCACAGGAGCTCCAGAGCCAACTAGAGCAGGCGGAGCTGGAGCGGACCAGTCGGGAACAAGGTCAGGCCGAGGAGAGGGAAAAGCTCGAGAATTTGCAAGAGGAGGAAGTGGCAGCTCTCAGGCAGCAGCTGCTGGAGGCTCAAACCTACACTGCAGACCTGGAGGAGAAGCTGAAGACCCTCGAAGCCCAGAAGGCAGAGACGGATGAGAAGCTTGTCAATGAGATAGAGGAGCTGAAGAAACAACAAGCTGATGAGATTAAAAAACTAGAGGAGGAGTATGTAGAGGTTTCTGAAGCCAGACTGGAAGAGGAGAGAAAGAGACTGCAGGAAGAAAAGGCAGATTTAGAGAAGAGATTGTTAGATAATTGTGAAAGGGAGAAGGAACAATTGCAGCACAGCCAGGAAGATGAACTGAAAGCCAGACTAGAGGAGGCAAAGGTGAGGTTTGAGGAGGAGCGTGATGAGATTGTGCAGAAACTGACAGAGCAGTGGAGGGAGGAGAGGGCTCAGCTGGATGAGCAGAATAATGAGTCTCTGCAGGTCCTGCTGGAAGAAGAGATGTTGAGACTTGTCAAGGAACAGGAGGAGAAGGAGAGCAAGCTGAGGGAGCAGTGGGAGAGCGAACGTGTCCAGCTTCAGGAGCGTCAGGAGGAGGCTCTGCTCGACAGAATACTGAAGGAAAGGCTGCAGCTACAGGAGCAGTTTGAGCAGAAGGAGAAGAAGCTGAAGGAGGAGTGGGAGAGGGAGAGGCTGCAGCTGGAGGAAGATTACGAAGGGATGGTTCAGGAGAGGCTGAGTGAGGAGAGGGAGAAGTTTGAGCATGAGACAGAGGAGGAGGAGAAGAGGTTTGAAATGCTGATGGCAGAGGAGAAGTTTCGTCTGGAGGAGAGCCACCGGGAGGCCATGAAGGAGCTGACGGTCAAGCACACAGAGGAGAGGGAGGCCCTCAGCGGCATGTTGGACAAACTGCGAGACGACTTCACACAGGAGAGGTGAGACTTCTGACTTTTGTGGGTTTTTAATTTTAATCACATACATCATAATAACTTCTTTATCCTATGAACACGCTTTTTCTTTTAATCTGCAAGATTTACAGGAATAGTTTTTCTATGTTTATGGAAATGTAGTCAGAGAATTTGATTGAAAAAACTGATGCCATTCTCATGTCTATTTGCTAAATATGAAGCTAAAGGCATCAGCTGCTTAGCACACAGACTAGAGAGATGGACAAAGTGTCAGTGGTGAACACGAGTCTGAAGCCACATCATCAGCTTTGCAAGGCTGTGCTTAAGTTAACATCTGCATGCTAACACAGACTTGCATGGAGGTCAGGATCTCAGTGTAGCATGTTAGCCTGCTCATGTTTGTTGATTATTAGATCATAACGAAGTATCACTGAAGCTGATGGAAGTGTCAATAGTTTTGCAGGTGTGTGGTCATATTCTTAATTATTAGACATCTGCTGCCATGCTGTACTGTGGCTGAAAAAATCTGCTAACCAGCAAATGGGCAAATTTATGAAAATATCGAAAACAAAAAAACTCTAAAAAGATTTTATTTTGTCAAGAATCTTTACATTTGTTGTGTTTTTTAAAGTTCGAAGCTGTTGTTGTAACATTAAATAACCGTATGCAGGAGGGAAATCGAGAACAGCTTCTCCCAGAGAATCAAGGAAGTGGAAGATCGTTTCTCAGGTGATCAGGAATCCGTTGCAAAGTGTTTCCAGGCCGATATTTTGAAACTTGAACAGCATTATCAAAGCGAGCTGAAGTCCCTCTCTGACAGCCATGTTGAGCAGAAACTCCACTGGGAGGCTCAGATACAAGAGGCCATTGAAAATGCAGAGAAAGAAAGGAAAATGATGGAGGAAACTATGGACCAAGACAGGAAGAACCTGGATGAACAGTGGAAAAAAGAACATGAGAAGCTGGAAATTCTTCATAAAGAGGAAATCGAAGAACTTGTGAAGAAAAACCAGCAACTGCAGAATGAACTAGATGACTTTATCAGCAAGTCTCAGATGAAAGAGATAGAGCTGAGCAGGCAGCTGAATGACCTCCACAGCCGCCTTCAGGAGAGCCTGGAGACCAGAGACGAGCTTCTCGCTCAGTCTGAGAAGAAAGCATTCGAGACTGAGATTCTGCTGAATCAAACCGTGGAGGATTTTAAACAGGAGAGAGCAGAACTTCTGAGCAACCAGGAAGAACTCGAGGCAAAAAACAACGAGATGCTCGCTACGTCTGACAGGCAGATAACTGAGAGGATTGAACTGCTAACTGAGCGTGATGACCTGAAAATGAAGATGGAGGAGCTGGAGATGCTGCTTAACCAGGCGGCGGTGGACTTCGAGCTTGAGAGGACGGAACTACAGGAAACTGTATCTTTTCTTGAGAAAGAGTTAGAAGATAAAGAAGAGAATGACAGAGAAGAGCTTGTAGCAGAAAATACAATGCTTAAAAACAGAATTAAAGAGCTGGAGATGGAACTCAGTCGGCTTTTGTCTTCTGCAGAAAAGGCAAAGGAAGAAGAAATGGAAGATACAAAGGAAATATGCACTTTAATGGATGAGGTGCTGAACACCAGAGAAACCTGTTCGACACCCCCTGAAATCCGTCTCAACAACGATGTTATTCCTGTTGATTCCTCTGATCAGGAACCAGTTTGTTTGTCACAGGTTTTGGCTGAACAAGACGTTGATATAGAGATAATAACAGAGGCCCCTGATGCAGCAGACAGAGGTCCTGATAATAATATAGATGTTGATGATGAAAATGATGATAAGATCTCTGCCACCAGTGATGATCAGGGAGACGACATGCTGGAGGTTACAGCGGATGCAACTGAGAATAATGACTGTGATTTTCAGATTTTAGTAACTGAAAATAATGACACGTGCCCTGAAATTGCCCAGGAATTTGAAGACAATCCTGAATTCGGCTGTTGTTCTGCAGAAGTTTCACGTGAAGACCCTAAATCGACATCCTGTGATGATGGCCGCAACCCGGGTTCATCCCCAGTACCAAAGGAAAATCCACACGTTGAACTCAAAAACATAGCTTGTTCCTCAGAGACGCCATGTGAGGCAGCCTCACCCCCTGAGGCGTTCGAAGGTACAGATCCGGATGAAGATGGTGAGAATAAAGTGGCTCTTGGAACATGTGAGCAGGGAAACAACCCTCAAGATGAATCAGCTGTGGACAATGAAAGCTCTTCCCATGAAAATGAGCCATGTCATGAGCCTGTGGCTGATCCCTCAGAGCTGCAGGAGGTGGGTGAACTCTCCGCTGTGGATGCTGAGGTTACTTGTTTACCAAAACACTCTCATGACCAGGAAAGTGAACTTGTGTCAGACTCTGAATGTTTGACCTCTCAGTTAAAGGATGAAAGCTCACATGCCAGTCTGGAAATTTTGGATGAAGATGCCGACTGGGAGGAAAGAGAATATGCTCTCCTGAAACTGCAGGCTCTGTATAACACTGCAGCAGAGGAGAACATCCTCCTGCACGAGAAGATTTCTCTGCTTCAACAGAAGACGGAAATACTAGAGAGTCTTCTGGCTCAGAACAATGAAAAGATCAAAACGGGCCACCAGGTGCTGGAGGAAAACTACAGCCTCAAAGTTAAAATGCTGTATTTGATGGAGCATGTCAAAGAGCTGGAGATAAAGGCCTTAACGATGACGGATCTCCAGATTAAATATGAAGATTGCTTGTGTGAAAACGTCAAACTGAAGGACCAAAACAGCGAACTTGAAAAGAGAGTGTGGGGCCTCGAGAGCAGGATTAACGTTTTCCATGATTTTAAAGATCATTCCAAGATTTCTCTGGCGGGTGAGATCGACAGGATGAGAGGAGAGAGCAGCAAGCTCTCTGAGCTTTTCTGTGAGTTACAGAAGCAGGAGGAGATACTTTCAGTCGTTCATCTGGACGCTGAACAATCAGAGAGCCTCTCAGACAAGTCTCCGCTTGATCCGACCGGTCAGCCGGAGGTTAAAGTCCAGGCAGCGACCAGTCTGGAGGACCGCTGTGAGGAGTTCGAGAAGCAGAACACCAAACTTCGTAGAGCCATCACGGAGCTTCAGGACAAGTCGCAGACGTTAAACAAAACAACACAAGCTCATAGGTAACGTGGAGAGAAACTAGGAACCCGTTCCTCCATGTGTCCTGTGGCCTCTCGCTGTCCCGTCCTCCTCGTTTTGTTCCCAAGCACAACGTAGTGCCGTTTAGTTTCCTAAACCCCTTTTGTGATGCAACAGATCGTGAACACTTGTGCTACGTTGTTCCTTGTAGATCATCAGTGAAGGTTCAGTGTGTGAAAATCATAGAATAAGATGGTTCAGTGGATGTATAGCAAGTGACTCTCTTACCAGCTCTGTTGTGTGATTTGACATCCTCCCTCTGAATATCAGATGTCTGTTTTTATTTGAGTCTGTCTGATGAAGAGTCGTGTGTTGACAGATCTGAGGCCGGCCGTCTGGCTGAAGAAAACACCGTCCTCAGGAAGAAGCTCGCTGCTTTGAAGGAAGAAGACTTGAAAGAAGCCAAGGAAGAACTGATGTAAGAAACAACATGTTTAATCAGCAAATTATTTCCTCAGTTCACTTGTGTTTCGTCATGCAAACTGAAGTTTTTTTTTTATTGTCCAGACAAACATTGGAGCACTTAAAAAAGGGGAAAACCGCGGCTCAAAAAGCAGCTGAGAATTTCAAGAAACAGGTACTGAAGTGACTTATTAAAACATGAGTCTGAAGTCATGCTAGTGCTCTGTGAGGCTGTATTTAAGCAGAGAACATTAGCTAACATGCTCATAATACAGCTGTGCTATTTACTATGTTAATTACTTTAGTTTTGTATGTTATCATGCCAACATTTGCTTAGTAGCACTGAACACAAAGCACAAATAAGCCAATGAGAGTTTCATTCATTTGCTCTGAATCTAAAACACAGAGGACAGGAACAAAGTTTGACCAGTTGATGGCGCTAGAGGAAAAGTAACAGGATCATTAAAGTTACTTTAATTCATCCTGAGAGAAAATTGACTGTCTGAACTGGATTTTTTGACAATGAAATAAAAAGTTTTAAATGATTTTAATCTGGATCAAAAGGTGTAAACCAACCTTTAGACTGTGAACATGGCTGAAGCTAATAAGAAATAATTTTATTCAATTATTCTTTCTTCATTCAGAAGCATGGGTGAGATGTTAACTCATATCCTCCTCTGCAGATTTCAGAGCTGTGTTTGCAGAATAACCAGCTAGAGGACGAGAACGGGATGCTGTCTGAGAAAAATGCCCAAAATATTGCTGAAATGGAGAATCTGCACCAGCAGCTGGCAGAGCTGATAAAGGAACACGAGATGAGGGAGGTGTTTCCTGCTAAAGAGAAGAACGAGGTAAGCAGTGTTTCCTGACAGGCTGTGGTCGTCACGGTAGTCGTAGCGAGTAGTTAATCTGTGGTTGTTTTGTGTTAGCTGGCAGCTTGTGTGTCTTCTCTGGAGGCAGAGCTGACAAAAGCTCTGGAGGACACTGCAAAGCTGGAGGAGAGGAACACGCAGCTGTCACAGCAGCTGTCTGGCCTCAGAGAGAAGGTGAGCATCAGGCCACGGATGCTGATTGATGTCACGTTAACTGGAAGTGACAAAGCATTAACATCTGCGACTCGTGATATGAAATGATTCACTAATCTGGGTTAAAAATAATCACCTTCAAAGTAAAAAAGAATCATTTTCTGGCCTGAAACAGCCGTGAACAGCTGAGATATGTTGTTGTGATTTAGTTGTAGCTATTAAAATATACATACAGGATTTATTCATTAAAACTGTGGTCGTCTTCTGGTTCTCAGGTGCTCAGAGTCGACTCCATGGAGAGTCAGCTCAGCCATTTGGTAGAGGAGAGGAGGAGCATGGAGAAGGAGACTCATGGCCTCAGAAACCAGCTGGATGAAGCTGAAGACAAGGTGAGAGTCTGCTGTGTTGGATCATTATTTTATGTTTCTTAAATTTGAGTTAAAAAGAAATGTTCTGACCTTGAGCAGAATTGCTGCAGAGTTCAAACGGGTAAACACATAACAAGTCCATTTCTATGAAGTAGTGTAGCTGTAAAGCCTTTCACTGTGTTATTTATGAGTTCTTGGAGTTAACATGGAATTAGCTGAAGCCCAAAAACAGTGTCAATCTGGACCAAATGCTTTTCTCTCTCCACTCAAGGTGAAGACGGTGGATGAATCCCTTCAGGCTGTGAACCATCAGTGTGCCTGTCTGAAGGCAGACCTTCGTGTTTTGCAGCAGGAGAGGGATTCCCTCAAACATGACGTCACCGTGCTGCTCAAACAGCTGCAAAATGTCAACGACAAAGTGAGATAACTTGCTTGAGTTTTTTCATTTAGCAGTCCAAAAAAAATGATTAAGTGCAGCAGAAAGAAAAAAAACAGAGAGAGTATTTGGCTCATATTGAAAGTGATGTTTGAAGATGTTCAGATGTGCAGAAACGAGAGCCACAGTGTTGGATATTTGTTCAGAAGACTTGACCCTGGCCTTTGTTCTTCACAGAACAACGTTTTGGAGATGGCCTTGCACTCGGGTGGTCTCCAGAGTCAGAGCAAGAAGCGGTACAGGGATGAGATGTCTCGGCTGATGGAGCAGGATCAGCAGGTACTGAGGCAGGAAAACGAGCGGCTTCAGGCAGAAATGTGCAACACCAAGAGAGACCTGGTGCAGTCCAGAGAAAAGGTGAGCTGAGCACCAGAACAAAGTGTAAAGAACTTCAAAAAAATCCTCTTATCAGGCTGTCACATTTGTTGTCTCTGTTTCTAATTCAGAGGCGCTTTGTTTTATGTCTGCAGGTCCGTCAGCTCGATGCCACCATCATGTCCCTGAAGCAGCACAAACCGGAGGGTCCGTCCTCCCTGCTGAAGGCCTTAGAGCAGGAGAACGCCGCTCTGAAGCAGGAACTCAAGGCTCAGAAGGAGCTCAGCAAAGTATGAACTGCATAACTCCGTCCAGATCACCTTTGTTCACTTTTTGCAAACATGCTGATTATGTGGTGTGTGTTCTGTTCAAGTTCTTACTGCGTGTGCTCTGTGTTTCAGGGCCATGAAGCAGGACAAGGACACTCTGAGCTGGACAGCCTTCAACAAGAGAACGAGGCGCTCAAAGCCCAGATGGCTCGACTGTCCACACAGCTGCTGGAGGTTAGCAGCACCAACTTCTCACCCTTTTTATTTTAGTTTTTCTGCATGAAATATATATTTATTTTGCTTTTGTGTCATTAGATATTTAGATTTATATCTAGAGTACTTATGCTTGATTTTCTTTTTGCTTGTAAGCATCATTTCTAGCTGGTTGTTCTTCCTTTTGACTTAATTTTTTGTGCCAGATTTCTCTTGAAACAATGTAATTAGAGTTGAGATTGCATTATAAGATTATTGTTAATACTGTATATATTTCCCTTTTGACTGCATCACAGTCTTCTTTCACTTATTTTCCTACTTTATTCAGTCATTTCAGGCTCATTTGGTCGGACTTCTGCCTCCATCACCTCACAGGATGCCTAGGGGGCAGCACCGAGGTGAAGATCAGGACAACGTACAGGTACAGTGCAACCTGAACCCTCCCTGAATGATGACTTAAAGACATGCATCACCTGCAGAATAAACAAATCAAGAGATAATCCTAATTATTTTCAAACTAGAGTAAAAAAATAACCTGAAGAAGCAGCTTAAGTGTGATTGCATCATTGCATGGTTTGATTTTTACATTCATCTCCTGTCATTTTCACCACTGTCATTATTTTCTTTGGTCACATTATAGCCGTCCGTTTTCACAGTAATTAGAAATTCATCACGGCTATAAGAAGGGAACTCAAGTTAAATCTCATGTCGGAAACATTCTGGGAATATAATGGGAGTTAAATGTAGAAAAACAGACTGCATTTCATTCCCTGTCACTTTGGTTTTGCATCCATTCAAATAAAACTCTCAGTTCAGCTTCGTTTTAATTTGCTTTATGGCTGGAAATTCAAAGAAAAATGTTAACAAAAACACTTGGTTTCAAAAGTTTCTCAACACCTGAGCTGAGAGTCATTTATTTGATGTCGTCCTCATGTATAAGCCTTTTTGTTTGAACGCTGGCTGGGCTTCGCCTCCTGCTGTGGTGCTTGACACAGATCCATCTCAGCTCCTGTCTGTTCTCGTCTCCTCATGTTGTGTTTACTTTCTGGGTTTGGTATTTAGCCTGCGGTGCCTGTGTGTTTCCTCGTCCTGTTTTCTGAACTCACCATCATTATTTAAGTTTCCATCTTGGGGATGGAGGTAGTTGCAGTGGTGTGATCATTGGGTGTGGCTCTGGTGACTGGTTTTTCTTTTTTTTCTTTTTTTTTTGAGTCATATTGCACAAACATCCATCTCTCCCTGACTAGATAGATGTAGTTTATCAGTAAATGGTGTCATCCCTCTGTGTTTTAATAGCATCTAAATGTCCTTTTGTCATTTTTGTCATATTTTGTCAGCATGAAGCCACTAGTTATCTCTGGGTGATCATAATCAGAGCCAAAGAAAAATATGATCCCTGTTATATAGAATTTGTGTGTATACTATACATTTATTTTAAGATCTGTGTCAGCTGTGTTTGTTGTTTAAATGGCCTCATGGGATTATTCAGACCCACTGATCAACAACAAACCAAACATCCTGATAAACAAACTCACCAGAAAAAAATGTAATGACTTCATACAACATTCAGACAGCATACATAATGTCCCAGGAGGGGTACAGCAACAGAAATAAACTTAATTATCATATTTACACATGAATACAAACAAAAATTACACACAAATATTATATAACCCAAACAAAACAAAATCTATATTTATGCAGATTACATGTCAGTAAACACACTGTGTGACTGAATCAGTTAATGAGTAAATAATATTCAGACTTTCTGAACAACAGAAGACATTAAACAAGTGTTTTTTCAGCCTGAATAGTATTTTTTAGAACATTTAACCTACACTTTGTACAGGAACCATGAAGTCACTTTTTACAATATGAATGTATATTAGGAAACACAAATAATATATAAAGAGGGATCTTGAGATGAACTTATCTCGTGACATCTGTAATGAGAGACACCTGCTGTAGTTGATTTTAAACAAGTGAATGATATTAAATGCATTAAAATGAATTAATACAGACAAGTTTTACCATTTTTACACATTAAATGGTAATATAATTTAGTATTTATGGAATATTAAATGCACATTTCCATATATAAAGACCATAAAGCTGTGTAGGGGCTTGTTAACTGGCCCGACCTGTGTAGGTTTGTAGACTGAGCAGACAGGTGGAGCTTTGGTGAAGTGTACCTGCCTTTTCTCTGCAGGGGCCGATGCCGGAGCAGCGGGCGGCTCACGCAGACAGCTACCGGCGGATCGGTGGATTGTAACACCAGCGTCTTTCCCTGCTCTTCACTCTAGCCTCTCTTTTCTCCTCCGAGACTGCTCTCCTCAGTCCTGCTCTCCCTCTGCTATGTTCGGAGCCGACGTCTGACCGTTGCACAAGCCGTGTGCGTCATGCATCCTTATAGGAGATTGTGAACAAATGTGGTGCCTGATTCAAAAGGCATGAATGTGTAGTTGCATTTCTCTGCTGCTAGGTGGCAGAAAAACACAGAAAAGGCTCCTGAGGTTTTTCCCAATGGGATTATATGAGATTACCATTAAAAAATTTGAAGTTTGTCAGACATGTTGTATCAAATTTAACATCTCGAAAGACACAATATTGTTGTGTTTTTAACAGACTGACTTTTATATGGACTTTTCTGCGCTCTGTGCGTTTTGTAGTTTTTAATACAGGGGATCTTTTTAACGCAGGGTGTATCTTCTGGGAATGTTCCTTCATGCACTTGAAGCGTTTATCGTTGTGTTAGACAGGGTACGAACATCCTCAGAGGCTAAACGGAGTGCGATAGCTTGCCTTACGATCATCGATGAGTGTTACGTCAAGGCGAAGTTAGTGCCTAACAGCCTTCTGAGCCTTTTCTAACAATCAAGCAAACTAAACCTGCTGCTGTCAGGTGAAGTTACTGCCAGTGTCCAGTCAGGGTTTGTAGAGATTTCTTAATAATGTACTAAGTTTTTGCTGTTTGTCTTTTCTTGTTAATGCTTTTATTTTGTTTGTTTTTTTTATTTAACACTACACATAGTTGAATGTTTCTTCATGCTACCTGTTAATGTGTTTGTGTTTTGGGACTGTGTTGCTGTTTCTGTCGCCGCTGCTGCTGCTGCTGCTGCACAACCAAAGTGAACCAAATCTTTCTGGGTTATGTTCTTTCTCTTAAACAAAGACTGTTCAAACACATAACACGACTGTGAACTTTGAATGTTTATCTGGTATTGATTATTAGAACGTCCACATGAACTCAACCTTTGTTTGTCCCCAGTAGTGTGTCATTAGTAAAATGTGTCGTTATATCCATAAATGTTATTTCTGTGTTCTGGTTGTTCAGTCTTTCAGTCAATCTCTATTTTTTTTTTCAGTTTTGCACCATTTATAGACTGAAATGTATTTTATTTGTTTTATTATTTTATTTAATTTAACAGAATCATGTTAGGGTTTATTTTATTTATGCTTTAAATTATTTTTGTGTAGCACTATCTGATATACATGACATTATTTTATACTTATTTATATTTTATTTATTTTTTTTAGCAATTCTCCAAATGTCCCAGAAATCATTTAAATGCAGAAATCAAGATAAAATAAAGCATCTTGCTCATTAAAAAGTGGTTTCTAAGTTGTTTGGTTTTTTGTTTACATTCATGTTTTCTAGTTAACAGAAACTGAAAGAGAAGAACATTTTAAATTTCATAATTTAGATGGATTTGGAGCAGTTTGTTTATGGCTCACTGTCTTCTCAGCAGGACGAAAGGGAGAGGAAGATGAAGAATATGGAGGAGCGCATGAGGGAAATCGAACTGTCGCTGCACAACGTCAAACTGCTGCTCAAAGAGAAGGTTTCTCAGCTGAAAAATCAGGTCTGTTCAAAAAACCTCAAACTCATCAGACGTAAACAAATTCAGTGTTGTCTCAGAACTTTCTCTTTAGAAGCAAATCAGTCTTGTAAGTTGAGAATTTAAGGGAGCCAAAATCATTAAACCTTGAAGATGTTTCAAGGCTCAGAAACCTAAATTTAATGATTTTAATTATGGAATTGCCTAAAATATTTCATACCTTTTCGACTTTTCTAGCTGCACAAGAATGGCAAAGCTGACCTGCTGATCAATGACCTGTATGTGGAGAACGCCCAGCTGCTGAAAGCTCTGGAGAAAACTGAGCAGCGGCAGAAGATTGCAGAGAAGAAGAACTACCTACTGGAGGAGAAAATCTCCAGCCTGAACAAGATCGTGCGAGACCTGAACCCCTCGCCGCTTCTCTCATTGCCTTATCACTACAAATGCTCGTAACGTACCTCCAACACTAGGACGTTTACGGCACCTGTCATGTCCCAAAGCAGATGTCCAAAGTTCAGCAGAAAGTGCACTGTTTTATTTAATGAAAAGTTTTCTACTTGTTTTTTAAAATATTCTTTTTATTGCTTGAACTCTGGTGCAACAGATGCAGCCAAATGCATTAGAAAAGGGCCTTTTTCTGCTGAATTTTTATTGTTTAAGCCTCAATGTTACTGTGCTAAATATGCAGTATTCTTTTTTTATTTTATTTTATTCTAATATGTAATTAGCTCATGTTACACTGACCTGATCATGAACCAAATGTGAGATGACAGTGAAGACTGTACTGTTTTGCAGATATTTATCATTTTAAATATTTTTAACTAGTTACTTTATGAATATTTGATCATGACACTATATTTCTTTTAAAAGAGAAAAGTAATACTGATACTACTTTTGTTAATCCGTCTGTTGTCCTTACCTACACAAACCTGTCAGTGGTAAAATAATGTAAACAGAAACGTCAAGTAGTCTGCTGACCTTTTCAGGATATTTACTTTCATATACCATGAAGTTACATTCGCTTAAAATCAAATAGCAAATGGCAATACTTTCTATTTAAACACGGTTGATCTGAATGCTGTAAACTGATGCAATATGTAAAGTTTTATTTTTAAAGCTGTGCCATCATGAATGTTGATGAGAATGAAGGATCTTATCTTTGTAATTGCTGAAGCAGAAGCACTAAAGTTTTAACAGGGTAAAGTTTTATGTTACAGATATAATAAAAAACATGACATGTGTCTCAGTTTATTCTTACTGGATTTATTTTTATGCACATTTCATGAATATTATTTGTTAGATAGTATTGGACCATAAGCTAATGTAAGTATATATTATCAATAATTTAAGCTTCTTGCACTTGCACGGTCCTGTTATGTTATTCTATGCATTTGAGTATAAATTGTAATTTTTCTAAAGCATTTTCTTAAGATCTGTAGTAACTAATAATTTACATTTCTTTTTACATAAATATATTCATTAATGATGCATATGACCAGTGTATGAAATACAACATCCCCATCTCGACCACCTGCCATATTTTAAGTCTACTTACATTATATAAAATTATTGTACATACTTTTAAGGACCATTATGACGAGTGTTCACTTTTGATATTTGTGATATATTTTGTTTGCAATATTAATCTTTTTCACTTAGGTAACGTTACAGTTTTAAGCCATAATTTTAAATGAAATTAAGTACATTTCTGTTTTGACGCTTTGAATACTTCCAGCATTTTTTGTATCTACCGCACCATAATTTATAAAACATTAACTATAATAAAACAATTGCAAACTTAAGTGCAAAGGTTGGATTTTATGCTCTCTCAGTTTTGACTCACACCGTATTTAACGTGACATACCGGTGTTTTTTGTCGCTGTTTCTGTCCGTGAATGAGTTGTGTGGATCAGCTGTCAACATCATAATATCCGCCTGCAGGGACTCGGTTGCCCCTCAGATGGGCAGGACAGCAACCAGCCGCAGTGAGGACCAGCGGTGGGAGTGGAGCGGCGCTCACAGCGGACTGGACCTTCGGAGCGAAGAGACTCATCCAGCAGCTCAACAAGTTAGCCGGCTAACTTGCTGCTAGCTAGTGCAACGCTTCAAAAATGTTCACTTTCTGCTCTTCGCAAACTGAACACGATGGTCGCAGAGTCGAGGGATCGTGCCGTGACATTACAGCGACGTGTTGTTGTTGATGTTTCCGAGACTTGAGTTATGCTCTCACGAAAGAAAAGTAAAAACGAAGCGTCGAAACCAGCCGAGGTACACGGGAAATATGTGAAGAAGGAAACGTCGCCGCTCCTGAGAAGTAAGCGCAACAAGTTGTTCGCTAGCCAGCTAGCTAGCTTGAGTTAGCATCGGTTAGCATCCTGGCGAAAAGTAACTTTTGTTTGCCAGTAAGTGGCGAGTTAACGACAGCAAACAGGCTGAAGTGAAAGTGTGGACGTGTAATGTGACACAGTTGTGACTCATAAGTTTAAAATCGACAGTTTTATCGCGGTTTTGTGCACCGTAACCGAGCAAGTTGCTAGCCTGATAACGTTAGCTAGCCGAATGTTTTACATTAAGATCAGCTGCGGTGCCAAAGAAAAGATGAGAAATAACGGTTTAATGCTTTAATTTATAGCAAGTACACGAAGTACCCAATGGCAGAATAAGTAAAGTTTTATTACCATTTATTTGTGACTGTTTCTTGACGCTCTATTTAAAGAAGTGGTTCACTAAAAAGTCAGATTTGTTGCTTGTTAGCTTACATTTGTCCATTAGTATAAATCGTACTCTGTCATCTGGTCTTGACTTGTTGAATTGTCTTTTGATGCAACAGACTGCGGCTTTTTAACTGATAGGCAACTTGAATTATAACGTGTTACCTGTTATACTTTACTGCCATTAGTAGAAGTTGCAGAAGTGCAAAAACATGTACTTAAAGTACATATTTAGTACTTAATTATGCAGACAGAATCGCTCATCAAATGTAATGTGTTATATCAATGCACTGTTGTTAGTACTGATGCTTTAAACTGAAAGTAGAATTATATGATTGGTATTGTGAAAGGTTGAGCTTAATTTAACTACTTTACTGTTGACATACTGTGAAGTGAACCACATTATTTTGCTCCAAAGTGTAGTGAAGTAAGGGCACTTAAACCTGTACATTAAATTCAGTGCTTGAGTAAGTTATACTTAGTTACATTCCTCCACTGTTTATTTGCACAGCTGTTGTATTATTGTGTTGATTGACTTAGTGCTTGCCTTGTTTACATGGTTGCAGATCTTATGCCCTCATTCATCCGTCATGGACCCACTATTCCCAGACGTACAGAGGTCACCTTACCAGACATGGGGCCCTCTGCCTACCCAGTGGCACCCAACCGGGAGCCTGTGGTGTCCCGCAACAAGAGTTTCCTCCGTACCCCTGTGCAGAGGCCCCCTCATGAGGTGGCCCGACGAGAGAGCCACCGCATGTCAGCACCTCCATACCTGCCACGCAGTCTGGGAGACCTGCCCCACGAGTACGGAGGCTCTTCACAGTCCTTCCTCACTGACGTGAGCCCCATGTCCGAGAATGGAGACGCTACCCGATATTACTACCCCTCTGAACCTTACTATGACAACCAGCAGCACCAGCAGCATCCGCAGCGCCAGCCCAGGAGGGTCCCGGACCGATTTCCTGAGGACTATAGATACTATGAACACAATGAACACAACTTCCAAAGACTTCCACGACAACACACCCCGCCAGCTCCAAGCAGACCCCCTTCAGGTAAAAATGAAATGTGTTTTACCACTTTCAACAATATTAGTTTAGATATCTTTCCTTTTATTGGAAGGTAAACAAAAAATTTGAAGCAAGAGAGACTTATAAATGTGACAAAGATTGGGACATACAGTCTTGAGCAACTCACAGGTTTTTCAAAAGTACAAAAGGGAGTCATAGTCTCTTGATGAACTAAAACCTTCATTTTTATGGCTTTTATTTTGAAAATTCTGTGGTATGAAAGTAGGGCAGACATGTTTAAGAGTGAGAATGGGAGAAATCACATCAGAGAGTCTCCAGCTTTTTCAGATTTATCTTTTTTGAGAGAAAATTGTCAACTATGATGTCGTCTCAGGAAAATACTGCAGTTGAAGTGGCTGTACTAATGCACGGTTGCCGCTTGGATGGCAAAGTATTATGAGTGGGTTTTGGACCACTTTAAAAGGAATGCAAGCCGTTGGTTGTCCCTGAGTTTCTCAAAAGAGCAGTGAAGAATTAAATATTTTTATCTCACTGCTCCACGTTGTAAACATTAGTATGATTTGAGTGTGTAATTTCCATGAGATTAGATGTTTATGGGGTCGCAGGAATTTTCCAGCCTACTCCAAACAATAGGGAACCTTTGAGTTTGTGGCTGACTTGTTAACGTCATGTATATGGTGTAGAATTATGTCAGGCCCACCTATTGCATATCATGGAGCCTTGTTTGGACTGAAGTTAAATGAGCATTAGGGGTTCTGTGTTTTTCACCTCTCTGTTTTCTGAATCTTCTGCTGTCAAACCAGCAATTTGCAGACCGCCCGTAGTCAAATGTCTCAGCCTCGGATTGCTCACTTCTATGAATCATCCGTGTATGTAGGTGCTGAAGATGTTTTTGAGGAGTCATCTACCTACAGTCAACTGAGGCTTCCTTTCCTAACAGGAACAGAGTTATTTTTGTCTTGTAAAAGCTCTTAAAAACGCAGTGCAAGAAAATAACATTCAGTTTGGAATCATTTTATATATATGTTTAAAGCTTTTTACCGTAAATATTCAGTTGGAAAATCAGTCAATTAACTAGAGTATTTTGGATTTAAATGTGTGAACACTGGCCATTAATCAATAAAAAAAAATAGGCTAAAACTTAACTATACAAACATCATTTGTGCTGAAAACACAAAGCAATATTACGATTTGTTGTTCTCTTTTTTTGTTGATCACACAATCATGAGCCTTGTAGCTCATTCATTTTTTTCTTCCCATTTCCCTTCTACTTTCTAGTGTAGAAGCATTGTTTTAAAATTTGCTTGTTGCTAAAGTAAACCTAGACTGCAGGGAAAATAATCTTTTTGTAGCAGAAATTACTCCAGTTTTTGGATACAGGGACACGTTAAAGTCAACAACTTATTATGAGTTATTAGTAATGTGTGTAGTGTTTTTTGTGGAAAAGTATTTCTGTTTGGTTTCTCTTTTCACTTCTATAGTACAACTACTGCATCAGCAGTTGTAAATATAGTAGCCTACTCCCGACTGTATCTAGTGAAATTCCTGTGATGCTCCGAGCTTTAAGTCTGCAGCGAGTGTGGCTCTCTGCCATTTTTCTGAGGAAAAGGGCAGAAATGATGATGATGATGATGATGATGAGGTGGTGGAGGAGGAGGAGGAGGAGTGCATTTCTGCGGAGCGCTTGCACATTCCATCCCTTCACTCAGCAGCTGGCAAAGAGCTCCAGCTCTGTTGCTGTCACTCTCATGCAGAATTTATCAGATTTTAGCCGCCATTTTGCTTAGATACTTCATTCCCCCACACGTTCTCTTTCTTTTTTTTTTTTCCTCAACACTTTCCGCGTAGCTGCAGGCACATTGTTTTTGAGTCATGATAGTTCTCAGTCAGCCTGACGCATCCACACAGCTGTTTGGCTCAACTTTTTTTTTTTTTTCACTGAAATCATTTGCCAATAAAAGCACAGGACCTGTTAAAAGAACCAGCTTTGCTGTTCGCTCTCGGAGAATGTTTGGAAGTTCAGTGGTTTGTTCTCTTCCGATAAAACCTCCTGTGTGAGTGTGTGTTTGTGTGTGTGAGTGTGTGTGAGTGTGTCTTGCCGTGCAGAGATCTCTGCCTTCCTGTCCAAACCTAACAACACTCCCATTTCCTACCATTCATCAAATGATGTCGGTCAGATTGCGATGCTCTGTCATAGCAGTCACTAACTTAAAGCATCCCTGCATAAGTCATACTGTACGAAGTGATTCATTGCATTCCTCCCTTATCCCGCTTTATGTTCAGTTGCCACATCGGAACGACCTTTTTTGAATTCTGGAAATTCCTCCCCTTTAAATGACATTTTCCCACACATGCTGTTTTTTGAGAAATTTCCCAAAGTACATTTTCTTTCCCAGCTGTGCTGCTTTCTGGCAGCTGCTCTGCTGTGTGTTTGGTTACAGATCTCTCCCCGTCCCTCTAGGTTTATAAAGAGAAATGTTTGTTTTCCTCAGGCATAGGTCGAATACAGGCCAAGTCCCTTGGGAACCTCTCCAGTCTGACGGGAGAGGACCTCCCTCTTCCTGCCGGCTGGACCGTCGACTGGACCATCCGTGGCAGGAAGTACTACATCGACCACAACACTAACACTACTCACTGGAGCCACCCTTTGGAGAGGGAAGGGCTCCCCCCAGGCTGGGAAAAGGTGGAGTCGGCTGAGTTTGGGGTCTACTATGTGGACCACATCAACAAGAGGGCACAGTATCGCCACCCCTGTGCTCCAAGGTGTGTCATCAGTGTCTTGAACAATGAAATTATCAGAAAGTTCCCAAATTATTTGAGTTTGAATTTTCTTTCCTTACAAAAGATTTGACCTCAGTTGTCAGCACAGCGTTTAATCTTATCTGGTTTCACACGGATAAAATAAAGTATAAAATCTTGAATGATCCCTGTCTGTTCCAGTGTGCCTCGCTATGATCAGCCTCCACCTTTGCCGCCTCCTGTGACCTATCAGCCTCGTCCTGCAGAGAGAAATCAGCCGGTGCTGGTGCCAGCGAACCCGTACCACACAGCTGAGATCCCAGACTGGCTGCAGGTCTACGCCCGTGCTCCACTCAAGTAAGTAAGGCTGTTACGGCAGCATCTATTAGTCATTTTGTTATCGTTTAGTCTGCCAACTATTTTCTCAATTGGTTTGATGGTCTATAAAATGTGAAGAAAGGCCCTTTCCAGACTTCTAATGGCCTATATGATGTCTTCAAATGGCTTTTTTTGTTCAACCAACTGTCCAAATACAAAACAAAAAAACTTGTTTACAACCACAACATAGGAACATAACAAGTTTTAATGAAATTATATTTGTGCTAAAATGGCTATAATGATAGATTAATTATTAGAGAGGTTGCACACCAGTTTCTGATGATCAATTTAACCCATGAATGAAGTTCTCTGCATACAACATTTACATCAACCCCTAATCTGCTTTATAACATGATCAAACTCTGTCTTTTCTTTTCATTATATTGATGAAGAGACCTTCAGCTGTACAAATGACATATCATGCGTTCAATACATATCTTGGTCACAACAGAAAGAAATAATTTAAAGAGTTTGTGTAGAGATTATTTGTGTATATTTTAAAAATATTAGCATGGCAGATAAACCTTAATGGGAACTTTTAAACTCCCAAATATCAATATCAACCTTAAAAAAGGGTCATTTTTAGAACAAGAGAGGTACAAATAAAACAGAGACCCGCTGATCCAAACAGCGCTCAGCAGCACCAGTGACAAAGTACCTTTTTAAAAGTAGCATAAATATCTTCCCCTCAGGTACGACCACATCTTGAAGTGGGAGCTGTTCCAGCTGGCAGACCTGGACACGTACCAGGGCATGCTGAAGCTGCTCTTCATGAAGGAGCTGGAGCACATCGTCAAATCCTACGAGGCGTACCGGCAGGCGCTGCTGTCGGAGGTGGAGGCCCGTAAACAGCGGCAGCAGTGGTACGCCCAGCAGCCAAACAAGAACTTCATAGGGAACATGTGACGCGTGCGTGCAGCAGGGACGTCGCACCGCGCCGCCACGCCTCTCTGAGGTTTCCACAGTTTTGGGAGCGGTCAACGGTTTCCTTTGAAATCATGATGGACTCTTAATTGCCTCTTTACCAAACACATCTGTGCCTTCGCTTGATCCAAATATATCAGCCAGGAAGTGGAGACACACATTGTCAGGGGGCCCCCCGTCCCCCCTGAGTGACACTCAATTTATGAATGACCATGTGACTGAAAACGAAAAAAAAAACGCTCCAATGAAGAAAGAAGAACCTAAAATGTGCTACATCCGGGGAGACTCGGGGGGAGTATGGATTTCTGTTTGTATGACTGAGGAGAGAAGAGTCTGAAAACTGTGGATATTTGTCAAAAAAACACCCCGAGATTGTGCCTTTTTAATGAAACGCAGCGTTCTTTACGATGTCTGCTCACGTCTGTGTATACACCAGCTCCTCCTCCGTCATATTTTCCTGTGGGAGAAAAACGACCAGCAGCTTCTTCTCATTTGTTTTCTGTTTGGAATACTTCATGACTGTTTTTTTCCCCCCTTTTTTTTTTTTTTTTTGCTTTGTTAAACTGAAACCACACTCTTACATTAAAACAAAAAAAAGTGTGCATTCTTTTCTATTTTTTATGACGTATCCTTTATGAGACAATCCACCAAAACTTTCACAGATATTTAAGTTTTGATATGAAACACGTCTTTATTTAAAGACCTTTTTGTTGGATGAAGCGTCACAATTTGATGCAGCGGTTTGAGCAGCTCTTGGCATTACTGTTGGTCAGGAATATTCTTGTGAGTGTGTGTGTGTGTGTATATGTGTGTATATGTGTGTGTCTGTGCGCATGTGTGTATAAATGAAACATAAATAAGCTACTGGAACTTTGTAAAACACTTCAGAAGACACATTAAGTTTGCCAAACAAGTGCAATTCAACTTCTAATTGTTTCATTCTCTCTCTGGATATTTCTTTCCTTGGTATTGCCTTATTTTTATGGACTGGCGCGTCTCTTTTGTGGAAGGAGTGCAGGTTCATACAAGCTTATTCTATTGATCTCTAATCAATCAGCTTAAACCATCTTTAAGATACTCAGAAATGTTTTTATGCTGGAGGTTTTGTCTTGTAGAGGCTGACACAAGCCTCCAATCAGTTAACTCACTAAGGTTTTATGACACTATAAATTCTGAAATACACAAAAAAGACAGTTTTTTAACACTAAAATAAAGACGGGGTTTAATGGGGGGGTGTATATGAGAACGTTTACAAACCTCAAACATTTCTGAATGTCCTAAACAGGGTGTCTGATTAGGTAACAGTGGAGTAATGTGTGTAAAGAGCCTCTCTTCAGTGAGTCCCTCGCTATGCAAGACGGTCTCAATCACATCTTTTTCAGGATGGTGGTCAGTTTGTACATATCTGATTTTGTGGATTGCAAATACAGGACATAAGCAATAAAGTCTGCAGTGAAGAAAAAGAAAAAACACAAGTTTGACTTTGCTTTGCTGCCCTTTTTTTTTTACCCTCACACGCAGACTCAGACCCAAAATAATTAAACCAGATGTAAACAACATTTTTTTATGAAAATAATGTGTTAATTTTAACATTGGAAAGTCCCCTGGATGAGCTCAGGGATGAGGCCGTGAGCTGAACTCTAACAGTGTCGGGCTGGTTAACCAAACATGCATTTACCAAACCAGTGAGTCAGTTCTCATCCTTTAAGTGTTTTATATTGTGAAACCTTCGATACCAGAAGACTCTTTTCCTGCTGATTTCTAAAAGAAGTAGGTGTGACATAAGAGTGATGAACATCTTAAGTCCAGCAGATAAACTTTTAGACAAAAAAAAAATATTTGCAAATGAATGATTCCTGGATTTTTTCAGTTACAAAGAAGGAGTGGAAGTGAATTAATTGACCTTGTATAGAAACACAAATTGCACACAAATTATAATACATAAAAAAAACAAGTCTCTTTTGTCTTTAAACATGTCTGGAAGAAATCTTTAAAGAAATTACTCAAGTGTAGTTTTTGTTAATTTGGTCCAACTTTATTAGTTATTTCCTTGTAGCTGAAACTTTGCATCGCGTGTGAGAAAACTCAGCAGTGTTGACTTGGAAGAGGTTGATTCATCTGACCTTTGAGTAGCCTGAAGCTCCCACGACATCCGGACTTGATTAAAGTGTTAATGGGGGCGGTTTATGGAATGAAATTGTTTAATCCAAGAAAAATTTGTTTTGATGCGTGTTTTTTTTTCCCTTCCCTTTTTTTTTCTGTGTGAACAGATAAAATGTTGAACAACTGTTTAACTTGGAGTGTAAACGCAACACGATGTAAACAAATGCTACTTCCGTGACTTATGAATGGACACTTCAACGCAGCCATGAAGAAATGGGATTTTAAACTGGACTTTATGTGAAGGCCTCACTGATGTTGATTATACATTGTGGAAGACTCAAGAAGCCACTCTGCCGCAGTGCCTTTAAATTTTCAACCCTTGAGGTCAAACCTCAGTATAAACTTGCTAAATATGCATGACAGCGTGCCTGTGCTGTCGGTGACCAGATCTACATGGAAAATAAGGTTTCAGTGCTGCAGCTGTGCGGGATGCGGACGTTTTTACAGCGAGCTCTATGATTTCTGGGTTATTCGATGAGCTAAAAACAATAACCACAGTTATACAAATGTACAGTAACAGTCTACTAAGCCAAAGTATTCAAACACCAAAAAGTGCTGTCACCAATAAAAGCCTTTTGTTTACAAATGCAAGCTGTTTTGGGGGAACACAAAAAGTCTGGGCCAGGCCTCTTTCACCATGCAACAGTTTTTTTTTTCTTTCTTTTTTTTTTTTTTTTTTACAGACGATTCAACTTAAGTGCGTGAAGATGATGAAAGAGATGTGGAATGAGGATCCTTTTCCAAAGCAGGCCTGTCGCCCCCGCCTAATAACAACTAGCTTTGATTCCTCAGTGGCCACAGAATAGCTACATTCCTCGGATTTGCTCGAACATTCAGAGAGGAACACAACAATAGTTTCACCCACCGCCTCCACATCACAATGGAAACCAAACACACTCTTTACCCTAAACCTCAAAGACCATACACACACACACACACACATACACACACATAGAGGATCGCAGGAACAAAACTGCAAGCAGGCTACAAAGTGAGAGATAATGTCATCTATGTTGTGTAAACTCTGAACTGTTGCTCCTCTGTTTTGGTCTTTTCTCCCCACCCGATGCTCTTCACGTGAAAGTAAATGTCAGCACAAAGCGACTCCCTGATCCAGAACTCTGTCACAAGTAACACCAACCTCCAAAATAAATCAAAACAACCTGTATACAACTAATAAATGTGCCACTTGAGTGTCTGCACGCAGCCAGGCTGCAGCAGGAGTGAAATCATTTTTACATGTTAGTATGGCACGATACCACTTTGTCACAACCATTAAAAACTCAACTTTTTTTTTTTTTTAATAAGTATACCTGGTTTTAAGAGCTTAAAGATGACAAACATTAACCACTTACCATGCTGATGACGCTTGGAACGCTTCATTATTTAACATACAATACATATTTTGGCTTTTCAAATATCGCAGATCATAGATATTGTTTTCTTATAAACAGCACTAAACTTCAAAGAACGGAACATCGTCACAAATGGGGAAATTCACAGATTTGGTTATACTTTGAAAATCGTGATGGATTTTAAAAAAGAAAAGAAAAACCCTGTTTGATATGAAATCAACAGCTGACTGGAGGTTGGATGTGCCGAGGCGCCTACAGTGTCTGTACAGGTGCTATTTTCTTTTACAGACTAGGAGTGAGAGAAGACGATGATTATGGGCTGATTGATAAGTTCACGGCCTAAAGTAGACGGAGATAATCTATGCAGCTCCTGTTACTTGCATGTGCAGTTCAACTGTTTATGTTATTATACAAAAAAAATTATCATTAATAACCTTTTTGGTATTTCTGTTATGGCCAATTAAAAATGCACGTCATTTCCAAGACGAAGGAGCTTTGTTGTCTCCATTTTGACAGTCATGATGTCATTGTTTTTGTGGACGACTCTCTGTTTTATCTTCATGACTGCTGAACAAAGTGTGTAGGTGTAGGTGGGAATTATGGTGAAAAAGTAAAAGCGCAAATTTTTGCAAAACTGGCTCCTTCTTCCTGAGGCCATGAACTTATCAATCACCCCATAAACGGCCCCCCCATCACCTGAAAGCAGGCACCCACTGAGGAAATGCTCTGACTTTGCCTATACATGAACATTACACAGTCTGTTATTAAGTTAAAGTAGTGGACGTATCGGTGGGCAGCACCAGCCAATACAGGAATAAAAGAGTGCCTGATGGGTGAGGACGTTCCTCCTCCACCTCATCCTCCTCGTCGTGCTCATGTCCATCTCCAGGAAGTCCCTGCTGTGTACTCTGCCTCATCTAATCAGTCTCTCTTCTTGTCCTGCTCCTCTGCGACCTCCTCCACCTGAGGCCCGGGGAAGGCGTGGTGGTACAGGTGCCTGTGATTCGCTGCTACATTATACAGCTTGTAAAGAGCCTGTGGAGCAGAGAGGAGAGAGACGGTTGGATGGAGGCGGAGGATTTTTAAGAGATTGCTTAAGGTAATATCAGGATAAGGACACAGATGAGCAATTTAAGGAGCAAAGTGAACAGCAAATCATGTGCAGGAGGTGATGTGACCTTGTTGTTATCAGTAAATTATCTAAAGTTTCAGATTTTTTTTTTTAAAATAACAATTTTGTGAAAACCTTAACACCTCCCTAAAAATGCTCTGGTTTGCCTGCATTTATAAATATCCCCACTCAGATTCACTCACCTCATTTGTGCTCCCCTGCAGAAGCATTTAAAAGAAAAAAATACATACAGTGTGAGCAGACACATGCACACGGTGTAAAACATAAAACATGTTCAATATCAAGTCGCCACTGCTTTTTTGATGGCTGTGGCTTTTTAGCTCCACCACTGATTTAAAAGAGATTGGCGCCCTCTAGTGGTTTAAAGATACTTTCTGGACAAAAGAAGTTACTTGAGTAAATGAACATTGGAAACTGCAGTTAGCAATAATTGATTGACTTGGAATTATTCAGAAGAATAATCAGCGATTAAAACAGTCGTTACCATAACTTTAATTCAACTGATAACATTTAGAGCTCTGTCATTTATTGAACTTTGCAATTTGGTTTTTAATTCATTCAAATCAGTTTTCTTTCATCACTGGTAAATTAATAAAAAATCAATCTTTTATGTACTTTATCGACCAAAATTGCCATAGATACTCAGATATGAGGACTTTTCTCAGTTTCATGCAGATCTAAGGTGAAAAAATTTGGCTTTAGATATTTGTTTTTGTCAATACAAAAAACTGGAAGAATTACTGTTTTCGTGATAATATGAAACAATCTATTATTTGAAAAAGGACAGAGTGATTGACTAATAATGAAAATAATTGGTAGTTATTATCTTTCAGCCGAATATATTATTATATGATCTTTTCCGTCTTTTTGACAACTTTAATGTTTTTATTGTATTCGAAGTGTTGCAGCCAAACTTTCCCACCAGATTTTAAGGATATATTTTGATATATTTTTGTTGCCAGAAATACTGTTGATTATCTCCTCTTAACTACAAAATTCTGGCCAGAGTGACAGCTTTGTGTATATAGTATCTGATACTCAACCCTACGTAACTGTACATCTTTTATGCTCTTTCCACGTTTCTTTCTGATTGTGCAATATTAATTAACTGAACTTGAACTTGTAAAATGATCCAAATATCAATGAGATCAAACAGATATTTTTTTTACTTCATTGATATTCATGATTTCATTGAATTACCTGGTCCCACAGCGCACCAGCCACCTGGTCGATGACAGCACCAAGTTCCCGGTATTCCCCGGAGTACCGGATGTAAGCCCAGGTGCAAAGAGTGATCAGTGCCAGACCCAGAATCATGTTACACAAGCTGGCAATGATGTCCACGCCCACAAAGCCCGTGATGCCCGCAGCCACATACATGACAAAGATGACCACGAAGAGGGTGGCCGGCGTGCGGGCCGCGTGGAAAATGTTCTTGGAGTCATTGTGCTTGATGTACTGGACAAACACCTCGTCGATCTCCCCCTCCAGCTGCTGCAGGTAGCGGCGGCTGAACTCCTCGCCTCCCATCTTCTTCACGCCCCGAAACACCTGCAGGGCCTCCTCTCTGATGGTGCTGTGTCGCGCCTGCAGCTCGCTGGGGGCCAGGAAGGGCCGGTCCCCCCCACAAACCTGGAAACAGTCAGTTAAGAAGGATTAGACGTCAAGTGGACTGCCTGGGATTCACTTTAAAATCCTGTTTACGTTTACACCCACCTCCTCCATTTTCTTGTTGTAAAGATCCTTTGCAGCTGCTACTGCTGCCAAATTATTCGCCTCTGCGGTGGCCTGAGAGGACAAAATATAGAGAAAATATAGCGATTGTTTGCGTATTTTAAGGTAAAATAAGATAAAAGATAAACTTCATTGATGTGTAGCAGGGAAATGTGTCAGATCTGCATAATTACAGCTAAGATAACATTAAAAACTTAAAAATATTAGAAAACTATATGCATTATGAATAAAGCATATCCGAATAAAGCTTTAAAAAAAATAAAATAAAACATACTGAAGATTTTATATACAGACATAAATAGTACATATACAAATTAAAATGGAAAAGGAAGCTTAAAAAAAAATGCTGTAAAGAAAATGAGGAAAATATACCTGCAGCATGGATTTTGGATGTGGCAGCTCCTCACCTTGGTAAATTTTGATGTACGCCTGAAATACAAGATGACAAAAAGCATTAAAAGTAACAGAACTTGCAAAATTATCAACGGGTATAAAGATATTGTTTATAATCACAGTCATGTACAGAAATCCAGAGTTACAGTTAATGATAGATCCAAAAATAGGACAATAAGACTGAATATCAGGGGGAGTTTTATCTGGACAGATAAGATATATATATTAAATTAAGTTTTAAATGTTGTACAGGTTTTGATTGTGTGTTTCATGTTAACATGGTGCTTTGGTCTGACCTTGAAGTACTCCAACAGGCCTCTGCAGGTGATTTTGCTGCCGTTGATCTCCTTCACGTCAATGTTACGTGGGCTGAGAAGCCACGGGACCAGAACCTTCAGGTTGTTTAAGAAATCCACATCGATCTCTAGACGGAGAGGAGGGTCAACAGCCGGTGAGCGCGAACAATATGTGCTGAGATTCAACTGTGTTTGTTCAGTTTTATTACGTTTCCTACATTAGTTCAGGCAATAAGTGAGAAACATAAGCAATTCAGAGCAGCAAAGAGTCAAGACGTGAAACAGCTTGTTTCCCTCCGGTGTTGTTTCTCCAAAGCTCCTCTGCACCACCTGCTCCTGCTTCATTCATAAATAATCGGACCCCTGCACCGGCTGTGCAGTTATATATTTATACCTCATTTATCTTCAGAGTTCAAGTAGTTGTTTGGATTTGTAGATTCGTGTTTGTGGTTCTACGTACTAAAGCCTGTTTTGCTACTGTGGTGCCCCAACTCTCATTAATGTTGCATTTTTGACATTTTTTTGACATTTATTTTAATTTCTTAAACATTATTCATACATTTTAGCAGGTATCATTGTAAATGAGTACATTTGTGCACTACCTACATTCACCTATAGCCTAAATGACTTCATCCAAATTTCTACATATCTGACGACCAGTCTACAGCCATGCTAACATGCTCACTATATCAATGCTAACATGCTAACATGCCAGTGTTTTTTGAATGACTTAAGAAATGATTCTTTATTGTGATCTACAAGAATATTTTCACATGGCTTTTCTTTCTGTAGTTAGAATAAAATAACAACACATATATAAAAGCTGAACAAGAGAATAAATGCAGCATAACGTTGAACTAAACCAAAGTTATACATTTTGAAAGCAGAAAATTTACAGAGGTGAATATTAGATATATTAATAAATAGGTAGATGATGAGTTTTTGTATTTTCTTTGTAAAGTGTGTCTTTGGCTGCAGTTTTTAACAGTCAGAGTGTCTGTTTTCACAGTTACGTAGCAAGTTTTTCTGCATTATAGCATGCTAACATTTGCAAGTTTCAGTGTGTTTACCAGAGTTAGCATGCAGTACAGCTAAAGCCTATGGGGCTATCTTTGATTTTAACAAGTATTCAGTTACTAAAAAAGGTATTTTTTGTAAAATATTGGACTTTTTTGACCTGTTAAAATCTTAGGATTGTCAAAGCTATTACAATTTATCTTTTGTTGAACATTGTTAATTTCGGTGCAAAGTTTAACGTCTATCCATTACAAAGTTGTCAAGCTAATTCAGTCTGAGCCAAAGTGACAGACACTGCCATCCTTACTGTGACTAGCATAATTTTTTGTGGTTATTTAATGTAACTAACGGGAAAAAACTATTAAGTAAATTCTGTGTGTTTAAAATGAATTAAATAGTCAGACAGAGGAGGCGCACCTTTAATTCTTCCATCAAAGTGTGGGTTGGTGGCCACTTTGAGGCCCGGGTGAGGCATCAGGAAACAGGAGATGTTGGTGAAGCAGGAGTGGATGTGTTTACGTACGTTCTGCAGCTCTTCATGCTGGTTCTCTGAGATCTACACCAACAACACAACCACAGGTGTCAGGTGTTAGACAGTGCGTTAGTTTGGTTCAGATAGCCTCATGTGAATCTGTACAGCAGTTTGATTAAAACTATACGCTCAATATAACTGCAGGAAAAACTGATGTCAACTTAAATAACTTTAAGTTGTCAAAAAGAGGGTCGACGACTGACCTTCAGTCTCTTCTCGAGGAACTTCATGCCTCCTTCCTGTCCGTAGGGAAACTCATATGGAAAGCTCCAGTCTCGAACTAGGAAAATCATGGACTATGGAAAAAAGTGACTCTTGTTAATGAAATGGTCAAATAGTGTAATTCACTTTAATTCCACAGCAGTTTGATTACTAGACAGATGTACACTTTCAAATCCTTTCCATTGCTTATTAAAGCCCCTTAATAATAAACCTTAATCCAGTATTCTCCAGATGCTTAAAAAACACCAATAAGAATATTTAAAGGCCATTTCCTGTGTGTAAATTCAACCACTGCAAATCCATCCAGCAAATGAACATGATATACAGTACCTGGAATGGTTTGAGGAAAGTCTCCTCCATCGCTAGTCTGCCGTACTCGGTGAAAAGCTTAAATCAAACGGATGAAACAAAATCAGTTAGGACGTGAAGTGCTTTGATTAAGTACTGCAGTCATTTTAACAGGAAAGTTCAGACCATTAAGAGGCTACACATACCAAGGAGGCCCATTAAATCTGAATTTGAATATATATGCACATGTTTTTAATTACAATTGGTGCATTCAGTTGTATTTCTTTTACAGGATTTATGTTTCTGCTGTAAGCTAATGCATCTAGCCTAAATGCTAATGTGTATGTCTGAGTGGGTTAGCTTTTAGCTTTTAGCTCTCATTTGTGAGCGCTGATGCTTGACAGTGTTACCTGCAAGTGCTGAAGGTCGTCCTCTTGTACATTCTGTGAGATGTTGTAAACCTGAAAACAATCATTCAGTTTCATTTTAAGGACTTTTAATTGGAGGTATATAGTAAATATGTTTAAATGGAATATTTCCCACATTTAAAGTGAAAGTCCAAGCAACACTAATGTTAAATGCAGTTACGTGAAATAATATTGATTGCCAATGATGATTTTCCTGCTGCAAAATTTGATCATCTGACACCAGTGATGTTGTTAGTGATAAAGATTAATTACAGACTATTTCAGCTCTAATACATGCAATGCATCCTGGTACATGTAGGCACTGTAAGCAGGAGAATTTAGCCTTCTCGCTCAATGTAGCACACAGTGAAGGATGGCTGACTTTAACTAAGTTTACATCAGAACTAATTGGACATCCACATAAAATGCAGCAAATTTTCCATAGAAGAAGTCCGTCTTGGATGTGAAAACAAAGAAACATAACAGTCAAATAACAAAACAAGACTAAAGGTTAATTAACAAGTAAGATAGCTGCCCAGTAAGATTTAATTCAGGATCAGCAGTGCTATATTTTGTTGGATAACTCAGTTTGGACTAAAATTGTGTGCAGATTAACCAACCAAAGAACCATGCTGCTAGCTTAGCTAACCTAAAAAAAAAAATCACATAAATATGCTAATTACTGAAGCAAAGCTGGGTCCGACAGGTGAATGTCATCGTACCTGCATGGAGCTTATCATTGTGCTCAGGGCGAACACAGTGGCTGAATCTCTCAGCGTCGACTGGCTGTCAAACGTGCCTTGTGTGTCCATTAGCAACACGGCCACCTGTGAAATAAGACAGGAGACACTGAGCTCTGCTGCAAGGTTATCTTCACATCACACAGGACTGTGGGTTTTTACCAGGGTATGTCCGGGATTAGAAAGAGCTCTTGTAGTGGCATGAAAATGACAAAGGTTAAGGAACCATCTGAGCTCATCCACTCGTTGGTGGGGGTGAGAATGGAGAAAAAATGTCTTATTTTGAAAGTAACACAAGTAAAATAAATAGGATTAAGCTTAAAGCTGACAACCAGCTCTCTGGCTTTTACTCTGTTCTGTTGCTGCCTTGTGCAGACTAAAGATGAGAGACTTTCAGTTGATGCTGGTTTAGAAAATGATATTCAGAAGTCTCTTAATGCAAAAATGGCTTCCTTTTAGTTAAACACAACATAAAAACTGTGTAAAACAACAAGCAAAGGTCAGTAGGTATCTGTGTCATATTCAGTTATGTCTCTTTGTGGTTGGATTGTAATTGTCTTCTCTGTCCAGCTAAAAATAGGCATGTGGTCATGGGTTTCACCTTTCTCCCGTCCGGCTTGTCCACCAGGAAGACCTCACTCCAGATCTGGATCCCGGTGGTCTCCCGCTCTGAGCCCCCCCTCCAGGAGAAGCCAGTGAGAGGCTCGTCTGAATCTCCGAGCCAGGTTTCAGACGCCTGAGCACAATGGGAACATAAGTGGTGGTTCAGTGGTTCAAATATCTTTTATTCCCTTACTTAAATGCAAGATATTAGGTTGTTTTTTGTTTTTAATGAATCCACAACAATTATAACAAGAAATTCACACGAGAATCATGTTTGTTCATCTACATGGTCAGTAAATAAAATTGTGGATTAAACTTGTTTTTAAGTTATAATTGCATCTGCATAAAATAACAACAGTAAACAAACAAAAACATGTTTATGTTCTGTTCTAAAAGTAGAGAAAGGGGGACAAAGTCTCACCCTGTTTGCACAGACCCAAATACTTACGTGGTTGTACATGTACCGCAGCATAAAGTCCATGAGGAAGGACTTGCCCTTGCGGAAAGCTCCGGCCACAGAGATGGCCACCACCTCACGGTCCCTGACCTCCTCCGACAGCAGGATGCGGCTCAGCGCCGCCTCATCCAGCTCGAAGGTGTGGTCGTCTTTGACCAGCAGCACCTGCACAGGTCGGGCTCGTCCATCCGGCTCCTCCTCCTCTGAGCTCCAGTCGTAGACGTTTTTATCACTGAGGGACCCTGGAGGACGAAAAATTGTGGGAAAAGATTTAAATAAAGAAGTCCAGAGGATGTATATGTTGGCACTATACATTTCTACATGCATCATTAAAATGTGTTTTGGGTTTTAATACATATTATATCAACGTTACTACACAAAGTTTACATAAAATGTGTGAGGTTGAGAGTTTTACCTGAAAAAATGGGCAACTTTTGTGACCTTTGGGACATTTTTCAGCCATTTTTGTAGCAATACAACTGAGTATTTTTACCAAGAAATCTGGACATTCTCATGTTTTGTTTGTGGCGACAATGCTGGCTACTTTTAATGGGACGTTGGGACATTTTCAAGCCATGTCTGCGGCCACTAAACTGAAAATGGTCAATGAGATGTCAGGACATTTTCAAGTTGTGTTTATGGCAGTAAAACTTGGCATTTTAAGCCCAGACATGACCTTCTCCTAACCCTAACCAAGTGGATTTGTGCCTAAACCTAACCAGACCTTAACCACAGTGTTGCACAACATAAAATTACAGCCGAATATGCAGAACAAAATGTTGGCATTGTGCATATGTGTGGTTTGCAGAAATGTACAATGCCAACATTTATTTTGATGGCTGAATCAAATAAGGGAGTGGTGCTCAGAAGGAGAAGGAGAGAAAATTAAATCATAACGTGTTTAATTATGAGTGCATGCAGGGTAAATGATAATGCTTATGATTACTATTTTGCCTGCTATGTAATAACTTGTGATTGGCTCTGTAATTTCAACCAAAATGGCATCATCATGTAAGGAAGTGAAGGGCCAGAACTTGTTTACAGTAATGAGAACCGAACTTAGTGGTCCATTAAGCAGGGAAACAGGAAAGTTGAGTCCATTATTCCTTCCTGTTAGCCCCGAATCAATAGCATCGCCTGCAAGCTTATTAATACTAATAATGAATCACGCCACGCTAACCATCCCATCTGCTTGCGTCCAATGAGATCATGTGCGTTCAGAGCTTCTTCCGGAGCTTTCCAGGCAGTGACTCAGTGTGTTTCCAATCCCTGCTGTCTGCATGATCGTCCTGATGCAGAGATTTCAGTTTCCAAAGCCCCCATTCATGTGTTGTATGCTTTTATTACTACAACAAGCTCGCGTGTGATTATGTACAATCTGCAAATCACAAAAGAAATTCCTCACGCACATCACTCACCTCGATCTTTCTGATTGAACTCTTAGGATGTAAATGCAAATTAAGCAGGCTTATGAGTCTTACAACGGCACTGTGACAGATTAAGGAGTAGAAAAATTTGGGAGCGCGCTGAAAGATTAATGCAGAGTACCAAGAATGCACAGTGAATAATTTAAGAAAGGAATCATCCAAGGTTTCCTCACAGGCCTGAAGAAGACTGTCAGTTTAACTTCACATCTCCTAGAAAAAGGCCTCACCCGTCATGAGCCTGCCTGGTTAACCTAAACATGAAGACGTAAGATGCACTGCATGCTCAAAGTGGGTCAAACCAGATAAACTCTACTGACAAACAGCCGTATTCCCCCTTATTTTTCCTCAACCTTGAATCATTCATTCATTTTTCTCCCCTTTGCAGGCCTGTATTTAAAGTTAACATGGACCAATGAGTGATGTCAGTCACAATTAGGATGCTGGTTATCATCCTAATCATGGTGATGGAGGTGATAATGATGATAGCAGTGATGACCAGTCTAAAGATGATGGTGACAGGAATAGTGACAAGCTATTTACTGATGCAATATTACATAATTTAATGCCAGATGCGCCACAGACCATCATGAAAGAATCACTGGGATAAACAGTGAAATCAGAAGGTTATTTTCAGGCCTTTTGGGGCCTGAACCGCCTCGACAGAGTATTTCCTGTATGCTGATGACTAAAAACATCCTTCACATAGGTTTTAATGGTGAGGCATATTTTTGTAGTGTGTGTTTGCTTTTGCTGGCAGTGAGAAACAAAATAACGGTGTTTTTTTTACACGAGCAGTTGCATGAAATATAATCAGAATTAAAATAAAAACACACCAGATAAAATTTAGTCGAAACGAAAACAATCCCGTCATGGAGGAGTCTGAAATAAACATCTAATTGGCCTCCTGCTTACACCCTCGCCTCGATGAGTATATAAAAATTTATGTGCGTCAAAGAAAGCATAAAATACGAAATGTTGTACGTACACTCACCCCAGCTGTCTCTTTCTTTGCGGTGTTTCGCCATAATACTGTCCTTATATCCCTCTGTTTGTCCGTTATTGAGAGACCCTAGTCGGTAGTCATGGGTGTCGGTGGTTGGGAGGATGCCCTAGCTCCACCAAAACGATGCTGCTCGCATCACAGAGGGATGATGGAGCTTTTATTCCCAGTATGATGCGGGGCTCATGCATGCAGTCAGGGGGCGCTGTGGTCTGTTGTTTCCCACGTACCATGAAGTGGCAGCTCGGTAATGCGGAAAAAATGGATGTGGTCCGCAGTACACTGTGTGCAAAATGAGTGCGACCGCACAGTATGTTAAATATGGGAGTAAGAACTAACACAAAGTGTCTTTTATTTTACCTGAAAAAAACACTTTTAGATTCTAACGTTAGGTGGCGGTAATGACAAAGAGATTGGAACAGATGTTTACTTTACGTACTATCGTAAATATCATATTTAAGTTTACTCTACGTACAGGTACACAAAACTGATGCAGTAGTTGTAAAAAACAGCAGAGGAACCTATCTTAAAACGTTTATTTAAATCAAATAAGTCATTATATATCTTCATTACATCCGTTTTATGCTATTTTACACATAAAAAGCAATGAGAGTGTCATAAGGACCAGTTAATCTGCATAATTAATGCTTTTCATTTGACATTTCTAAAAGGCTGATATTTATATGTTTGTATTTTTGCATTTTAATTAAGATTAGGTTTTAAATTTAATGGGGGATTTCACAGCTAATTGTCCCTAGTTTATTTACTCAAGAAATTTAAGCACTTCCTCTAGCCATAAGTAAACGAAGAATAAAACAAATAAGAAAAAAAATCATTGCTAATAAAATTCTTGTTTTCAGAACTATAAGGGAAAAATAGCTTCCTTAAAAGTCCTAATTCAAGACTATTAGTGTGCATTACCATGTAGCTGGCCAGGGTGGAGCTGTTTTATACACATTTCGATGGTTATATTAATTGTATAACAATGCAATCTTTTATGTGGTCATATGGAATTAAAAAAAATTCCCTTTGAAAGTGAAATAGCTGTCAGAAAAAGAAAGCAAAATCGAGAGTAGAGTGTTTTCCTTTAACATGTGGTGAAGATGTACAATGTAGCAGAAAATTTACACAGTTAGGTAGAGCATGAATGCGTAAGACACAGTACTTGTGTAAATATGCTTTGTTATTTTGTCAGAATTTCTCCTAATGATCACTAAACTAATTTTAGCGACACTTGCGCAGATCAGACTACAGATTTTGCATTGTGCTGATTTTTCAGTTGAAGTGCTAGAAGTTCCGAGGAGCACACGAACGCAGCATCGGGATCCTGTAACTGCGAGTCTGTAGAGATTAACAACAGACTGTTGCTTTTTTCTTCGGTGGATTCTTTGGAGTGAATTGGAGAGTAACACTTGACATTATAAATGTAGTTCGCCGATGATATTTAACACATGAGACCGAGGCCTCTTTAAAACTGTCAGCGGGGGGAAATGACATGTCAACGGCTAAACTTCACGCTGGAATTCTCGGTCTCGACTGCAACGTCTGTGCTGCCGTTGAGCTGAAGGAGACGGAGTGAGCAGCAACAACCGACTGAAGTTTAACACTGTTTCCTCGATAACAAAGGGGGGACGCCTTTCTTTTTTGAGCTATTATTCGACGCCATCGCACGGTTAAACGTCTCTAAAGGATTTAAAATGCGAGTCGTGGTCATTCGTGGGGTTTGCATCGTGAAAGGTGGGCACCGTTGAAGTTTGTACCAGTGGCGAAGCTAAGTTAACGTTTGCTAGCTAGCATTAGCTGTTAGCAGAATTGCCTGGATGATAAAAGCCCCTAACTCACTCTGTCCGTAATGTATGACCCGACTCTGGCTATTTGCTGGAAAGGCCAGTGTCCATGCTAGCGTTTAACTCAAGCTAATGTTGTTCTAATGGTTTGCTGCATTATTTTATGCTTCTTTATGAAGTCTAAGTAACTTTGAGTGAGAGCTGAGGAGAAATACCAAGGTGAAGTTGTATGACAGATGTCACGGTATGTGCCATGTTATCAAAGCCCTCATCTGTTAAGCTAGTGTTGACGCACTTACATTTAATGTATGTCATGTTTTTGTAACTTTTATTTCCTATTTTCTTAATTAACTTTGCCGAGAGTTTTTTTTTTGACTCTTTCCCCTAAAACTTTTCTGATGTCTCTCTATCAGGAGATGGAGCACGGAGAGAGACCGTCTGAGTAACTGATTAACTTATATTCAGGACCTTCGCTTCATTAAACCATCGCCTCCAGATTTGAGAAAGCCAACTAAATGTGCAGGGTCGTTTGACAGAAGCTACCATGGATATCTTTCCCCGGCCAAGCGGTGAAATCCAGAGGAGAAACCCTCAGCATGACTTCGAGCTCATTCAGAGGGTGGGAAGTGGCACATATGGAGACGTGTACAAGGTACAGTGGAGTTACTGGTTCCCACAGCCTGTCACCAGAGCTACTGGTAACCTTGGCTTGACCATCAAATGACTAATCAAATCATTGTGTGGAATGAAAGTGTTTTTTTAAATGTTTTTTTTTTAAGGCTTAATAACATGTGGTGAGCACTTGTGACAGTGGCTTACAAGTGAGGGCTACGATTTGCATCCAAAGCCACAACTTCAGACATACACTGGTAAAAAATAACTGCAGTTGATGCCACATAACATAATGACTTTCTGAAATGACTCTCAGATTAGATAAATTGATTTAGTTGAATAAGTTGAATAGTTATGGCATTCAAAACAAGATTAGTTGCAGTGATTTGATGATTGATCAATTTGTAGATAAATAAAAAATCTGCAGCTATTCCTAAATGAATTGATTGATATGTTTAAACGTCTAACATGTGCTTATTCTGGTGTTTGTAAGAATTAGCTACATTTTCTGGTTATTAATAATAGTAAATGATATATTTTTGGATATGAATTGCTGGTCGTGGACTACAGGCAATTTAAAGATGTTTCTTTGTGCAGCATGAAATTTAATCCTGTAATTTTCTCTAATATTTTGACATTTGAAATAGTAAATAACAAGTAAGTAAATCAAGAATCTACTCTGAGTTGTACCTTATTTCAAAGACAGCGGATGCAACCTCACTGCTTGTTTGAGATTTTGATTGCTGTAATGCTTAAAAAAATAGTTGTTGTCCTTTCCTGGTTGTGCAGGCTGCGTTACGCTTAAGTGAAATAATTTCCTGAACTTGTTTGACGGTTCGAGCTGAGTGAACAGTGAGTGCTTGTACCTGCTTGTTCTTTTATCCACATCACTTTTTCTTTTTGTGGTACAGACCACAGTTCCCATCCCTGGTGTAAAGCACCTGTTTTAAAGTATGCAAAGTAGAAGCAGTCATTGCCCAAAGTGAATTGAAAAAAATTGCCTGTTTTGAACCTAATTAATTAACATATTAACAAATTTCCCTCACTATGAATGACATGATTGTGCAAGAAGTTCTGCCATAATGTTTACATATCGCTAGACTGACCGCAACATTTGGAGCTATTTGAATTAGAGAAGAAAAAGAAGGAGCCTTTTAGGTACTACCGTATGTGTATTTGCTATCTTTAGAGCCCCTCCAGTCTCGTGCATTTTTATCTGTCACATGCAAGAAAATTGACACATTTTCATTAATTTAAGAGTCAAATGAATACAGTGGATTTCCAACAACAGGACTGTTCCAAAGTTATAACATTCCTGCTTCTTTTTTTTTTTTTTTATAGAAGCTCAATATTTCAAAGTACTACATTTTATAGAAAAATATTTTTTTATCCCTGTATCAGTACCAATCCTTCAGTAGCTTGAATCTCATCTCCCATTTTTTTGAACGAGGAAAATGAGAGTCTATCCAATAAAGTCTACACACTTCATTAAATGAGATAATTCCCACTGTCTGCTGGCTGGTAGCGAGGTGTGTTTTGCTGGAGAATTTTCTTGTTTATCCATCTGCCACGGATAAACAAACGATCCATCTGATCCAGGGTGTGATAGTTCAGCCAGCCTGTCATGGTCCCTCTCCATACAAAGCCTCTCTGGCCAGCCCCCACCCCTAGATAGGCCACCGGTGGAATGCTGCGCCTGGTATTCTCCCACAGCTCGCAGGCTGCAGGGCTGCAGGGCTGCAATGGGCTGAAATATGATCAGGCCCCTGTCTAAACATGTGTTTCACTATGGGTGTGTTCAGGGCCGCACTGACAGCGGAAACACCTCAAATTGGGAAAAGTCCTGCTGTGCTCAGTTGAATTTTAATGAGCGTAGCATACCTCGGCTTGGAAGACTTATTACATCTGATAAGAATTAAAGTATCACATATTCTTTCACTTTGTTATTACTGGTGATAATGATTAATTAATCTTCATTATAATGTTATAGCCTTTGCTCTCAAAGTAGTTTGTTGTTATAATATCTCTTTAGATGCTGAGAATTTGTTTAGTATATAAACGCATTATGTACTGGAATCTTACTTTAAATATTTGTACCAGAAAACTATGTTTAGACTTTTTTTTTCACTTTGCATTTGCTGGTGAAATGTCACAAATAGTACCTGTAATAGGTCAGTGATGTAGGTGAACAGAGTACGTACATCAGCTTTGCCTCTGTAAATGTTTGTGTCTCAGCTGGATGACAGAGAAGAAACCAAAAGATCCTTCACACCTCAAAGAGCCCTTTATTGTGTTAAAGAATTTCCTTATTGTTTAAAGCTTGATGTGAGGAAATATTCTTTTTATCTTTTTATTCTTTTATTGTCAGTGTTTACATCCTCTCAAAGTGAACTGAGCCATGGCTGTTATTCCCTCAGCCTGACCTGGTGATTTATTGTGTCAGATCTTGTCTCTTTAGATGTCTTTATCATGCCAAACTTCTCCTTTCTTCAGATAAAGGTCGTTTCAGGTTGTCAAAACCGTGTCGTCGCCCGCATCTCATATTTTAAGTCAGATCAGAACTTCCCCTTCTTGGGTCTAAGTTTCAGGTTAGCATTAGCGACTCCAGGAAATGTAAAGATAGACGCAAGTTATGAGCAAGCATTCAGTAATTTCTGAAAGATGCTTTAAGGCAGGGGGGCCACTGACTTCCACATTTTAATACTCAATAAAGACGGTACTAACACAGCAGAGTAATTCTTTTGTATGCATGTGCAGTATCAGCATCAGAACTTTTTAAGTTCAGCATGGTGCACTGTTTTATGTGTGTGAATCACCAGCAAATTCTCTGTGCTGTAAGGTGGCCGTGCTACAGGGTTTTATAGTTTACGGTTGATTTAGCTGCTCGTCCCATCACTTCACTCCCACAGATTAGGGAGCATCCTGTCTTGACCTGGATTTGGAAGTCAGTGCAGCCTACTTTATGGTAGAAATTTCACAAATAATGGTTGAGTATGTTTTTTTTTAAATCTGCTGCTGTTGAGACGAAGCTGTTGGCATAATAAAATATCACTTTGTTAAGATGGGATTGCACAAAAATACAAAGGAAACAAAAATAATTTCAAGAATGAATAGAGTTACGCAACTCAGATTGACTAAATCACAAGTCATCTGCAGCAGGAATGTTTAAAGGTTCACTGTTTGTGAACAGACACTGTGAAGCTTCTCTCTGCTGACTAACAATGCCCACTGATTGACCTACTGATGTTTGTTTAAGCAGACTCTTGGTCTGATTTTAGTCGGTCTAGTGTGATAACATGGCAGAGGTAACTGATGTGTTTGACATGGCTGGAGAATGTAATTATGTCGTATTCGTCTGATGTGCTGCCCTTTGAATCCCCCAGTTAAATGTTTTCACTCCAGTTCTCACAGAGGCGAAGGGATCATCCAAATGACATTTATTGGTTTGATGCTCATGTAGGCCAAAACTGCAACTGATGTCCCATCACATGTGTGCATGTACATATATATATCTGACATACATGTGTATGTTTAAATATATGCATAAACACATAGATAGAAGTAAGAATTGTATAGGAACATCTCTTACTGCAACTAGGGAGTATTTAGCATTCTGATGGAAAATTTACCTTAAAAATGACCAGATTAGTTTCTTTTATTATTCTAAATGTACACCAATCAAACTCTTTTTTTTCATAAACAATTGGAACACAAGTCATGTTCAAACAGTCAGAGTCATTGTGCTGTGATATTTGTAGCCTTGCTGACTATTGTGCTGTTGTGTTTTTCAGGCTCGAAACATAAAAACCGGGGAGCTTGCTGCTGTGAAGATCATAAAGTTGGAACCCGGTGAGTGAGGATTGATCTTCTCATCATCTCAGTTGCTGTTAAGTTTTTATATATCTTAAAAAAAAACCCAAGTGATGTGGAAAATAATTCTGGTATTTTTAAGGGTTTTGAATGAAATGCACGAAGAGAAAAATGTCTTCACCGTTTTAAGAGTGATGTTTTTATGAGATATTTTGTATGAAGAAGGAGAGGAGGACATTTGTGACTGTGCCCAGCTGCGGGGTCTGTACGGATGGTGACCTAGTGACAGAGTTAGAGCGATCCAGATTAGTGGGATTACCATGAGGGCTTTATACCATCGGCAACCAGACTGAGTTCAGCTGATTACCAGTCAGAGGGGGAAGAGATTCGCTGCTGTTTGTTTTCTCTTTCATTCATTGTGTCACTTTTAGGCTGTGAGTGTGAGATTATGAGACCAGTGGACTGAAGTTAACACTTGTTCGTTTGATCAGGTTCCATTTTGTTGTATATTTGAGCTGTGATTTCAAAATCACTCTGAAACATTTTTTTTTTATCTTCCTGATAAATTCCTGAAGTCCAAAGCTCTTATTTAAGGCATAGACATATTCTACTGGAATATAGGAGATGGGGGGATTAGTGTCTATCTCTGTGTGTCTTTGTGTGTGTGCATTTGGTTGTGTATGTGTGTGTATGTGTGTGTATGTGTGTGTATGTGCGTGCATGTGTGTGCATGTATGCCTGTATGCATGTGAAGCAGAGGATTAGGGGGCTTAGCTGTAAGTTGAGAAAAAGGAGAAGAAGGGAAAGGGAAGTGTTTTACAACCCTGACTCTGATCAAGTTTGGTTGCTGTGTAAGAAAAGAATAAAAAAATTGGGATGATCTGCTAATCTGTTTTGACATGTAGTAAATTTAAAGCAGCGGGAAGACAATATGTTTAATGTTTTACAGCATCAACTTCATTGATTTTTGTAAATATTATCTTTATCTGAATTTGATGCAGCAACACTTTTCAGACAAGTTGGAACAGCAACAAAAGACAGTGAAAGTTGTGGAGTGCTTCAAACAAAACACCAGTTTTTAACATTACACAGGTAAACTGGTTAAATCCTAACAGGTGATCCACTAAAGGCTCTGTTCCTAACCATCATGATGGGACCAAGTTCACCATTTTGTGAATCATTTGATTTTATGAAGGTTGTAACTAGATGGGGTTGGACATGCTAAATCCAATGTCAGTAAATACCGTTTGTTTGCAGATGATTGCACTTTGTCCCTATTTCTATCTCATGCAGCAGTAAAACTTTTTTTTAGATTCAGGATTCTATCATTGCTTTTTGATGACAGGTTGATGCCGTCACGCAATGTGATGACAAATAGTCTGGTGACAGCTGATATGTTACAGTAAAACAGGGAGAATTTTCTAGTCAGAATTGTTCTGTGGTGTTTTTTGTTCTTGGATGTCAGCTGCATAACTTTGGGCCTGTTCCCCCGTAACATTTACTCTGTTCATATTTATTTTTCTTTAAGATTTGTCTCTAAGACGAAACTGGCACTGACCCAGCCCAGGTCGTCCTGTTTAATCTTGACTCTCCTTTCTTTACCACCTTTGCAAGAGTCACACCTCTCTATGCTCTGGGTAAACAGCTTTGGGTGGACCAGAGATTCAAACAGGTTTGACCAGGAGGAGTTACGCTGACATGAAGCGAATGACGAGTAACACAGAGAAAAGAGATAGGAGAGTTAAAGCCCTGCATGGGCTGAACAAGGCAGAGCAGGTTATTCTGATACGTTGAGGGGTTTTGGTCGCTGAGAAGTTGGACTCTGCCACCTGACAGCTTTCAATATAAATTTGGGTTTGGAAGATTGTCTCTCACTTCTGCATGCAGTTCCCTTTATTTTTTATGAGCTATTTTCTCAGAACAGCAGCAGTTTACTTTTGATTAGTCTTTTTAATCTTCACAGATCTCATCAGATGATTTTATTTTTACATTTAAATTAAACATTTTTTCAATCAAAGATGTAATTTTATGAGCAAACTGAACATCCAACATATTATACTGATGTGAAACTGGTCAGAACCTAATATTATAAGACCCTAACCCCTTGAACAGAAACCTGAAGCGATAAGCAAAGATGCATAGGTTCATTTCAGAGAGCAAAGGGAAGCGCTCAGGCTGAGAGGAAGTGGCAACACTCTGAGGCTTTAGCTCGCTAAGAAGAGAGGGCTGTCTACGCCTTTTCTTTTTTTGCTCCTTTAAATAAGCTGAGAGTAATGCCTCTGAAACTACCCTTACTCAAATTCACCCACCGTTTGCTTTCTGTCAACACATATACTTGAGATTTTTTGTGGTCAACCCGGTAAAAATGATGCCAAATTAAAAAAAAGTAATTACTGATGCAGTAATATGTAATTAGAACCCAATGAATGACTTCCAGAAAGTGTGACGTTCCTTTAGAATTTGGTAATGTGGCAAATAAAATAGATTGTGAGAAATTATTTGCACATTTGTTATCTGTAAAGCTGTGTGTTGAAGTGTCACTATAAACACTATAAACAAGACTTTAATTTGACAGATATAAAAGAAAGGCTCATACTGAATGATATTTGTGCAGTCTAAAACCAAAATAATTAAAGGAAATGGACATGATTAATTTGTGGGAATAAATCACTGAAGCAGGGAGAAACAAGATGCTGAGCAAATGAAAGAAATCTCATGGGGAAGATTTAAGGAGGAAATTCAGAGTCACATTGATTGCATCATCCAAAGCTACATGTAAAACCAGTTAGAAATAGACTTCACTCATGCTTTTCATATACAAAACAGTTCAGTATGAAAACTGTTCATGATGCATCTTCTCACCGGGGACTTGCACTTCCTCTGGCACATCAACATCTCAGCTGTGTTAAAAGCTAAAAAAACAACGACGTGACATCATGTCTCCTCACATTGCATAATGCACAGTGTTAGTTATTCTCTGTATCATTTGTTATTGTCAACAAGATTCCAAGAGGAGACCAAAATCAACCATGTGTTAGCCTGCCTTTGAACTGTGTCTGTTGCACTCATCTCCGAGCCCAGTGGTTTCTACTGAAGATGTAAATCTTTAAAAGTAACAGATATATAGTCTAGTTTAAAAAAAGGCTTCAGGAATTTCCTGCAGATGGACACTTTATTTTTCTGTAAACGTGACTCATGGATGGTAAACATGCATTCTGTGGGATCGACTCAAAAAACGAACAGTTCCCATGCTCGTGGAAATGAAGCAGCATAACACCCAGCGCAGCGGCTGGCTCATTGATGTTAGATCGAGCTCTATGGCACAGAAGAGTAAATGAAGAAGCTTAATCAGACTTTGGCTAAACAGATAATACTTGTTTGTCAGATTAATTCATTACTGATTTGGGTCTTTCCATGTAATTTGTTGGCAAGAAGATAAAATCAGCCTCATCCCTTAAGGCCTTCATCTCCCCCCACAGGATTGAACAAGTTTTGTCAGTAGGTAGAAGAATATCAACGTGACACTTTGATTAATGTAATTAATCTGTCTAATGTAAAGAAATGTGATGTTCATAAGGTATTTAACACTTGATAGACATCAGGGTTGCAGATACATGGAAGTTTTCTAGGTAATTCATACAGCTAATAGTAACATTATGTTGCGTCTTCTGATGTCACTAAAAATCTTGCTGGTTTGTTGTTTATGAGTGCGATAGATATGCACGTGTTGACATTCCAACTAGACTTATATTCAGACACTCACGTGAGAGAGCCTAACCCCTCTCAGTCAGACTGAAAACAGGACTGCTGTTCAGCAATATAACGTACAAACTGTTTGTGCGCTCAAAAAAGCCTCTGCGGTCCAGGATGTTTCTCCATTTATCATGTATTCTTCCAGAGCTTAAGTGCCCCTCTATCACTTTAATTAGACCAGACCACAAGCCACATGGTACAGTATCTGGAGCCATACACAAAGCACAGGTCACAAAAGTCTTTTTGTCTTTAGGCCACAAGAGGTGGTAATATGGCAAAGTTTGGGAGACACTTTGAAGATTTTGTGCAACAGCTGATTTTGTAAACATGAAAACATCCTTCTTTACTGGCAGTAAAGGTGAGCAGAGCTGACGCACTTGACCAAATGCAGAAAAAACGGGACCATAAAAAGTTGGCCATAATTTCCACCAAATGTAACGTGCAGTTTTTGGCAGAGACCATATCCATTTAATGAGCTTAGTCTGGACTAATGCCTTTGATGACAGCCTGTTGATAGAGCGCTGAAGCTGGCAGAGTCTGGTAGATCTTAACCTCTTGTTAATGTATTCCAGGGCCGTGTCTCTGCACAATTGGGAGCAGCTGGGCTTACATATTTTTGTCTTCTTACTTCCTACTGGTCGGATGTGTTTGAGTGCTTTACTGAACTGGAAAGCAGCCTAGATATCAGCATATACCACATAAACTTTAAAAGTACAAGGTGTCCCTGCTGTTATTATTGGCAGTTCTGTAATCTGCTGTATTTACACAAAGATGATATATTGAACCGTATAGTCAAAGGGAAATATTGGAGGCCTTTCTTTGTGGTTTTAATTTTGGCAAACCAAAAGGAAAGATTGAAGTGTTTTCTAAAACCTTGAGTTTAAGGCGTTCACAACCTCTTTGTCATTTAAAAAGCTTTGAATTGTTATTCTTGTAAACATTTCAAACTCAAGGTTTGTTGTGGTATCAAAAACATTTCATTTTATTGTGTAGGTTTTCTGGATGAATCATAACTTGAATTATTAACTCCAAATATAGTAGTAATTTTACGCCTGCGATCATTTTGTGGGATGTTAATGTCCAAAATGGAAAATATTTCATTTTTAATGGTGAAAAATCCCTGAACAGAGATGAAAATTAAATTTTTTGTCCATGTGTTTGTGCGATTTCTTCCTCTCTTTCCAGGGGATGACTTTTCCATCATACAGCAGGAAATCTTCATGGTGAAGGAATGCATGCACCACAATATTGTGGCCTACTTTGGGAGCTACCTCTGGTAAGAGCCAGCTTAAAATACTCTTGCTTTGTCATTTTAAACTCACTATTTTCTCCTCTATAACAGACAGTCTGAGGTACGACATTTGTGGAATTCGCATGTTGCTGTCAAAAGGATTTAACGAGCCATTGCCTGAAAATCACATGACGTATTTAATTACTTAGTCACACCTGTGTGTGAAAGTATGACTCAAGCCCTGCAACTGGGCTGACTGGTGCTGACGAGGCTCTTCAGTGTCAGGATGCGGCTCTCATGTTTTAATGGAGCCTATGCTTTGTGGCTGGTATCTGAGAGGAAATATGGCTGGTTCCGCCCACTGCCTCCTCCGACTTCCAGCAGGTTTAACTGGAATATGAGCCTCTGATCTGTTTTATATGGCTGGTAGTGGAGGGAGATGCGTGTCTTATCGCAGCAGGCGTGTCTTGGCGCTGTCTAACCACACAGAGCACAGACTGTTACTGTAAAATGTAATAAACAACACACCATGCATTAATTATTAAAACACAAAACTGATTGTAATGAACCATCCAAGTTTCCTTTTAAACACATTTCCTGACCTAAAATCACATCCACGTCCAGCTAAAAGGTGTGAAAAGTAGCACTGCAGTGATGATTGGAAATCTGGGACCGCTCACAGTATCAACGCCTCAGCTTGCCAAGTGTCACAGTTTAATCACGGTCTTATTTTTAGCTTTTTGTCAGAGGATTTACATCATATTCCACTCGCCCTCATTGTGACAGAGATTAAGTTCACATAACAACAGAAGCACTCACCTTGGTTTATTGTTAAGCTATCTGCGTAAGTACTTAATCTTGTTTATTAATGTGTTGGTGGAGATTTTTTTTCAGGCACAGCATTCTTCCACAACTTAAGGTGTTCAGCATGAAACTAGAGGAAGCTTGTTAAAAAGCTCTTGCTGCTTATGTTTTGCTATTTGTAAAATATTTGGCTATTTAGCTGCAAAAGCTGACCAGTAAAGTTGCAGTTCCAAACTTTATAAATGTCTTTGTTTTCACAAGCCGAGAGAAGCTCTGGATCTGTATGGAGTACTGCGGTGGAGGATCTCTGCAGGACATTTATCACGGTGAGCTTTTCTCTCAAATAGCAAGATGGAGTCATAAAACGGTTTGACTGTTCATACATTGTAAAATCCATCTCTGCCTTGATCTTTGCCCCGCAAACATGGAATCAAACTGTGTCGTTATAGTGACGGGGCCTCTCTCAGAGCTTCAGATAGCATACGTCTGCAGAGAGACCTTACAGGTAGTTGCACTTTTAAATAATTATTTCAGTTAATATACCAAAGTGTGATATTTCAGTCGAACTCATCACAGAATGCATGTGTTTTCTATCCAGGGTTTGGGATATCTGCATAGCAAGGGCAAGATGCACCGTGACATCAAGGTATCGTATGTTTCCTCTTTCGTTTCTCTTCTTTGATAGCTCTTATTTTTTCATATCAGGCCCATTTTTATGCATCACACTCAGACACTTTACATGCTAGTCAGATAAAAAGGGAAAAATCTGTAAGCAGCAAATCTCAGACTGAGAAAAATGTAGAGGAGTGAGACCGAAAGAAGAGGCAGAAGTAGCAGCCCTGTAACAAAAATTAAGCTGCTAACACATCTGATGGCCCCTCAAGCAGTCTAGAGATCTCACAACTCTGAAAGCAGAACTGCAGAGGTGTGAACTGAAGTCACAGGAAAAACGCATTCAGAGATGCACCCCACTCGAAAGCATGTGACCAATGGTGTTAATAACAATGGTTTTGAGGTTTGGCTGAAGCTGATCATGCCTAATGCACACACACAGGCTGGAGCCTCAGTCTCATGTGTTATCGTAGGTCAGGGCTAGACCTATTATCTTTACTCAGTTCTACGCAGCAAGCACTTCCTGTTTCCTTTACTCTCACCCCAGGATGCCACCAGATACTCTGTCAGTCCCAGAGAACAGAAACTATCAGTGGAACTGTCAAGAAGCTGTGAGACTGGTGCAGCTTTGCAGTTACAGACCAGCAGTTAATGCTTCAGCTGAGAACGTTTAACATATGATTTGCACTTTGTTATGAACCGGTTTGGCAACACATGGGCTCACCTCAGTGTTTTGAGCCTTGCTCACATGATACTAAAATATAATCATGGTGTCTTGAATATATTCTATTAAAGTGCAATCAATATTTATGATATGATTATTATTCTTTGAAACAGGGCGCCAACATTCTTCTCACAGACAATGGAGATGTGAAGTTAGGTAAGTTGCCTTTCAGAGCCTTAGTTCTCACAGAGCTTTCAGTCGTATGTACATTGCATAACCTGAAAAGCCCTGTCAATCCTCCTTACAGCTGACTTTGGAGTTGCAGCCAAAATAACAGCCACCATTGCTAAAAGAAAGTCCTTCATTGGAACACCTTATTGGTGAGTGTGTCACTCTCTTCAAAGCTGATCTGCCTTTAATAGGCTTCATTGAAAAGGTTCAAGAATTATTTATTTACTTATTTATTTTTGGTCGAGAGTTCATTGATTCAGTACTTTCTGTCAAATGTGTTGAGTCACATCTTATGACTCATGACACCCTCCAGTTAAACTGTCTGTATCACCATATCAGATCTGACAGAATCTAGTTTCTGGTGATGAGGTGTAAGTGTTGTTAAGAGATACTTTACTTGAAAGATATAAGTGCAGATCCCCACCGCAGCTGAAGTGTTTTCTAGTGAGACACTGAATCCTTCTCAGCTCCACTGTTCTGTCACTGACCCTGAACTCTAAATACACCTCCACCTCAAGGAGAACTAATTGTCTTAGAAGAATCAGTTTATTTCAGGAAGTGCAGGAAGGGCTTCTTTTACACCTGTTTCCTGGCCTAAAAATCATTTAATTTTTTTCTTTCCCCTGTATTAGAATTTGTTTTTCCCCTTGGAGGCCTTTTTCATGCTTATTTTGGAGAGTTGTCTCTAAACTCCTGTCATGAATTTGTGTAGGATGGCTCCAGAAGTGGCAGCAGTGGAGAAAAACGGCGGCTACAACCAGCTGTGTGATATCTGGGCTGTTGGCATCACAGCCATTGAGTTGGCAGAGCTACAACCGCCAATGTTTGACCTACATCCAATGAGGTATGAGTTGTTTTCTTCAAAAATATCAGCCAGAGCGTCATCATAAGATTTATTGACTACTATCTGCTTCTGTGTTCCTCTAATGTTTTTATTACAGCTTTTTATTACTTTATGGTCATCCTGTATAATTCAAAGTGTGTATCCGATAGATTTCAAACAGGTTGCAGGTTTTTTCCCTCCTAACTTTTGGCCACCTTAGTCGAGTATATTTCTCTCCCTTCATAGCCACCTCTAATCCTTTTTCTCTTCCTTAGGGCTTTGTTTTTGATGTCAAAGAGCAGCTTCCAGCCTCCGAAGCTAAAAGACAAAAACAAATGGTGAGTGCCCCAGAATATTCAGCGTGCTATATCTGGAGCTATGCTATGATACTTTGGTTGCAGAAGGTAACAGTGTCAGTTTTTGCATTGAAATAAAGTCGTCCTGTCCCCCAGGTCCACTCCCTTCCATAACTTTGTTAAAGTGTCTCTCACGAAGAACCCAAAGAAGAGGCCCACTGCAGAAAAGCTTCTATCGGTAATCCTTTCGCACACTTTAACACACTGTAGAATTTAATGTGGGGATTTATAATTTTGAACCTATTCACAATGGAAAATTTGCATCTTAGCTTCCATATGATATGTCGGCTCTGTATTTTTCAGTTAGTTTCTTTTCTCAGTTGCATTTAAAATTACTTTTACTGTATTTTAGCTTGTCATACATGTAAGTTATGGGTGTTGGCTCAGTGAGCTTTTGTTTGTTTGGTTTGGCTAAATTTCTAGCTGTTAGCATTAGCGTCAGATCCTGGCCCTAAATGTTTTAAAAATCTGGTTAAAGCTTTTTTTTTAAAGAAAAGTTATCAGCAAATACATTCTTTCAAGGGAAACTCTGTTCTTTTCTGGGGTGTTTTTTTAAATGGAAACTTCCACTCGGCCATTATGAAAAGCTGTGATGAAGCCCCGATGCCCTCATTCCCTCAAGCAAGGGATTTTATACGAAGCAGGCCATTATGCAGAAACCAACATCAGTCAGTGAGGGACAGGCTTGGAAAAACAACATTTTGAAGCTCAAACTTCACTTTTTACTTGACAACGTGAGAAACACTGCTGGGAATCAACAGAATCTTTTTTTTAAAGAAGCAAAACATAATAGACCCGCCCCTCAGTCATGTCAATAAAGCTTTAGTTTAGTGGAAGAGGAATTATTCTCCAGCCTGAGAGGAACTATTAATGAAGAAGCAAACAGTTCAGTTGCCTTTTCAAAGAAAGTTCAGATCATCATTAACACAGTGCATGTCTCTGAGGAAAGGTGTCTCGTCCTAATGGTCCTGGATCCGATGATTAATGCAGACAGTTTAATTACTCTCTGACAGTAAAAGTAGGTCTTTGATATCATTTCTACAGGGATTTTGAAGTTCCAGGTTATATGGACCATTTATTTGAAACAATGGCTGTCAGACTGCTAGTGTGAACTAAAAATTGTGTGTCAGTTTAAGCTAAGTAGTAACCCTGTGTTGTTTCCTGCAGCATGTGTACGTGGCCCAGACGGGTTTGACCAGGCGACTCGCTGTCGACCTCCTGGATAAGATGAACAACCCAGACAACCACCAGCATTACAGTGAGGGGGACGATGACGACCTGGAGGTAAAGCCTGATTGCATCACATGTTTTGAAAGTAGAACTGAAACTGTTGGAGGTTTGCCTTTGCTTTCAGAAAAAAGGAAATTACAATTCTATGAAGAAGTCATTTAAGATAATTGCATAAGATTAAAAAAACTTTTTTTTTTTTAAACAAAGACCTGGAATTATGAAAAAAGATGTATCATATGTTGATGTTTTTGACCTTCTGGTTGCTGGATATGCCATCAATTTGATGCCTCCAAATCTTGTAGACTTTTCGTGCGAACACTGACTGAGTTTCTATCAGCAGCAACAGCAAATATTAGCATCACATGTTTTTTTTTTTAGCAATGTAAGATAAAAGGTGAGCTTTGCAGAAGTATATTTTTATGTTCCTCTTAAACCTCCCCTCCCCCTCGTCCGGATTCTCTCCATTGACATTATTATTCTAAATGGAATCAACATCACATCTATGTGGCAGCCAAGAGGTGGTACCAGTGCCTTTTAAAAGACCATTGTGCTTTTCTCCCCCTGACAGCAGTAGCTCTGTGTTGGCCACGATGAATGAAAAAAACCCCGAAGGCTATTGACTGCAAGCAATGGAGCTTGTTGCAAACAAACAGCCTCTGGGATGCATAATAATGTGATGAGGCGAAGACACAGTGCAGAAAGTAGCTCTAAGTTCTGCTTTAGGTTGACAAGCGAGTTTCAGTAATGGTTTTCATCCTGCAAACTTCAGAAGAAAAATGTCTTAATTGTGCCAAATGACTTGAAGCAGTGCAGTGTAAGCAACGTCAGTGTTATGCAACTCAACAACAAATCACCCTCTTGTTTTGTCAGGTGCCGCTTCCACTGTCAAACACCGTGTCTGTGTTTTTAAATCTCTGTCTCCTTCACTTTGTTTCAGCCTCTCTCAGCAGTCAGACACACCATCCGCTCCACGAACAAACAAGCCAGAGCTGAGAGGACACGCTCAGAGATAGACTGTAAGTGATCAAAAAGCCCATGCCCATCACCAAGACCCAACCCCCCCTCCTCCCCTCTGCCATGGATCTGTCCTGTGATTGGTCAGCATGTCAGCCAGCCTGGCTGTTTAGCTTGATAGAGGTCCGACGGCTTGTCTGAGGGTCATCCCGCTAATCCTGAAGCACTGGCTGGCACTTCTCCAGACCACAGCATGTGGAAGTGTGTGTAAAAATAGCCTGGGGATTCACGGAAGAGAAAGTGGATGTAGTAGAATCCATTATGCTTCTGTACTGTGTTTTTTTTTTTTTTAAGTAGCAACCTAACTGTAACTCTTTTTTAACTCTGAAAAAGCTTGTCTGAAGGGGTCATGAAGGTTTCCTGAGAAAATTTAGTTTTCATGCAACAATTGACAGGATCCAGCTTCATAGATTGTGTATATGAACTTTTTTGCGACCCTTCAGGGAAGTTGCTGTGTGTCTGTTTTGTCGTTAGTCGTTAGCAGAGAACGTGTGATGCTGTGGTGTAGCTGTGGTGTCAGCAGTGTGACTGTTTCTCACGTTGGGTCGATGTTGTAACAGTCCGGTAGTGAGATGTGTGTTTCTGTTTGATGTGTGTCATGTTTGTACCTTCATTGTGTTTTGTGCTCGTTCGTGCTGTGACTGTTTGTACCAGATGCACTTCCTTTAGTTTTATCTATTATTTCTCATAAACTGCGTCTGACTTTTCCTCCGATACGAAGCAAACAATGGGACAGACCAAGGAGGGCCATGCTCAAGTCCTAGCTTCTCTGAGGGACACAGGGGGGACGCAGGTCAGTGACAGTGTAGTGAGACAGTGTGTGTTTGTTCCCCAGCTCACTCCTCAGGCTTACTGAGAAATAGGATCATGTTGTAGCACCTAACAGAACATTGTGTGTGAGATTTAAGTGACTAATAAGATGAGTTCTTCTGCATGGGGTTGCTACTTACATGATTAAACATTCTGACATTTAGGTTCCAGGTAGACGGACTGAAATAAAATTCACACTGTAAATGACTAATCAGATCCTAACAAGGAAGTTAAAAATTGACTCCACATCTCACCTGATTTCACAACTTTCTTAGATGTTTCCCTGTATGTCGGCGTGGGTGACTCAACTCCTTGCTGTTATCTGTGTTTTTAAAATGCCGCAGCACCTCTTCATAGTCAGCATACCTCAAGCAGAAAAACACACAAGCGAAAAAATATCTCTGCTCTAAATTCTTTGTACAAGGTTTCTTTGTAAATGAGAAGCTGATTATGTGGGAGTATTTATTGGCAGGTGGGTTGATTTCCTCCGTCCTCTTGCTTACAACAGGATCACACCGTGTTTACACTGGACACTAAACCAGTCTCCTCTATGGGATCAACAGTTTAAAAGAATGTGACCTGAAACCTAAACTACGAGGAATCTGTTCCCTGATTTATTTGTAATTCATGTTCTTGCACCAATATTCCCAAGTGAACAGATCTGGTCAGTGTCAAGTGTAATCTGTGTTTGTCTTTGGTCACCAACTTGTCTTTAAACTCCAGACCAAACATTCACATAGTAGCATAATAAATCTGTGAAGGACTTCTGTGGTGTTTTGGCAGGTACATTGTAATGGAAGCAGTTGGTCTGCTTGTGCTTCATTCTTACACGTGATTCCTGTTAAGAATGGACTCAGAGAGGGTTTCTCCAGGCTCCTAATACTAATGCACAAGGGTTCTGCTCCCCAGGCTTTTCTTGTCTTGAAGTGTTGGGCACTGATGCCCTCTAGTGCCAAAGGTGTGTGCAAGATGATTAAAATAATACTGAATGCGTGTTTTTTTCATTCACAGTCGACAAGCTTCAGTTCGAACCACCACTCCGGAAGGAAACTGAGGCTCATTCTGAAATGGTGATAATCATATTCATTTTAATCAGTGCCAGTACCCAAAAAACTGCTTTTATTTCCTGTTTGTAACTACATTGCGTTTAAGACATGTAGAAAAATACAAAAAAAAAAGTATTTCTGCCAATTAAAAAATTGCAGATTTATCAAAAATCTATTTCTGTGCATGTGTGGCTTTCCACAGGATGCCAGTAAAGATAATGACTTCCCTTCCCCCTGGAGTCCGTTTGCAGAGGGAGGAATAACAACCAGGTAATCCATGGAAACTGTTGTCACGGAAACAGTGCCTGTTTACCCCCCCACCACACACACATACACGCACACAAACACACACTCTCACACACATACTCTTTATTCACTCTTGCCCTGACCTTTTTTTGTGGATGCACATTTTGAAAACAACACATAGTTGAAGTTTTATTAATGTGTTTCTCGTCTTCTGTAGCTTTAAAAATTAAAACACAAAATGCAACAGTGGTCAAAAGTAGTATTACTATTGAGAAACAGTGCACAGTGTAAGAAAGCAGGTCCTCTTATGATGAAAATGCTGCCTTAAGCCCTTTTATCTCAACAGTCAGTAAGTTTTGTAATCTGATATCCATTATTGAGACTGATTGTAAACACATTTTCCCTCTGATGCTTCTCACTGTCTCTCGCATTAACTGGGTTATTCGCTGCAGCTAACTCGTGTCTGTGCATGAACTCACTTTCCCCATCTGCAGTCTGAAATGTTGTTTTGGCCTGTGAGCTTCTTTTTCACTTGTCCATGTGCTTTTGACTGTTTTTCTCCTTTCACTTCTCTCTTTCCTCTCTTGGCTGTCCTCCTCTCTGTCTCGTCTTGTCCCTCCAAGGAGCCTTCTCAAAAGTGTTGAGGATGAATTGTTCCAACGGTAACACTAACACTGTGTGTGCTGTAGCTCCCTACGCCATCCACTCCCCCCCCCCCTCGCTCGATCCCCACCCTTTTCACTCCGAGGTTTAGCTCCTACATCGTCCACAAATCATCTCCCCTGACACCCCTCCATTCACAACATGTGCTTTGATGATAGCTGTAGGTCCACACTGTGCATCCTGCTGCATGCATGAGTCTGAAACACACATACAGGCACAACAGTGTGATGAAGAAAAAAAGACAGTAAAATGCTTTAACTGCAGCCTGTAAATTTATATTGAAATCATTTGTTTGTTCACATTCAACCCTGCTGTGCAACAGTGTCTGTTGCTGTGAAAAGTCTGTGCCACTGCTAGATTTCTAAATCATTTTGGCACCATTCAAAGAAGTTGCATCACTTGGCTTTTAGTCTAGTTTTTATGAACAGATGAAACACAGGCTGCTTCTAATGTTCTGATATCTGTCTGCAAACCTTATTTTGGTCCCAGTGTAATTTTTTTAAGCCAACATAATTGTCAACGTCACAAGTGATGACAAACCTCAGAGACGTTTGTTTGAAGTATTACATCAAGGAAGACATGTACAGCTTTAGAGATGTATTATCTTCTAGTTTCCATCCCATGACGTCCATTAGGGTTCAGTGATAGAATAATACACCCCCGATCATCTCCTTAGAGTCATGCTCGCTTATCTCTAAGGAGGGATTTTACACAAACATTTGCACCATTAAAACCCCTCCTGAGCTCTGATGAGTCTTATTTTCCAGTCTGATTCACCGTGTTTGTTTGCTTCAGGGGACACATCGCCCACCTCGAAGATGCCTTTGAAGAAGTGGAGCTGTAAGTGACACAACACATGAAGATTTTTTTCATGGAAACACTGACATTCACTGCTGTAGTTTACACCTTTCTAAATAAAAATCACTCTATTTTCAGGTCAACCCTTAAGCCAGGGGTTCCTCCTCCTCTGCCTCCAAAGGTAAAGACCAGAATAATAATAATTAAAAAAAACTATGTGATGTGTGATGTCCTGCAGAGTCACTTAAAATCTCACTTAACTGTTTTTTCATTCCACATCCCATCAGCCTCGATTAAACAGCTCGTCAGAGGAGCTTGGCCTTAACGATGAAAAGTCTCTGACAGTTCGGAGGTTCCCCAACTCTGAGAACGGGCCGAGTCAGGTGGCTCGCAGACAGAGCACACCTGAGCAGGGCAACAAGGGCGAGCACTCGCCTCCAGACTTCCTGTCTGCCAGCGTCAGCAGCCCTGGACTCCTGTCTCACGCCTCCGATCCTGGTGAGCCTCAACGTTTCTTTCCTAACTTGCAGTGTCTGAATTGATCTACGTTAAAGTGCAGTAACCTGTTCGTATAACTTTTATTAGTATCTGTGGTCTTAAATCTTTTTTTTTATTTTTATGTTTTATTTTATTTGTACAAGCTCTCAATAAATCTGAATGCAAAGGTAAGAGAGCCTGTTGTAAATGTGTCTGATATTCGGATTTAGATCTTGTATGTTTGACAGTGTGATCAACAGTTATGCTATAAATGTCGCCGCTCTCATGACAGATAACGATTCAGACGACACTGTGAACGGAGGCAGTCCCAAACCGCCACCCAACCGACAGCACCGGAAGGAGAAAAAGGAATTCCCTGTGAGTCTGAAGATATTCCACAACATAATACGTTAAAATATATGTCGGCCTCATTACAGCTACACTTCTTATTTTTAGCCTCAGCAGGTTTTAGGATGAAAATGTCACATGTGGTTTACGAGCCTGTATTTTACATGCACACAGTCTCCAACCAGCTGGCTGATTTCGCACTGAAACCTCAAATATGATGTTTTTCCCTTGTCAGATCCAAACACTAACAGTTAAAGAGGGAAATTTGGCGTTCGCTCATGTTGAACGTTTTATGGACTCTGACAGACACAAAAGAAAACAGACAGAAAACAGCTCATTTATTTTTTTTTGTTCAGCTCATTGTTGACACATGAGCTAAATTGAGCAGCTAAATTGGAAGAAGTCGTTGCCGTTCTGACTGTTTGCTCTGCAGCTACATGTATTTTATGGTATTTCATGGTTTTTTGTTTTCTCTGCTCGTCCTTAGAAACCAGCTATCAACGGTCTGCCTCCCACTCCTAAAGTCCTGGTGAGTGAATCATCCTCGTTGCCCCTCACAGTCTTCACTCTTCCCTGCTGGCCTGGTTTCATGGGCAGTGTTATTAAGCTCTCGTCTGAGCTGCCGCTGCTCTACATTCTGTAGATATTTGGGGTCCACAGAGCTTTCAGCTTTGTGGTTTGCTTCCTCCCTGCACAGCTCGAGCTCCAGTACATTAAACCCTGGCTGACATTTTAGCACTTCACTGAGCCAGAAGCAGCTTTTTTCTGACTCTTGTTGCTGTTTATTTCAGATGGGAGCCTGTTTCTCCAAAGTGTTTGACGGCTGTCCACTGAAGATCAACTGTGCCACATCCTGGATTCATCCAGACACCAAAGGTGCAGCCTCATGCAAAGAGTGGCACTCAAACACAAAAAACTGGTGATCTCTGTAAAAGCTGATGCTTCACTTTTGTAATTTTTCTCCTAGATCAATACCTAATCTTTGGCACGGAGGATGGCATCTATACGCTGAATCTTAATGAGCTGCATGAAGCCACAATGGAGCAGGTAACCTCAACTAAAAACAAGCCAAACACTCACTACAACCAGGATTTGTTAAAAGAAATGTTAACTGTACAACCCCAATTTCAGAAATACTGTTACACTGTTTAAAACACACAATAATAACAGAAAACAACATTTGCAAATCCTTTTAAAACCATAACAACTAAATGCATTTCAAAGAAATTAAACTTTATTGCCGTTTTTCAAATATCAACTCATTTTGATGCCTGTTAGACATTCCCAAAAAAGTTTGAAGAAGGGCTTGTTTGCTAGTGTGCCACTGTTTACCACTAACATCACATACATTATATTGTGCTAAAATGCTGAATGTAATGCCCCCCCCCTTCAAAAAATCTAGTATCTAATTGGCAAAAAAACTCAAATATTGTGGTCAGGATTTGCTCCTTAATAATGCTTCATTATTACAGTAAGCTAGCTAATCAGACATGCTAACGATTGCCTATGTAAGACTCTTGTTTAATGTTTTCTTCACGTGTTTTATCTTGTGCTCGTGATTTTGCAAATGCTAGAAAAAAAGTACATCCTTCTAAACTCTTGGATAAAGAATTCTGCTTTTTTACTGCAGCCCCTTGAAATGCTTCGGCTGTAACCGCACAGCACAGTGTGTTAGCTATCAGTAGTTCAGGGAAGAGGAACAAATGGTCACCTTCTGTTCTTTCACCCCCTCTCACTCCCTCCCCTTAAGAACTAACGTCAAAACCCAAGATGACTGTCATGTCTTTGTTTAATTCCTTATTTAGCTGTTCCCGAGGAAGTGTACGTGGCTGTACGTTATCAACAACAACCTGATGTCTTTATCTGGTGAGTGAGAGACTTATCACAGCCTCCTGCTTCACTGGCCACTGTCATAACCTGCTGCTTCTTTGTCCTGTTTTATTTGGCTGCCCCTGGGGGCAACACAGCCACTCCATATCTGCAGCCCAGAAATAACTATTTCTCTTGTTTGCCGTCAGAGAGCCTCAGTAAGAGCTGTTTCCTTTCAGTACAGTGACTCATTAATGACACATGTGGTTCTGCAGCCTGTTGTTCTACTGAAGAACCACTCAGATATATTGATCTCCATAGGTTAATAGTGTATTGTAGTTGTAAAAACAAGTGTCGTTTTTTAATGGATTCGAACAGAAATACGGTTTGTTGTCAGAAAACTCAAAAGATCCGTCATTCGAAACCAAACTGTCTCTGTTTGGCTGACTCAGTCCCCGGAGCTTTTCTCAGTTTAACAGTTGAGGATGGGATTACAAAGTGCGAGGTCTACTTTCGGTTTTGCCTTCAGCAGTTTGCCCCTTGGTATACTTAACCTCTTTTCTCTTCTCCTCTTCCCTTGGACACTGTCCATCCTCCTCTCGCCTGGCTTGATTTGATATTCTACTAACTGGCTTCATCAGAAGGTAATCATGCCTCACACCATCGTCACACTTCTGTTTTTACCCCTGTTCACGTCTAACCTCTCCACATGTCAAAGCTGCTTCACGGGGTCCAAAACTTGTCAAAGAAAATCAGAAATTCTGCTTAAAATATTTTATTATTTGAAGAATTGTATTATCACTGCACTACATGCTGTTCACTCATGAAGCTGATGGTTAAATGTACTATATTCTGCTGCAGGGAAAACCTTCCAGCTCTACTCCCATAATCTCATCGGGCTGTTCGAGCAGCTGAAGAAGCCCGGCCTGGCTGCACAGTTCCAGACTCACCGTTTCCCAGACAAAATTTTACCCAGGTGAGACCAAACGAGCCTTGAATTCTTGATCAGCACTCCTGTTACTTCAGTGATCTGGTCACAAAGTCAGCGTTTTCAGCTCTGAGCATGTAGCTGCGCTCACGCTGTGCAGTCTTTTTGTCTCTAACCGTCCACCACCATGAAAAACCACTGCGGTTGCAGAGAAAAGGAGAAGCGCTGGCTGACTTCCCTGCTTCTAGACGTCATGAGCTCTTTTAAGACTGTGGTCACAACGGCTTGACTGTTTTCTCTCCTCAGGAGGTTCGCCTTGACAACTAAGATCCCCGACACAAAGGGCTGTCACAAGTGCTGCATCGGTGAGTGGCCTTTCCCTCTCAATCACTCCATTTTTATTTACTCACCCTCCCATCAAATAAAGCTCTCAATACATATTAAACATCTCTGTGTCAGGCTCGACTCTCTTTACTCTGCTGCAAAGAATAAACTGAATTTCTCAGATTTTTCATTACTCTGAGTTTTTATAGCTGGATTTTTTAAACATTATTCTCCGGATATAAACTGGTCGTGCATCACTCAGCCTGGCGACACTTTTGTGTTTCGCAGTGAGAAACCCGTACACAGGCCACAAGTATCTGTGTGGAGCTCTGCAGTCTGGGATCGTCCTGTTGCAGTGGTATGAGCCCATGCAGAGGTTTATGCTAATCAAGGTCAGTTGGCTGTTTTCCTCTCTCATCTCGCACGTTCAGTTCCCACACAGATTTCCATATCAAGACTGCATGTCTTTTCTGCAAAGTTGCACTTGGTATGTTTTCTTTCTGAAGAACATGTTAAGTTTTATTTTTAATATCAAGCCATGTGTGAAAAGAAGGATCAGGGCAACCTTGAAATGTCTATTTGTTTTAAGTTATTGATTTATGTGGATCCTTGGTAAATCTTTCAAAAAATAATTAATGCACAATAAATAATAAACAGTACAACACATAATTGTTCAGAAATAGACCTACATACTGTAAATACACCTTCATCTACATCAGTTCACATACCAACATTATACAACCTACTGACAATACAACAGAATACAGCTGCAGTGTTGCTTCTGAGTTATTGCAGTAATTTAATAATTCAGTTAAATGGAAGTCTGTCTTCCTTTTTTTATGTTTTATTTTTGTATGTATTGATTTTTATCTTATTACATGATAAACATCAAGTTAACTTAAGAATACACTTTTAAAATAAAACATCATTAAACATCAGATCATCATTGACACTAACACCCCTGTTGTCTCTCTCTCTTCCTGTTGTAGCACTTTGACTTCCCCCTCCCCAGCCCCCTGAAGGTGTTTGAGATGCTGGTGGTCCCCGAGCAGGAGTATCCTCTGGTGTGTGTGGCCATCAGCAAGGGAACAGAACCGGGCCAGGTGGTTCGCTTCGAGACCATCAACCTCAACTCCTGCTCCTCCTGGTTCACGGAGATGGGAACAAGTAAGCCAAACACAGTGAAATCAGCTCAGAGACGGGAGTGTTTTCTGTTGAGAGACGGTGGAGTGGACGTCTCCTGCAGACAGCAGCGTGTTTACAGAGAGCAGCCGTCACTGAAGGCAGCCTCGTGTCTTTGTGTGTCTGTCATTGGTGTCAAGTGAAATACAGCATCAGGTTGAGGAGCTTTTGTTCACTTTACATAACAGCTACAACATCTGATGAAAAGCCTCTCGAGTTCTCTCTCACCTACGGAGAGCAGAAACACTTTGCTTCCTCTGCACAGAAACACAACAAAGAACCAATGTTGTTTCATTTTTATTGATAGTAAATTTGAAGGAAAACAGACTGATTGAAAACAGGCACATTACATTGTTAAACTACGGTGTAATTTTTAATAGCATTTCTAACATTTGATTTTTATTTTAGCCAAAAAAAACATGATTACTGGAAAGAAATGTATTACTGGTGACATTAGAAACAGTTAAGGCCTCATAGTGAAGCAGTTGCATAACGGCCTGATTGTTATTATTTGAGCTGACTGCGAACATTTTTTTATCATTTGGATCATTTCCTTTCACCTGAATGAAAACAGATGGATGAAGCTTTCTTTCACTATTTCCACATTGTTTTCCACTGTTTTTGAAGTTTGACTGGCACTCTGTTATTGATGTCATCCTGTTGCGCCCCCCTCTGCTGTGGTGGTGTCATGACACCTCAACCTTTTTATCTCAAAGCATTTAATTTTCACAGAATTTTTTTACAAAAGATTATTGTGTCATTAATTTGAATTGTTTATGTGGCAGTTAATAGTCAAATAAATTTTAATTTTGATAGTAACAGCCTTATACTTGTTACATTGCAGCAAATGTTAGAAAATTGATTTGTTACTGTTGTATTTTGTCTCGTGTAGATAATCAGCAGGTGGATGCAATTCACGTCACCCAGCTGGAGAGAGACACGGTGTTGGTGTGTTTGGACCGTAAGTACAAACTGTTTTCATCAGCTTTGACCAACATCTGTAAAAAAAGAGCATTTTTACAGTCCAGATGTGAGTGTCTGTGCTTGGCCACAGCATTCTTAGAGCCTGTTCGTTTGTTTTCTTCACAGAAAATTTGAAGATTGTTAATCTCCAGGGCAAACTGAAGTCCAACAAGAAGCTGGCATCTGAGCTCAGCTTTGACTTCGGCATCGGCTCTGTTGGTAAGTTTGCAGACGGAACAGAGGTAAACAAAGCGCTGTGTGAGACCTCAAAACATTACCTGTGATGGAATTTTAAGAACAAACTCCAAACAGATGTGCAGAAACAACTGTTTGAATATCCAACTTATCTCTTCTACAGTATAACTTTTGTAATCTCAAGCTTGATTAGATTGTTTTTCAGTGGTTCAGTGGCTCTTTTGACTGCTGTGCTCTGACATGTGGCCTCTGTGTTTCTGCTCTGACAGTGTGCCTTCAGGACAGCGTTCTGGCCTTCTGGAAACACGGCATGCAGGGAAAGAGCTTCAAATCTAATGAGGTAAAAAATCCCATGACCTCAACAGCTGGGTGGAAACTTACAACAGAAACGCTTATTCCAGTAGTTACATTTAAATACAAAGTCACAAAAGGGCTTCGTTTTGATTCCTCACCACTTTATTTTTTAAAAACAAGTTCAACATTACCTATCTTCTCCGAGAAGAGAAAAGTTGCCATGAACTTATATAGCATCTTAAAGCTTTCTCTTACTCTAAAATCAATATTGATACCATGACATCAGTATCAGTTTTCATGGGTTGCCAGTGACGGCCGTGCAGTGGCGTTGAATGCAGTGTTTGTCACGTCTCTGAATGCAGACGTGTTTGTTCTACTTGTGAACAAACACGTCTGGCTCTTGTCAACAAAGCCGCTGAGTGCCCGCGGCTCGTATGCGTGGCTGCAGCCTAAAGGTGATCCCAGGATTAGACCTCAGGTGGAGCCAAACAAAGTGTCTTTGTGCCGGGGCCGAGGTAATGGATTTGTCCCACGCCCCCCTTCTTTTCACAGAGGGTTTCTGTGTTAACCTGGTCACGAGTCGCGCTCAGCCGCAGAATAAAAAGTTCAAGAGATCGCCGGGAGGTGAAGCGTTCTGTTTTTATGAAAAGTGATACGGCGATCAGGGCCACCCCCCTTTTGAAAGCTCGTCCCGTCAGACGTTCAGCATTCAGATGAAACAGAAGGTCTGTGCCCAGCCCAGCTTGACCGCCCCCCCGTCCTCCCCCCCTGATAGCAAGGATTTTTGAAATGTCAGCAGCCATGCAAAATTCATGCTCAATCATAAACGGAGCCCGTCACACAACAGGGACCAGCACTAAATAATTCAGCCTTTGTCTCGTTATGATTCCCCTCAAAAGCGAAGGCATTCAAGGGGGGCGGGCCCATTGATCCGTGCTCGCCTCGGTGGGTGCTCCTCCGAACACCCGAGACCTTGTTCTCTGTTCAGACCTGGACAGATCAGGTCTCGCCCGGGGCCAAGGACTTACACCTAGCAGGTGTCACACGCGGACTATCGCACATCTGTTGACAAGTTTTCATGACATGTCACACATGTGAGAGTGTGTTCTGAAGGGGCCCTTGTCTTTTACACTGCGGAGTGTCAGGCTACATCTTGTGACTGGATCAGGTAAACTCCGGGATTGTACACAGTAACGCCGAGTCCCTGGAGACGGCACTCAGTTACCTGCAGTCCGGTCAAAGACAGGAAGACATTTTGTCATCCAAAGCACAATGTGTGATCCAAATGTAAACAGCCGGCCTGGACAGGAAACTTTCTGGCTCTGAAAGTGATTAATGGGTCTCACATTGACACCAAGCAACACATAAATACTAGTTTCTTTCTTTTGTGATGCTGTTGAGTGTTTATATTGTTATGTTGGCAAACACAGCAGTCCTGTCATTTCAATGAAGTTCAGTCAAACAAAATGCTTATTTATTGATAAGTTAACATTATCATCTGAAAACACAAGTGCATTATGATAATAAATTAGTAAAAATACACAAATCATGTCTTATTGGCAGCAAATGACTGTATGAGAGGTGACTGATAAGTTCACGGCCTTGAGTAGAAGGACTCAGTGCTGGAAAACATAACACATTTATTTCTCAGCACACTCCCTTCTTATACTTACACAGTCATTCCAGAGATCATGGAGCACACACACATCCCATCTATATGTGGCTCGGGAACTTTGACCTCCACAGCAGAGATGGATACTGGATGATTACAATCAACATGGCTCGATGATTGCACGAAGGCTGTTGTTAACTTCAAGTTTTCTGCAGAATCACTTGAATAGCTGACCTGCACACACGTTTTAAGACAGAGGTATAACTCATCTGCTTATGCTACAAACTTATCAATCACACCTGGTCTCATCGTCCGTCACTCTCTGGCTGTGAAAGTAGCACCTGTACAGATACAGCAGGCTCACTGCCAGAGGAAACCTCCTGTCAGCTGTTGATCTCATGAGTGCAAACACTGCATGGGTTAGGTGGAGTTTCAGTCTTGAATCACTTTACTCCAACTGATTTTAGATTCAGAATTTCTGCCTGATTGTTGTTTGATGCGCAGAAACCTCATTGTTATGAACTGATGCTGTATTTGTTTCTGTTCAAATGTTTTTAACCAGTGTGAGCAAAGACGCTGTGTTCTTGCTGTGCTGAAAGGCTGATCATAACAGCTTGGTGTGTGTGTTAGCGCAACATACAGAATATTTAAAAACAGACTGTTTGCCCGACTAAAGGAAAGAGTCTGATTCATGTTTCAGCAGAAAGTTTTTTCTTTCCCAGGTGACCCAGGAGATTTGTGATCCAAGCAGAGTCTTCCGCCTCCTCGGATCTGACAGGTTGGTGCAGAGATGTTTCTATCTTTAGCTGCAGAGTTCAGATCAGTGTGAGATCACTGTTCAGATCAGTGATCACACACACACACACACACACACACACACACACACACAACAAGTGGAGCAGCTTCTATCAAAAAAGTCCCAAAGCACTTTGAACCTCCTCACCTTAATAAGAAGCAAACAGAAGTGCAAACAGAGTCTCACTCTCCCTCTTCAATTACCCTGTTTGTCCCACTTTTAATCAATACTACAATTTATCACCCTCCATGACCTCCGTAACACCAGTCCCTCGTCATCATGGCGGTTCTCCCTCAGGTTTTATTACCTGGAAACCAGCAAACAACCTGCTCACCTGCTGTGTCGTTCGCTCGCAGCTCGTTTCTCCTGCTGCTTCTGTGGATCTCTGGCTTCACTCGTCTCCCCCTCACTGTGTTTTCATGCTAACTACAGCGAACTCCTCTTTATCTCTTTCTGCTCTCAGATTGTACTTTATTTTAGGTAACTATAAACCCCACCGTCCCCAAACGCACCGCTGACATTATCCATGAACCCCCACCCTCTGATACTGTCTGTTTCATGCTTGCTGCTTTTGAAGCTCTGCTGGATGAGACATGAAGGCCAAACAAAACAAAAGATACCTGAAATCAGTTTGATGAAATAAACCAAAGCTGCGGTGTCTCATAAACGCTTCATTGATATGATTTGTTTAACAGTGAAGTTTGAAATCGTCCACAAATGTCAAAATGTTCAGGATATTTTCTGATTCAACAACATAAAACAGAGCAAAGCAGCAAACGGTCGCATCTGAGAGGCTCGAATTAAACAGTTTTTAACCAGCGATTACTGTGGTTACTGATTAATCTGCTGTTTGTGACACAGCGGGATGTGATTTAACTCCCACACACACACACACACTCACACACACACATCGCAGTGTGTGCTGGTGCAGCCCTCATGCTCGTAGCACCAGAGCAGAGCCAGGCGTCTCTCTCTCTCTCTCTCTGCGCAGCCCCCCCATGTTTTATTCACCGGCGCCCGGGCACTGCCAGCCCGGTGTGAGTGTCCTTACATGCCTCTGTAATTTCATCTGACGGAACGGACGGTATGGACTGTAGCTTCCCTGCTCACCTGTCACCACCACGAGATGGGTGACATCTAAAGATTGCACCCGCTGGCGTCCTGGTCTGACCGTGACGGCTCCATCGCGGCGGTTAACAGGCCGTTTAGCGCGAAACCGTCGATACCGTGAACACGATGCTCCGAGCTTCGTCATTGGTTGTTAATGATGTTGATTTAGAAGCTAAGCTAAGATAACTGATGGCTGTACTTCCACCACACAGACACAAAGAGTATCAATCTTCTCAATATCTCTCAGTAAGAAGGTGTGTTAAGTAAATTTCCCATCAGTGGAAGTATTTCATGATGTTCATGTGACTGTAGCTGCTGCTACTGTGGATGAATGAGATTTTCTAAATGTGCGACAGCCGTCCTTCAGTGTCTCTGTGTCATGTTTTGACTGTCATGTCTGCGTCTCTTCTGCAGGGTGGTGGTTTTGGAGAGTCGACCCACGGACAACCCCACGGCCCTGAGCAACCTCTACATTTTAGCAGGTCATGAGAACAGTTACTGAGCCTCTCCTGGTGTTACGAAAAACGAAAGAAATGCCTCAGTTTTGGGAGAAAAGACTCCAGGTTTTGACCCGAGCCTCTGTGCCGAGGGAGACGTCTGGTTTCAAAACAGTTTTTGTTACTGATCGTGGGATCGACAGGTCAGTTAAAATGGAGCCTCTAAACTCTGGATTCATGAGTAGCCTTACACCAGCAACACGCTCTCTGCGGCTCATCACCATCAAATAAAAAAAAAAAGGAAAGTGTTATGAGCAGAAGACGGAGAGACAATAAAAGCTCAAATGAACGTGGTTACTTAGCATCTTTCTCACTCTTTCTGTACTGTGGACTCAAGTTACACACAACTTATCTAGAGGTATTATTGACAAAAGTGCCATTAAAACTCACATGAATTTGTGATTGTATAAGCAAACGATGGGAGATTTACTGTGTTATTTTCTGTAACGTGTCGCTCATAATCACTGCCGCTGGCAAAACGTTAATTAGGCTTGAGAGGAAAATTTTTACAAGCTCTGTAGTTTTTAAGCAGAAACCCACGAGCACTGTGGGTTATTTAAGCAATATTTATTAACCTCATGTTAAGTAATAGAGTATGTTTGATTTTCAGACCGTGTTGACAGGCAGCGGCGGTGCAGTGCTGCTGTGTGAGGATTAACTACCTAGTGAAAAGTTCCCGAGCAGCTTTGGGTCATTTTGTAATATAGTCGCATCTCTTCTGCTCTGCTGCATTTTTATTTTTTTTGTTGTTTTTTAGGAAGTTTGGATATAATGTACATTTTTTTTTCTTTACCCTCCTCTTTTATAGACCTTTTACTTCTCATTATTTGCACCATGTAAGCACTTTTGTACATTTTTTTTATTTAAAATTAAATGACAAAATGAGGGACAATGCTAGGTTTTTTTTCTTAACATCTCTGCATTCCCTTCGCAAAACGTGTAATGTATGCTGTTTTTTCTTTTTTTGTAATAAAAAAAAAAGCTGTTGTTAACAAGAAAACCTGAGTGGACTTTTGTTGTTTTTGTTGTTGTTGTTGTTGTTGTTGTTGTGAGAGTCGGTCGATGCAACAGAGCTGATGATGCTCAGAGTTTCTCCTCTCTGATGAGGAGTCTCCGATGGGAGGAATGAGGGGGAGACGAGTGAGTATTAGTTTCCATCATTTCCCTCTTTAGTCTGTCGTTCCTCCCACTTTCACCAGCCTGCACTAATTGGTCTCAGTGCAACAGGACAGCTTGTCAGGTTTAAAGCTCCCTGTTTGCGGCTCGCCGTCACATGTGGAATGATGTCAGACAGATGTGGAGTCTGTTGTTGTTCTGATGGATGCAAACAAACGTGATGATGAGAAAAAAATGATATGAAAATGAACCAAAAGTGGTGTCAGGTGTGTGAGGATGCAGGTGTTTTAAGGTGAGCGTGTCAGTAAACTCCCCTCAGAAAAGATGGAGTTGTTTACCTGTGTGTGTGTGTGTGTGTGTGTGTGTGTGTGTGTGTGTGTGTGTGTGTGTGTGTGTGTGTGTGTGTTTTTCCCTCCCTGTTGTTCACTGAAATTTCTCCGCCTCTCTTTATTTTTAAACCGTCTCAATCTGTCAGGTGTGAAAACATCGCAGGAGTTTTTTGATGGAGGTTAAGGTGGTGTCAGCTGTTCCTATGGGAACGGAGGTGGAAAAGAGAGAAATGTGTCAAGTTGCGAACAGGAGGAGTCAGTGGATGAAACCGGAAGTTTGATTATTTCACCTTCACAATAAATAGAAATAACGGAGTTTCATTGAAGTGCGATCAAATGTCTCACTATTTAGACTACGCTGGTTTTCATCACTTCATTTGAATTGCCTCTTTTCCTCTGATTTGCTTCTCTGCACTTCTGTGTTTTATTTGATATTCTTTTAATTGCACTTCAGTGTAAACCACTTAAACAGTCAGTACATTATAAGCAGTTACAAAACTTTAGTAGGGCTTATTTTAGTTACAGAGGGAACCTAAAAAAGTCCTGTAACCTTCACCATGAATAATGTTAAGATCAGCTGCTGGTCTCACAGCACATACCGCAAGTAAAACACACCAGTAAGAACAAATGCCAGTCCAAACTTAAGTAAATAAAAGAAACAGAAACAAACAAACTACAACTGTGCCTCCATAAAATTCAATATCATGTTTAATTCTACCAAAGACGATATAAAAAACTCCTCCTTTCAGGGGAGATCAGGATCAGAAATGAAATTACAGCCATTTTGTTTTTGATTTATGCACTGACAAACGAATGCCTGGAATTAAACACATTAAATTTCCTTTTTTTGCACTTTAGACATATTTTGATACTAATAATAATACTTTTAAATAAAATTTAGGATGTAGAATATTTCTAGATTTGGGTCTTTCTACTTTTATCGAAGTGTACCTGCAAAGTCTGCATATTGGTTCAAAATGCCAGCAACTTAAATAATAAAAGCAGTTTCTGCTTATTGATCGATTCGCAGTCAATTTTTAACACAGAACCAAAGGAAGTGGCACACGCGCCTTGTGTGTTTTATTTTGAAAAGGCGCGACCGGATGTCCGTGTTCACTCGCTCTGACTTGACGCTTTAAAGCCGCCGCCTCTCTGCCGCGCGGGGACAGTCGGGCTGTGATCGTCCTCCTGCTCGTGTCTGGAGGAACCAGCGGCTCCGCACGAGCTCGATATTCCTGACCGACGTAACACCTGCTGACGTTTTCTCTCCAGGTGAGTTTGGACTTTTTAATTTTAGACGAACCGGATGTGTTTTTTATTTTTTATTTTTTACTGAAATATATCTCATACAGATGTTACAACGTGCACAATTTTATGATTTAACTTTTTCTATCAGACAACTTTCAGGATTATATTAACTTTTTTGCCTGTTTAACATTAAATCCTCCAACAGTTTACCTCCAAACCTGCAGCCTGAGCTGTTTATTAATGCGTTTTATGGTTTTTTAATGTGTCTTTATCGGCCTGTTTGCAAGTGCAGCACTCTGATTTTATTCCCTGGCTGCTCGCTCGCTTGTTCGCTCTGTCGCTTGTTGACTGTTTTTTCCTTCAGGGAAATGAACCTCTCATACTTTGCATTGCAAATGTTTTCGTTACGCAATCTGTGTGGTCAGCAGGTGTAACGTTGCCTTCATGCATGCGATTAAAATCTTTGCTTTTGAGGATCCTCGTTTGCAGGAGATTAAACTTGTTGTGTTGTTTTGATCAAATTAGCAGAAGCGTGTAAATTCTTTAATAAGCGTTTTATGGATCTGAGATAATTATGCACAACATGTTTCCAGACTATCTGCTCTGTTTTTCTTAAAAACTCAAAGTCAGTGATGCAGAAGTCAGTTGGTTTTATGTTTTATTATATAGTAGCATCATTATGCTTAAGCCAAACTCTGTATTTTTGAAATCACTGTTATATCCAGACCTCATTTCACTCAATTTTCATCCAGATTTGATCCTCATTATGAATTTATTTCAGTTTTTCTGAGTGAATCTTAATAAAATCACATGTTGGTGCATCAACCCTCAGTCTTCTTCTTCTGTTTCTCAGCTGAAATCGCCTCCTGTGTCTCTTCTCGCCTTGTTTTTCAGCTGCAGAAACAGTATTTCCTACTTTGACTCTCCTGTGCAAAGTGTTTTTTTGAACCTCTGGATGTCTGCTGGTTCAGCCTGAGGATGGAGAAGTACGAGAAGATTGGAAAGATTGGAGAGGGCTCCTACGGCGTCGTCTTCAAGTGCAGGAACAGAGACACGGGGCAGATCGTCGCCATCAAAAAGTTTGTGGAGTCAGAAGACGATCCCATCATCAAAAAGATCGCTCTGAGGGAGATCAGGATGCTCAAGGTGACAGGACTTTATTTTCCTTAATCTGTTGTTTCCTTCAACAAAGTACTTTTTATTTATGATTTTGACTAATGTGAAAATAATGTGGCAGGAATTTCAGGTTTAACAGTCTGTGAGAGCCAAAACATGCTGAGAAATGTTTCCTCAACACGGAAAAAGGTGTTAAGATAAAAACTTGTGGTGGAAAAACAAAATTTTGATTGAGTTCATCTCAATTTTGAGAAAGTGCATTAAAACTATGAGATTGTGAGTTAAGTTTTTGATTTATTAAGTCAAAATTATGACAGAAAATGTCAAAATTACAAGATATTAAAGAACATTTTAATGTCCTATATCATAATAATTAGATAGTGAGTCAAACTTTGGCTTTTATAATGAAATAAAGAGTCTAAATTATGAGGAAAACATGCTAAAATTATGATTTAGTGCCTGAAAATTTGACTGGTTTCATAAGAATTATGTGAGGGGAAATAAGAGAAAGTTAAAAAGTGCAAGTAAATTATGAGGAATTGAAAAAAAATACTATTTTTCTTGTAAATTTGACTTTTTATCTGAATGAATTTGACTAAAATCCAAATTTTGACTCAATGTGACTTTGAATTTATCTATTTTTTTTAACTTACTAAAACTTTTTTCTCACTAGAAAGTTTACAAAAGACTTTTTTGTGGTGATCAGAGTTAATTCATATCTGCTTCAGAAACAATTGTAATATTGTTCAGTCAAACAAAATCCTACAGTGCAAAAAGATGTAAATCCTGTTTTCAGGGCCGTGAAACAGTCGTCCGTCTCTGTTGTGCAGCCGGCAGCAGCAGGATCACAGCGCAGTTAATCCTGCAGACAGAGAGGAAGCATTTCTGCAGCTGCTGCACAGAGAAACTCTCATTCAGACGAGCAGCGTTCAAAAGAGGCTCAGAGGGCCGAAACCGAACGAAGGGAAGCCCTGCAGGGTCAGAGACGACTGAAGGGCTTCGATTAGGATGCAAAATGTATTTTAAAGACAGGAAATGAGACGCTGAGCAGCTTTTAACCGAGGAGACTCTGACAACAACAGCTTTTATTGTTTGGTTTTAAGACGTTTAGACTGTGGATGCAAAGCAAACATTCACACAAATGAATCCATCTTAAGCCTGTTAGTGTTTCCTGTCTGACAAAGACTCGATTAATGAGGAGAAAAACAACAAAAACATGAAAAACTATCAGACGTTTGTGTTTCTTTTGCATTTTACTGTCAAGTTTTTAAAGCCAGAGATTAAAAACCTGTTTGTTTTGCGTTGCAGGTGAAGCACTGGTACAGTTGTTAGTGGTTTAATTAGTCATGCAGCGGGGGTGGGGGTGGGGGGGGTTGTTAGTGGCCTTTTTGGACGGCAGGAGCTCATCATCAATGGGACCGGCTGTCAGGGGCAACAGCATGTTTATTACTGTCTGTTTGATGAGAGCAAACCGCAGATGGTTCGGTCCAGAAGAGCTTCACTCATTCATCAGTTTTAGTTCAGATGTTTGTGTTTGTTTGTTTCTGTTGTGTCTTTTTTTTTTCTGTCTCTAATGTCTTTTTCTTTGTTTATTTATGAGTTTATATGTTTGTTTGTTTCGTGTCTCTGCAGCAACTGAAACACGCAAACCTGGTGAATCTGATCGAGGTGTTTCGGCGCAAAAGGAAGCTTCACCTCGTGTTCGAGTACTGCGACCACACGGTCCTCAACGAGCTGGACCGCCACCCCAGAGGGTGAGTGTGTGTGTGAGTGTGTGTGTGTGTGTGTGTGTGTGTGTGTGGGAGCTGACAGCAGAGGAATGTGTGCACTTAGTAAATTAACTTAAACATAACAATATCTAAAGTGAAAAATGTAAAGAGAAAAAACATCCATCCATTCTTTAGATTGTTTAATATGCAGTACATAATGTCTACCACTAGAGGGCTCTCGATCAAAACGATCACAAAAGTTGTAGTTTGATGAGGTTGGGAAGGTCAGAACTGAGAAAAAATGGGCATCGGTGCATCTCTGGTTCAGGATTTTGTTTCTTTTGTGACAGAAAGTCAAAAAAAAAACTCATCAGAAAGTTTTTTAAGAAAATATTTATGAACTTTTAATGGAATTACACGACTATCATCAGCAGGCAGTTTGTTTTTGAGATGCGGACAATCATATTTCCACTTAGATAGATAGATAGATAGATAGATAGATAGATAGATAGATAGATAGATAGATAGATAGATAGATAGATAGATA
>JAQMCX010000015.1:5568298-5670955 GCA_029814765.1 Acanthurus leucopareius
TAGATAGATAGATAGATAGATAGATAGATAGATAGATAGATAGATACTTTATTGATCTCCAATGAGAAATTCACATACTTTACATGAAGAGTTTAATGGGTATTTAAGGATTTCTTGTTGCCTTAATGACTGTATCTGCTGAAGATCATGTGATTCAACCAAAAGCTCCAGAACAGCTGCTGGACAGATGTGTGCTGAGATGTGTTTGGTTGCTTTTAGCTGTTTTTTTTAAATGCATTCAATAAAAAAGGGATTTTTACACACATTTATCATCTAAAAATAAGTTGGTTTTGATTTTTATTCCATATTGAGACAAAGAACACAGAACAAACTCGTCCAAATATTCACAAAGACACAATGTGATGCAAATACATTCAAAAACACAAAGCAAAATAACACAAACTACAAACAGCAGATGACACAAAAACATTTCCACATCGCTCCGCTCTTCATGTAAGGTTAATTTCAAACAACAAAAAGCTCAAGAGACTTTTATCAGCGATGCAGCAAAAAGAATAAATCTGCATTCAAGGACTTTATTCTGAATGAAATGAAACGAACTCTCGGCTCAGAGGTGAACTCATCGTCACGAAAGCGTAAATCTGAGCTCGATGGCTTTTCATCAAACAAAGAGCGGCTGTACTTTCTATTATCCCGTCGTGGCGTGTATCCCTCACTGTACTGCGAGCTCTGTCCGCCTCTGACGGGCGCAACGCTCGTCTCCCCGGACGCCGACCTGCCCGCTGTGGAATGTTTACAGTGATGCTCTCCCAGAATGCTTTGCTGGTGGGGGAGCTGTCCAGACTCTTTAGACTCGGCCACATTTTATAAGGAGTGTTTTCGCTGTCTGGTCCCCCCCACGCCCCCCCCATCTCGTCCGGTCCTGGCCTGCAGCCTCCTGGACACTGAGGGAAAAAAGGGGGCGGGGACTGTTATTAATTGCCAGTCACAAGGCTCGATTTAGCCATTTCCACGGCAACGCTGATAGATGACGGACCCTGAACCAACAAAAGCCTCAGTGTGGAGCGAGTGAGGAGCGATCGCTGTCCTCCACAGACGTCTGAGGGCAGAGACACGTCTGGAAAACTGGAGACGACTGCAAAAGTAAAACTGATCACAGAGCAGATTTTTGCTTCACAATGATCCAAGACTCTTCTATCAATGCTTTTATTATTAGATTTATCCTTTTAGATTGATCAATACAACTTCCACCTCAGATTCTTCAAACTTTCCAACATCCATTTGTTTATTTTTAGCCCCAAACCAGATGCTAAAACTCATTTCTCCCTCAGAATAAAATGTTTTAGTTCAATTTAATTTTCCTCAGCTGCAAAAACAGTTGTTTCATACTGAAGTTTAAGGGGAAAAAAAGCTGTTAAACATCATGTTTTAAAGACATTTCAGATCAGTCTCAGCTGTGTTCAGTGCTAAATAGAAAATTTCAGCATGCTAACTCATGCTAACATGGAAAATATTGCTAAACATCTGCATGCTTGCTGCATTGTGTTGTTAACATTGAACTAAAGCATCACATGCAGTAAACTCACAGTGTCGCCGTTAAATGTTTCTACAACTTGAAACAATCATTGGCGATGGCATCCGTTTACATCAATTTACACTACAAAATGTTAAATAAATGACCACAGCCCCAGTTTTCTATAAAGTCTGAGCCACAGAAAAACAAAGAATAACACAGAATTTCCTCTTTAAAAACGTAATAAATATGCTATTAAATGGTGGGAAAAAATCAAATAACAATTTGTAAAATTAGCAGATGTTTGTCAGTTTTCTTTGAAAGACTAAAACAATCACTTGAACCGAGTAGTGGACAAAAAACTGGAAATCTACTCAAGTAAAAGTACAATTGCTCAGACTGCATTCAGAGCAGATGAGTTGTAACCAGTGCAGTTCTAGTGAAGTAAAATATAAATTACTGGCTTAAAATTTACTCAAAGTGTAAAAGTACAGTTTTAAAAAATAAGGAACGTACTTGTAATGTTTTTCTGTCTACCACTACAAAAAACTTCTGAGCATGAGATCCTTTAAGTGCAGATTTCTGGATCTTTCAGACAAACTTTAAGGCCTTCATCAACAAAATTTTACTTTAGATTGTTTCTGCTTATCAGTTAATTGATTAATCAGTTAATCTGTTTGATTGCCTCCATGTTTCGCAGCGTCCCGGAGCACCTGGTGAAGAGTATCACCTGGCAGACTCTTCAGGCTGTCAACTTCTGTCACAAACAGAACGTAAGTGACCGACCGACTCGCCCTCGGTCTCATCTGTGATATAAAGTGTGTTTTCCTGTCGTCAAACCTTCCCCTCAGCTTGTTTTGTTGAATTCCTCGGGTCTCCTCCCTCCTCCAGCTCCCCTCCGGCCGTCTTCTTTATGACCCTTTTCTCTTTTTTTTTTTTTAACGAGGATTCCTTCCCCTTGGCTGACCAGCAGTTAATGGATCACCTAGACACAACAAATGCTACCAGGCCTCCATTTAACAGGAGGCAGTGAAAGCAGCGTCTCTCTCTCTCTCTGCTTTTAACTGTTTCTCACACGGCTTCTTTCTTGTCGGCGTCTCACATTCATGAGCGTTTGAACATGTGATGGAGTTTTTTTGTTTTTTTTTCAGTTTCCCGGCTGTGATTTATTCTGTCCGTTTGTCCTCCTGCAGTGCATTCACCGAGACGTCAAGCCGGAAAACATCCTCATCACAAAACACCAGGTCATCAAACTCTGTGACTTTGGGTTTGCCAGGATTTTAAGTGAGTTTTAAGCTGAAACAGCACCACCTGGTGGGCACAGCTGGACGTACAAGTGATGTTAGCTCTGTGGCATTTTGAGGCCTCAGTCTGAAGTGATGTTTTGATGTAATAACACTTATATTACTGAGCCAATACTGATGAATTAATACTAAATAAAGAAAATATACAAAGTTTTTACAGTTTTTTTTATTACAGTTGCAATCAGAAAAAAATCATGTACACTGATGTAAATATTTAATAACATAAATCAAGTTTTAGACAAATGTTTCTTTTGTTTTTAAAGTCTTTACATATTTTTACATGTTTCTTTAACCGTCATCATGAACTCACCTGATGTCGCGTGTTTTCCCGCCATCAGCCGGCCCCTGTGACTACTACACGGACTACGTGGCGACTCGTTGGTATCGGGCCCCCGAGCTGCTGGTGGGAGACACTCAGTACGGCCCCCCAGTGGACGTGTGGGCGATCGGCTGCGTGTTCGCTGAGCTGCTGTCGGGGGTCCCTCTGTGGCCCGGCAAGTCCGACATGGACCAGCTTTACCTGATCAGACGGACCCTCGGTGAGCTCCACCTGCCACCGTCATGAGGGGAAACCTGGGAAACGGACATGTTTGTGACCGAAGAGGATTCACATCCTCGTTTACTGTCTTTCAGTGAGACTTTAAAGTGTTGGAATGATGATAAATGTTCGTTTAACAGTTTTAAAACTCTGTTATGGAAGTAAAAACCAAATGTACATCTTTCACAAAGCTCTGAAACAAAAAATAGAACAGAACTTTTTAGTTTTAGAGTTCCATTTATTTATTTAAGATAAACATCCTTGAATCACAAAGCAAAAAGAATGTAATTTGCACCATTAAGCAAATATTAACAGATAAATACAAATAGTAGATATATACACATGATCTAATACTCCAGGAAACTTTTAGACAGTTAAAAAAAACCCATCTTTAAGTAGAAGGAGTATTATACAGAGAAAAAAAAGGTGTTTTAATTCTTTAAACTTGTGTATTTGTTGGTCTTTCATGTCCTCTGCAGGAGATCTGATCCCTCGACATCAGCAGGTCTTCAGCAACAACCAGTTCTTCTGTGGAGTTTCCATCCCAGAACCACAAGAGATGGTGAGACAAACCACCTTCCTCTTTTCTACAGTGACAGGAACTACATGCATACTGTCTGCAGTGCACGATATTGTTTCCTTTTTTGATGCACGTGAGCTTTAACTGAGCACACAAAGGCTGAATCATGAAAAGTCACGTGATAAAAGGCTGGAAAAAGTGAAGTGGACTCAGTTAAACTCATGCAAAGCTTTAAAATCAACAAATCTTTTTAATTTTTTTCTGTCTGCAGGAACCTTTGGAGCAAAAATATCCAAATCTGTCACATCAAGCTCTGAGTCTCATGAAGGTAAAGATGTCGTTTTTAGATGAGATGTAATCTTATAATCTGACACACACCAGAGTCAAAATATGAAAAAGTTCCTGAAAAATACAAGCAAGTTTCAATTTGAATCCAGTTCATTTTAAATGTATTATTGTATTTATGTAATTACTTGAAAATAAATCTGTCATATAAAGAAAAACAAGTGATAATTTAAGGCAAAATCTTCAAATGACATTGATTAAGAAAAACTAATTTAATTATGGGACAGCAAATTGGAAGCTATGTGTATGTGTGTGCTGCGTTTCAAATGAGATAAAAACAGGAAAACAGGCTGTCTGATCTTCACCGTCTCTTGCTTAATGTTTTTGATGGTTTTAATGGTTTTGATGGTGTTTCATGGTTCAGGGTTGTCTGAGGATGGACCCGTCGGAGCGGCTCACCTGTGAGCAGCTCCTCCAGCACACGTACTTCGACAGCCTGCGAGAAAAGAGCGAGAGCTCGTCTCGAGAGCAGGATCGCTGCGGCAACAAGAGGACGCGTTTACCTCGCAAACACCTTCCTGCCGGGGTGAGGAGGCGTCCGAGCAAACCATTACCACTGAACATCAATGATTTATGCTAATGAGAGAAGAAAATGTGCAAAATGTGTTTGCATTGTTATATGTCTAATGTACCAATATTTTTTATTTCCGTACAACATAATGTATAAACACTTACCTGCACAAATTCCCTTTAAAGTGACAAATTTTAAAATAAATAACTGGAAATATATTTAAAAAATCTCTAATTTCCTTTTTATGTTTAAATTTAATTAATATAATCATGTGAAAATACTTTATTTCTTTAAAATTGTTTCTGAAACTTTATTTTTTTCCCTCTCTGTCCAGTATTTGCCACAGCTGACCAGCAGCAGCATCTTTCCAGCTGTGGACAACAGGAGATACTACAACAACCTGCGCAAGTTCAACTATCACCTCCCGAACATCTGAACTCGCTGCTCACGAGCTGAACTCACCCTCCGAACACCAACAGCAAGCTGCGTTTTCTGACAGACTCAGGAAATTAAGCCGAATCTGGATTTAATGAGGTTTCAACCACTTTTTAACCGTTTTGTTCATCACGTTTGGGGTTTGTCGGGTTTCTGTAACACTGATGTCAGTCTATGCACTATGTCCCAACACGTGGACTCACACATGCTGGTTTAATGTAAGTTGCCTACATTTCAAGCTCGTTTTGTTGTATTTTTGTAAACGATCCTGGTTCAGAAACAGTTTGGACGCCGTGTTCCACACACAAAAAGACAGAATGTGATAATATCACTTAACCTTTTTTACTTAAACTTAATCGAAATCATCAAAGACAATATATTTAAAGTTTTATCTCATCAACTTCTTTGAGTTTTCTGAGTTCGGACGCTTCACACGGCGTTCAGACTTTTCAGGAATCATGGTTGTCGATGTGTAAAGACAAGGAGCGACCTGCTGCTCCGCTCGTAGACTCAAGGCAAAAATATTTTGTACTGCCTCGAACGGTTTGCCAAATGTATTTTTTATATAACGATGGACTCTGTTAGAGTGACATGTTTTTGTTAGCTTCATGTTGTTTAATCGATTGTCTCAATAAGTTATAAAGTAGAACACAAACTCTGACTTTTCTGTCACGCATATCGACTCATGGACTTTTCTGGAAATATTTATTGACGTCAGGAGTGAAACAGCTGTTAACATTCCCTCATTTATTAGCACACAGCAGAAACAATATCATATTTTTCTCATTATCTCTGGAGCTTTGGTGCTAAGAACGTTCACAGCCATCCGTCTGTCCTCAAACTGTACAAATGCCAAATTAATCTGATGAGAAATAATTTAAAAGACTCTTGAATCTTTTGCTTTTCATGAACTGTTTCCTCTGTGTACACACATGTGGAGTAACTCATGTCTCAGATGTTGAAAATATAATAAACTACACAATAGTTTGTTCCATAAAATGAAAAAAAGTGGTGTCGACAATATAAAGTGCTTAAACTTTTCTCTCTCTGGATGCTTAAAGCTGAAAGCTGACACATCAACCTGAACAGTTTCCTATTAAGTTGGACCTTGCTGCTCAAAGTCTCTTCACTCTCTCACTCAGCAAGAACTAATGATTCACATGTAAATACACTTAACAGTTAAGCTGACGGATCCACATGCTGAACAACCACAAGCTCAACCTGCTGCAGTCTGTCCTCCTGTAAGGTCTTTTACTTTGAAAACCTTTTAAAAAAGGCGTTCATCTTTTACAATCTGAAACAGGAGTTTGTCTCTCAGTCCAGGTCCAGTTCTATTTCCAGTCGTGGAAGTGCTTTCTGTAGTCTGTCAACTATCGTATTTCTGTCTTTAATCCCGGGAAGATCGCTGAGAAACAGATACTCCAGATTCCTGTGAGGAATAATACGGAAAAATGTCAACAAACTGGTGAATAAATTGCATTCTGACATTATTTTACAAAGAAGAAACAGATATGAGAACAAATCAAACAATTAAAGTTCACCTGAGTTTGTGCAGAGCGATGATGCCTTTATCAGTCACATTTCCACATGACACCACCTCCACCATGTACAAAGTCTCCTGCAGATTCTCGATGGAGCTCAGCCTCTCCAGGCAGGTGTCCTCAATGTAGATACACTTGTTGAACTTGATTTCCTCCAAATATTTCAAACCCTCTGGGGGAAAAAAAAAAGAACATAAAAACACCATCAGTACACTGTATTCTGATTAAATACACATTGACAAAGAAGGACTTCACTCCAAAATAAATCTGAGTGGACTTTGGCATCAAAAAAAAAAGAAAAAAAAAAAGTTTGGAGAGCTGCAGCAGTACACAAGGTCAGAGACGTGGCTCCGTGTGCGCCTGCTCGCTGTAAAACATCCTGCTCACTTGCGTCACTTTTGGATAATCAGTCTGAGAGAGAGGTGCACTTTCACCGTCACCTCTCCTTTCTTGTTAACACAGAGGGGAATCACTTTCAGGTCAACAGTCGAGGTCAAGCTCATGTTAACATACTTGATGCAAAATTTACACTTTCTGAACATGGCTTTAATCTTTGATTTGAACAGGCTTTTAATGACACTCCCATTAATCTGTTAATCTGAAACTTGACTTCAGGGTGAAATACTGTGTGAGATATTGAATTTTTGAACATTGAACATTCTTCAGTTTCTCAAAGGGAGGGGAAGAAAAAAGCTGCATGTTTTGGTGCAGCACTGACACAGGAAGGTAATACTTCTGTAACAGCAGTAGTATCAAAATATGAAATAAATAACTAATTAGATAAAGACCAAATTAGCCCCAGTTATCCATAAATTCAAGTTAAGCAGCAACATGATAATGCTAACATATAATGCTAATGTTAGCATGCTACTCTGACAGACTTAATGATGACAACTTATTTATTTTAAGCCTGCAAAAGCTTGTGTGCATATGGTTGATTATGTTATGCATATGTCGTTCTTTTTCACTATTATATGCTAAATGTTGTCATTTTAACAAGCTAATTTGCTGAACGTTACATGCTAAAAGGCATCTCTTCAATTTTATTAGAACAACAGGCTCAATATTAATTAATATGGCAGAGTTGTCTGTAGATATTTTAATTTGTTAGTGTTAGCATGTTGTTAGGATGCTGAAGTTAGGATTTTGGTAAAAACACACACAAGTCTAGTTGAGCTGTTACATCTGACTGAGAAGGAGGACCTCTGGCCGACATAGTATTACTAGTACACACTGCTTATATTCTGTTTAACAATGTAAAACTAGGAGGCTGAAATGTCGTGAGAGATGCATATTAGGGGGAGAAATCCTTTGTATTTATTGAAATTATGGAAATTTCACCTCAAACTTGACTTTTATGACCTACTGATAGAAAAGACCTGTAAAAAAATTATTTCTCTTATTTTTTTTCCACCCTAAAAGTATTTCTGGTGCATGATGAGCATTACAGCTCACTGTTTGAGTGGCTGTGGAGTTTTTGTCTTGCTTAACCTATTTAAGGGAGAACATCCATGATCACATGGAAGAAAATGGAAATGAGAGAGGCACAATTCACAAGGACAAGAACATAATATTCCTCACACTGTAACACTCACCCAGGTGGTCAAACCCTCTGTACATGATGCAGGACTCAGTGGCATCAATCCCCTGGATCTTGTATCTGCCCAGAGGCCCAGTTGGCAGTCCGTTGTAGTCGTAATGCCAACGTTCGAAACCCTGAAACCTCACTTTGGCACCACATCTCAGCAGCCACTCTGCTGCAGCTCGGTCCGGACCAACAGCTTTGATCCTTTCATAGTCCACCCTGAGAGAACATCAACAAACACTCATTGTACGGTACATGCTGATGACAAGTAAAGTGATATTTTAGCTGTTTGTGTTGAGAGGGCAGAAGAGATAAGCTATGAGATAAGCTAAGAGGGTTACAATAACATTAAGTGCAAATGGCAACCTGCCCACCAGGCCAGCTATTTTACCCTGAACAAATCTCCCACTGTTTGATCATTTTGTTATTCTTTAAGTAAAATACCAAATTTGACAAAGCAACTTCAGAAATTTAAAGACATTCTTTTTTTTTTCCTGAATACTTCTGTTTTTTTGAATAACTAAACATGCCCACAGGGAACATGGGATTCTGACAACTTGTGATGGGCATTTTTCTTCATTTTTGATTTTTTTATAGACTTGGGTGTTCATTATATATAAAAAGTAACTATATAGGAAATAACTGTGAGTTTAAGCCAAAGGAAACTGTCAGCTTAGGTCACAAAAACCTGAAATCTCTGTCTTATATTATTATTATTATTTGATCATACAGAGTACATGTATATTATAACTGCTATTTCATTTGCTTTGTTTTTTTAAATTAAAATTCTGAGTTTTAATACTGGTATAAAGTATATTTGTGTGGGTAGCATGAAGAGGCTTTATCTTTTATTACATTATGCAACTCTATTTTGTAAGTGAATCCTAAAAATACACACTGTTATGGGCTAAAATACCAGAGTGATGTCAAGTATGATACACTCATTGTGATGTTACAGCAATAATAACCTTATAATATAGTACATGATATGGTACCATTGAAAAGAAAGAGGCCATCCTGAGTGCTTTTACTTTTGTTACTACAATAATTTATTATTCTTAATACTTTTATATAATAGCAATGCAAGTCAGTTTTGAACGCATGCTACTTTTTATATAAAGATCTTAGTACAGAGGACAAAAAAACTTCAGATGAATCAACACCTATTTAAAGCTGATGAGTAAAAAATATTAATTATGTTATAAACATATTATAAGTATACATATAACGTAATAGAAAAGGCAAGGTGACCTGGTTTGTGTGTTTGCTAACTGAGATGTGCCGTTGAGTGTTTGGTCAGTGAGCATTTCCGGGCTTCGTTGTGGAGTTTTTAGATAGCTTTTTAATAGTCTTAGTCTCGTATCTTAATCTGTAGGATATTCTCACTTGTTGAAGACTGCATTGAGCCAACCCCAGAAGTGTCTGCGGCTCCAGTCCCTCTGACCCACGGCAGCCTGCACCGCCTTCGACAAAAACCTCATATCTGAGAGCTGAAAAATAAATAAAAATGAAATTCACCGTTTATTCTGCTTTTAAAATTGAAGTAAACATCTGATAAAATCAGTTAAACAAACAACAACACTGCGATAAAAGAGAATTTCTCACCCGTCCTCTAATAGATCGGACTGTTTACATTTGGAACGCGTCCATTGCTGTGCCCTTTGACCTGATGACGTAAGAAAAAACGTGCCGTCCCATTGGCTGGACGTCGAAATTGGGTGAAACGTCTCAGGGGGGCGTGGCTAACGGCCACGTCTTTCAGGATAGAGCAGCAAGATGAGGGTCCCGCGGCGGCAACAGGAGGAGGAACCACAAAAACAGAGCTCAGGGAGATCTTTGTGACATTTGTACGATGAAGACGCTTCTGTGAGGTGCTGAAAACCGCCGACACGATGATCCGGACACTGACCGCCGCGACTTTTAGGGCTGCCGGGACGGCGCAGCCCAAACTGCTGAAGGACATTACAACCAGGCAGCTGCACAGGTAAGACTGACTTTAGGGTTAATGAAGCATGCTATGGCTAACTGTGTGATATTGCAGCTTAGTTCACTAACATGTGAAAAGTTATATTTAAATTCATACATGTAGCCGAGTTCATATATTTACTTATTGACAGGCAGGCGTGTTAGCAAAATGAGCAGATGTGACCATACCTGCTCTCATAACTAACTCATTATTTGATCCCAGACACTGCCAAGGGCATGCGTGCACCAAGAAGAACAAGATTGCATAACTTTTCTGCTCTCTGTACAACCTGATCCGCACACACCATCACACTGTATACGCCCACAAAACAATATTGCATTATAGCTACCAGACAAAGCCCTGCTTCATCTACATGTGCATGACTTCAAACTTTTATCTGTCACAGCACATGTAGTCTAACTTTTACCTGTGGATGGACAGATACATCCAGATGTTAGTGGTTAGTTTTTGAGCGAACTGTATCTTTAGATCTTCAGACTCTATAGGTTGCTCTGGGGGCATGGCCTATAGATTATGCAACGTGGCTCCTCCCCAGCCTTTTTTTCTAGAAAACTATAATATACAGATGTTGTACCCCAAAGTTAGGGATTCAGAACAATTGTGCAACTTCTCCACTTTGTCAAATAAGACGGACATGACATTTTAACCAAACATCAACACAGATTAGTTAATGGATTAAATGTTCTCAAGGTTTGGGCAAGAACTGCCACACATGTTTTTACAAGTTCAGACAGTCCTGTCACACTTATCTGTATGCAAATTAAGCATTGAAACCTCTGAAGCAACGTTTCTAATTAGAACATTCGCACTTGTTAACACATGCGTCTTTGTGTACCCTTAAATTGGGATCCACCTGTAGATCCCAAAAGGTGCAGAGAAGCCGTGACGCTCCCAAACTCTTCTCTCTGTCAATTGGATCTGAAGGTTCCTCCCACTGTTTTGCATTCCAGCACTTCTCTGTTTCTAATTTTCGAAACTGGAAACAGATGTGGACTGTTTCCAATGTTCTGAGCTTTTATTAGGGCGCAGGATTTGAACGCTCGCTCGGGCTACAGCATGGACCTTATATGCCTCCAGCACTTTGCACATGCTTCGTTATGTGAAATCCTGCGGTGGATTGAGGACAAATTTATTATCCTGAAACTCCTGCCTAAACTCTGAACCCACCCAATAGATAGCGGCACGTAGTGATTAGCTTTAGAAATGTGTAGTCATGTGATCTTCTCTTTCTAGATACAAACAGCCTGTTTATTACATATTAATACTTGTGTCATGGGATTAAGTTCAATAGCTGCTCATGCAGTCACATACAGTTGGACATTGAACCACTGACCTAAATTTTCTGCTCTGTTTTTCTGCCTTTCGCAACCTGTAAAGCTGGTTGGTTATCAGTGACCATCTTAAATCTGAACTGTATATAACCTTTTTTCCTGGTGTGTGTGTGTCTTTTCCAGCACGTATGACGTAGCCGTGGTGGGCGCCGGCATCGTGGGCCTCGCCACGGCCAGAGAGCTCATTCTACGCCACCCGACGCTCAGCTTCATCCTGCTGGAGAAAGAGAAAGAGCTCTGTGGGTTGAGTCATAAAAGTTGTTGTTGTTGTGGATAAAGGAGGACAGCATGGTCTAAAGGACAAACTGTTTTCTTGACACAGAGATTAAAACCAGACACAAAGAGATATAATTTTTATTGTGTTCCCTCTGTAATCCAGCACATTGAACTGAAACTGAACCATAACTGAGGACATGATGTAATTTAATTAAAAGGTTTGGCTCTTTTCAGCCGTTGAACGACTTCATGAGCCCTTAAACCTGATGTCAAGAATCCTAAACTGACTTAGATTAACTTTATTGTTCTGTCAGTCTAAATTTAAGCACCTTGTTTATTTGTGTGTAGCTTTTACAGTAATAACCCCTTAAAATTAAAAATGTTTGTAAGTGGCTATCAGTGATGTATGTAATATATTCTGTCTTAGTGGAAAAGTGTGACATTCTGGGAAGAGATAATTCGCTGTGAGCAAGAAATAGTCAATGACAAACTCCCCTAAAAACCACAACATGTGGCTTTGCAAATTTAATGATAATGTGTGAGACTAAATGACTGACTTTAAACAGAGCTAGGCTCACTCTTTTTCCTGTGTTTTCAGTTTTAATGCTAAGCTAAGCTGAGCTAACCGTCTGTTGTATCCATCTTCTCATCCAACTCAGCAGGAAATCGAAATGAAGCAGATTTCCCAAAATGTCAAACTGTGGCTTTTAACATGTTTTTTAGTGCTACAAGACATTTGATGACAAAATCATTTTTATATGAAATGTGAGGAAATGTGAGCTCGACTTGAAATGTGTGAGCGCATGTGTGTGTATGAGGGACTCCGCCATGAAAGCTATTTGTTTGAGTGAATTCTTTATTTTAAACTGGACTTTGTTGAACTGTAATGAAATTTGATTTTAGATAAGTTCTCTGCTTTCTCAACTTTAGTTGGAAATATTAGGTTTTGATGAGTAACTCGAGTTTTGCATATGAAACATGAGCATGTGTCTCCTCAGTTGGACGGCAGCTGATGAGGCAGAATGAAAGTCCCTCCTTAAATATATTGAATTTTACAGACTGATGTTATAAAGTGTGAATGTATAACGTTATATCTATTCTCCATCAAAGAATCTCACTAAATCCTCCTTTTCTGTCGTTCATCTTCCTTACGTTTCTCTTCATTCTCTCCGTCTCTTTCTGTCTCACCAGCGGTCCATCAGAGTGGCCACAACAGTGGAGTCATTCACAGCGGGATCTACTACACGCCGGGGTCGCTGAAGGCCCGTCTGTGTGTGCGAGGAGCCACTTTGGCCTACGAGTACTGCGAGAAGAAAGGACTTCCATACAAGAAATGTGGAAAGGTTTGTCTCAGTGTTTTGATCAGATAAATGAATTGTGTCACAGTGTGAATGAGCCACAGACATTATTGAAAAAACTCAGGGGAAAGTTGGTTTGTTGACTCTTTAGAGATGAATAAATTGTGTTTGTCACATTTAACCAAACATTCCAATCATTTATCCATAAATTCAGCTAATTATTTCAACAATTTTGCCATCACTTTTAGCTCACTGTTCGAAAAAACGAATAATTTTGGTCAATTATTTGATGCAATTATCAATTTTTTAAAAATTAAGTATTCCAACCATTTATCCATTACTTCAGCTACATCTAATCATTTATTAATCTATTAATTTAAGCTTATTATCCTAACTATTAATTAATTACTTTAAGATAACATCTCTAACATGGTTTATATTGTACCAAGCTGTATATTTTCATCAAAACAAAGATTAAAAATATCTCTTATAGTTTTATGTTTTCTTGTTTAGCTGCTCGGTCTTTCTGTGTGTTTCTGCTCCGTGTTTCTCTCCGTGTTCATCAGAGTGTTTCTGTGTTGACAGCTCATTGTGGCTGTGGAGCAGGAGGAGATACCCCGACTGAAGGCTCTGTACGAGCGCGGCATGCAGAACAACGTGCGCGACCTCAGCATCGTCGACGCCAAGGGAATCCGAGAGCGAGAGCCGTACTGCAGAGTAAGATAACAGAGATGCTGCTGTATTGACACAAAAAAGAAAAGAAGGCAGTGAAAGCATGTGCGGCATGTCGTCCTTTGCAGGGCATAATGGCCTTGGACTCGCCGTACACGGGTATCGTAGACTGGAGGATGGTGGCTCTCAGGTACGGCGAAGACTTCGAGGAAGTAGGCGGCACGGTGGTGACTGAATATGAGGTCGATGACATTTCTATGGTGAAGGAGAGCCCGGCTGGGAGCGCTGAGGGTAACACACAGGGTTAATGTGCATCAATGTGTCAATACAGATGTTAAAAAAAAAGAGCGGTAGAGTCATGTGTGTCTCTTTTTGTTTCTTGCAGGCATGAAATATCCAATCGCAATCAAAGACACAAAGGTAAGAAACATGTGAATAAAAGCGGCAGAACTTTTGGAGCGTGTTTTATTGTTTTTTATCCCGGTTTGACGGCGTTTATCTGACAGGGTAACGAGGTGCGGTGCCGTTATGTCCTGACCTGCGGCGGCTTGTACTCCGACCGCCTGTCCCAGATCTCTGGATGCAGTCGAGAGCCTCGGATCGTCCCCTTCAGAGGAGACTACTTGGTCTTAAAGCCAGAGAAACACTATCTGGTCAAAGGAAATATTTACCCCGTAAGTCTGAAGAACCATGTGTGCGACTCTTTGAAGATCTGTCATCCACAAAAGCCATTTGATCTGCAGATGTTCCTGAACACATTCAAGCACCGTTTATCATTTCTCGTCTCTGGAAGTTTTGCCTCATATCGGCTCCAAGTGGCAGGAAGAGACGGCTCTTTGAATTGTTTTAAATTTAAGATTTGAATGCGAAAACTTAAAAATCAAGTAGCATGAGATCATTTAGCTGCACCCTCCAGATTTCTTAATACTGGCTGGAGGAGGAGGAGGTGAAAACAGTTTCAGCTGCTTTTGATTCCAGTTTGATTTTCCTCCAGTTTAGTTTCAGTCCCTCTCTCCCAGTATTTTGATTTACGAGCAGATCTCTGGCAGTTAAAAAACAATTTTGGGAAAAAAAGGATTTAATCCACAATATTTTAGAGTCTATTTGGAAAATTAAGCTAAAAATAAAACCACTAGAAACCCTGATGAATGCAGATGATTAAACCTTTAGTGCTGCAGGTTCTGTGAAAAAGGAATTCAACCTGCAGGGATTTATAGAGATTTTAAAGAAGTCACTCCACTCCTCTTTGTTTATGTATTTGGATTTCCTGACACTTCTATTAGATTGGTTCAAATAATGCATACACATTTCATTTATGCTGCCTCATTTTGTCTCTGTTAAATGTGCGTTCAGGTCCCTGACCCTCGTTTTCCTTTCCTTGGAGTTCACTTCACTCCTCGGATGGACGGGAGTGTTTGGCTCGGCCCGAACGCGGTCCTCGCCTTCAAAAGGGAGGGTTACAAAGTGTACGACTTCAATGCCCGGGACTTTGCTGATGCTCTCTCGTTTAGGTACAACAGGAAGTTTTAATCTGGTCTTGATTTCTTCTTTGTGTTGTGTCTTTGAGCTGCATTTTGACCGCTAAATATTTGATCTTTGTCTTTTTGTATTTGTTCTGCAGAGGCCTTCAGAGATTGGTGATGAAGAACTTAACATATGGGGTTGGAGAGATGTATAGAGGAGTTTTCATTGGTGCACAGGTGAAGATCCTGCAGAAGTACATCCCTGAACTCTCGCTGAGTGACGTGCTCAGGTGGGCAAAAATACAACACTTTAAAATGCCTCACATGACAGTTTGTGTGTCAGGTTTTTGTTATGAGATGCTCTGAATGAATCTCATGCCTGTTTATCAACACAAAGAAAAGGATAAATTATTTGGTTCAGGACTGTTTTCAGTAACTCTGGTTGCTGTTTCCTCTCCAGAGGTCCTGCTGGAGTTCGAGCTCAGGCTCTCGACCGAGACGGAAACCTGGTGGATGACTTTGTGTTCGACGGCGGGGTCGGGGACGTGGGCAGTCGGGTTCTCCACGTGCGAAACGCTCCCTCGCCGGCGGCCACCTCCTCCCTCGCCATAGCTGAAATGATCGCAGACGAGGTGGAGAGTCGCTTCGCTCTGTAGAGAAACGTGATGATCGTAGGAGGAAAAAGAAAAACCAAAACAATCCAGCAAAGTGAAACGTCAGTGCTTCATGGAGCTGTCAGCACCGGGGAATCAGTGTCAGGAGAGACTTTTTTACATTACAGGTCAAGCCTTAAATTAGGTGGAGAAAGTAACATTTGTGTGACTTAGTTATATTTTTTAAATTTTCTTTTTGAGTCTTTTTTTTTCACCTCATATTAGACAGCAGAAGCAGACAGGAAACAGAGGAGAGAGAGGTTTGTCGCACAACGAAGGTCGCCTGCTGGAATCGACGTTTGTTCGAACCAGAGAAGAAGTTGCGAAGGTCACGTGACCATGTAGCATCCTGGGTAATCTTTGGGCCACCAAAGCGCTCCGACTTCACTACATTTTTAAGACTGTTTCTACTTGAGTAGTGCTGTTTCAGGTTGTGTGATATGTTTACTACAATTCAAGTTAAAATACATTTTTTACATTAGATTTCTGTCAAAAACAAAGTGTATCATGTTAACCTTCAGTGTAATTGTTCAAAGGAAGGAAGAAGTTCAGCTTCAATAATATTAGCAGTATAATAATAATAATAATAATAATAGTAGTGGGTTGAAGTTTTAAAATTCAGGCAAAAATATTGAAATATACTCACCTGCTGTCTTTTATTGTGAAATTAACTTTTGGGAGATTAACCATTTTAAATTAAGTTTTTTTAAGATTATAATTCTGGTATAGATTTTAATTCTTTTACCTTTGAATGCATCGTCTATATTTTTTTCTTCAGCCATGACTTTGGTCTTATTAGAAAACGCTTCAGAAAGCATCTTAAAACATCTTAAAAGTACATTTGACTAAAAAAAAAGAAAGAAAGAAAGAAAGAAAGAAAGAAAGAAAGAAAGGAATGGGAGGAAAGAAGGAATTTTTGGTGTCATTATTGTAAAAGGTTTTATCTCGTGTTTGAGGGAAATGCAACGCACAATTTCAGCTACAGAACGCACAGTTTCTTGTGAAAGACGGGTTTTACTTCATATGACAGTTTTGGGGGCATCTGACAATTTTGTTTAAAAATAATATTGACACTAAATGAAAAAAACTTTTGCAGCATATTAACACGCAATAGTTCAATATCACATATACTGATGTAAAAAGAGAATTTGGATGCTTTGTAAGTCCCTCGTGTGTTTTCAGGTGGTGATTTCATATAATTTTGACAGAATTCTGTGTTTATTATTGCCTGAAATATTTTAATTACTGTACTGCAAAAACTGCTCAGATTGTTTCTACATAAAAGTGGTCACATTTGCTTTTATTTCATCTCTTTTACTGACATGTGAATGTTCAAGTATTTGTACCATGAATACATATTTTTGAATGCAGTTGAGCCAGTGTTTATGTTCTTTGCCATATGACTTTAAAACGCAGGCTACATATTATTTGGTAAGTTAATCTGAGGCACTTTGTAATATTGAAGTGGAACATGAGATTTATGGCATAATTTAGTAAAGCTAAAACAACTTTAATATACCTAAAGTGTTTTTTTTAAAGGGTTTCGTTTTTGATTTTAGGCAGTTTGCAAGCACTTATTAGGTTTGTCCACTAGGGGGCAGAACCAGAGCAACAAAAATACAAGCCCCAGCGAAAATCACAAAATATGTCTAAATTTGATGCTTAGTTAAATCCAATTCTCAAAATTTATTCAGGTAATCCTCGTGTAATTACTTTAAAAATACAGTAGATTGATTTTCAGATACTTTTCTAATAAAAAACATTTTAGTAATATTTCAACCATGTCGCAAACACTACTATATCAATCATATACTGTATAATAAATATTAATTATATGATTATTCTATATAATACGTACAGCTATATTAAAGATCACATGCTGTACGTATTATATAGAATATATATATCTATTTATTAGTCTGTTGTCACAGCATGAAAGTCACTTAGATTGCTTTTATATGATACATAAATATTCTTAAAACTATTAATCCTTTTTTTATACATTATGTGTCTCCAGTATGAAATGAGACAAACGTCCAGCCTTGTTTTTTTTTTTTTTTTTTCCTCCTGTCCAATAAAATGTGAAATTACGCAGCGTGCGTGCCTGACAGCGGACGCGCGGCGCAGAGAGCAGCGGCAGACAGGCAGCGGAGTTGGTACGAACATCTTCGACTTCACAAACCAAACCAAAAACACCTCGACTGCTCCTCAGCTGCTCTACCCAAGAGACATGCCTCGGACCGGTCGCCGTTTGGGGGATTCACGTTGGATTTAGCGTCCGATCGCTCCGGAAAAAGATGACTAAATGTGAAGTAAACAGCGCAGGAGAAAGTGTGCCTTGTTTGGAGCAGAACGGGTCGTGTGCCACAACATAAAACTCGGAGCGCATCAAGGCCAGCAGCAGCCTGTAGCACCAGTTAGCTAGTCGGCTAACGCTAGCCTGCTAACGTTACAGGTGTTCAGGCAGCGAATAACCAAATATAACTTGTAGTTGGAGTTAGCTGACAGCAAGCTGACCTCCAATGCCGTGACTTAAAACTTAACTAACTGTGCCTGTTGTAAGCTTTTAGCCAACGCCAAGTAGCAAGTATAACACTTAGCAACATTGTTATTAGCCATTAGCTTTTTACTTAGCCGCTGTCCCGTGTTTACAGCAGCAGCAGGCTAGCCTTACTAGCCACCAAGCTAACGAGTTAACTTTATGGCTACATGTGCTTATTTTCTTTTTTAAGCTGATTTTTCATTGTTTAACCCGAATCGACCTCGGACATACAGTGTGGTTTAGCGATACTCTTCATATTTGCAAACGAGACAGTTTGTTTTTTTCCACCGTGCCTGCCCTGGACTGACCCACCCACAAGGACTATCTATCCGGGGCCGATGCTGACAGTTCAGCCCGGATCACGGCAACGCCAGGAGCCGCTACAGCAATGCAGCCCCAGCAGATATACGACTTTTCAAGTGACGAGAACAGTCACAAATGGAGAGGCCTCTTCGTGCAAGCTTTACGAAAGGTAACACTGTGATTACTTCACTAACTAAGTCGCAAACCGTGTCTAAATTGCCTTTCCAAAACATGTATTCCCATACTGGTGATTCATTGATGTGGGATATGGAGGTATTGGTTTCATCTGCATGTACGCTTTACTAAAACAAACATCTGTCACGAGTAGCCAACTTATTCTCATCAATAGCCAAAAAAATACCCTAATTATTATTATCATTATAATTGTTATAATTATTAGCAATGCAACAGAATCTGCACATGTGACCAGATGTTAGTGTCTCTGTAAAATCGATGTATTGGAAAGTATAAACTGTTTAGTTGATCAGTCATCAATACAGCAGACATCTGTCACACTGAAAGTGCTGCTCTCATGTTATGTGGCTGATGACCTGTCTGCAGTTTGTTTACTGTAGTCAATAGGTCTCTCACCCAAGTTCCCTATAATGACTTTCCCACAACTTTTTTTGAAGAAGTTGCTCAGTGTCGACCAGTTTGTTCAGAGTCATTTTCTATTGATTGATTGTATGAGCCGTTTCTAGAGTGTACAGTTCTTATTAATGACGTGCAGCGTGCTGATTTTTACTTCGAAGTGAACTACAAGTGAAGCTGTCCTGGGACTGCTGCCTTTCTTTTAGCTGGAAGGCAGAGTTAAACTCATGTAACATGTGGGGTGTTGCTGCCACCCGCTTTATTTGTTCCTCATTTTGTCCAACAGTAACGATGTCTCATCATTGCTTATCTTCTGCAGCTGTTTCGTGATGCACACGGATCAAGTTTCCCTCCTTTTTCAAAGAAATGTGACCACATTCTCATAAATCTAATTGAAACTTTCAGGAGAGGAAATATTATAAATTTAATGTCCTTGGTCAGCAGGACTAACCCGTATCAGTTCCTTCTTGACTGTCCCTCTCTTTCCTTTTTCTTGCATCATCTTGACTTCTCCATGTCATCACCAGGTTTATTTTCTGTTTACTGGCCTCCCGATTCTCTCAGTCTTTATGCTAAGACTTGCAGATTCATGACCGTCTGGTCCTGAGTGCGAACTGAAAACGCAAAGTTATCGCCGCTCTGCTATGTTTCAGTGTCATCACTGTTTAGATACCGAAAGATGCACAAGCTCTGCCTGCTGCTCCCCCCTTTTGAGATGACTCTGTGTGTAAACCTACAAGGCCCTGATGAGGTTCTTTCATTTGTTTATGTTTCCTCATGTGGTTGGAGCTCAAAAGAGTCAGTGATAGGTTAAGAGAGGGACAGTGGCTGTTGTGGTGTAGCAGCGTTGTTGTGCAAAGTGTATAAAACTGAAGTTTCGATATTGTCTGAATACCTGTGTTGTGCTTAGAGCAGCAATAATAAACGCCTGTGATGCAATGGTGTATTAGGATGGCACAGAAATATGTGTTGCTCATCTTTGTGAACTGTGGGAGGTTTGAGTTTACCAGAACAGCAGCAAGCGCAAACAATATAACCTGAACCTCTTAATCCAACCAGTTTGCACTTGGTGTTTCACCATTTATGATGCGTCCCTTCCAACATAAAGTCATCAAGGAAACGCTGAAAAATGTCAGTTTTACTGCTATTTATTCATTAATGACTTATCTGCCAGTTGTTGAACCAAAGGCTGAAACATGAACTAAGGCTGCATATGTGGCAAACTTTCATAACACGCAAAGTTATTATAATAGAAACTTCACAGTATGTGGGCTTCTTTGGAAAAGGGATGCTGTGTAAAAATACTGAAGCAGTTGAGTTCCAGGAACAGATGCCAGCAGACCAACTTGAAAGAAGAAAAAATTAATATTTCTCAGGGTTGCTAACTTTTTTTTGTGCTGTGTTTTGATGTAGATGATTAACTAGCCTCTTTGTTTAAAGTATCTTCATTAAACTTAAGTTCTGGTTAGCTAGTGACATATAATCTACCCTTTATACTCTTTTAATGTGGTTTGGGACTTTATTTTTTTTAAAAATTTGAAATGATTAAAGTCACTCCAGAAAGGGCTGAAACCATTTATTTGGCTGTCCACGATTGAAATGTCAGTTTTAAAAACAGCGATTTGTTCATTTGGCCAACATAACCTCAGGCACAAAGTGCTCACAAAGGTAGCCTGCTGTGGAATTAGCCAAGTAGCAACACCATGTTTATAAATAACACAACCCCTTTTTCTGTCACTTAGCAGTAGCACAGTAAGAAATGGTGTGATGAATCAGGTGAAACTGAGAGAGCAGGTGGTGGGCCGCCGTGCCGCAGTTTCATTGTCTCAACTTGTTACACAACTGCCGGAGGGAAAGCCTGTCAGAGATTGACGCAAGAGAGGTTTGTTATGGTTTTGACAGACTGTGACTCGCTGTTTTTTACAGCTGTCCACCGTGGAGGAGGAGGAGGAGGAGGAGGAGGAGGGGGGTTGCTTGTCAGAAGGAGCCGTGGTGGATGACTCCACCCCTGAGAATGATTTAGATTGTTGTTAAGAGGCAGGATTAAAGAAAACCTGTTGATAGAAACTCTTGAGACTGAGCCGGTGCAGGGGAGTAACTCTTTGAGATCAACTTGAGAGGTTTTTTGAGAAGATACTCGTTCAACTCGTGGCTGATCACTTGCAAAATTGTCAAATGAGAGACAGACTTATCCAGCTACAGATCATATTTACAGACATTTGACAAGCTGCTGTGAAATCAGATGGATAGTAGAAGGACTAAAACTCTTAAGTCGGTTCACACAAAACGAACAGTCAGCTGTTTTGCTGCTGAATTAGTCATTTAAGTCATTAATTAAGCTCTCTTTTTACTTCTCAATTCTGAGAATCTGCTGCCTTCCCTGTTTCATGGCACCATGAACTGTACAGTTTTGTGTTTTGGCCTGTGAGAAAGAAAATGCTGTTTGTACTCCAGATAATTTGTTGAGAAAATGAAAAACTATCAACCAATTATTTGGTAATAAAAGTCAGTGTAGTCATTTGTTGTAACCCTAAATGATGACACTCGAGCACACTGAGCACTGTGATAAACTGCACATCTGGAACGATGAGGTGGCTGGTGAAGGTGTGAAGCACCTGAGACCCAAAGTTGTACCATCAAGTTGAAACTGTTCAGGTGTTAAAACAGGGACCATGAATGATTATGTTCCCAGTTTGAATCTGGCTTTTCTCTACATTTTTTCCTTTAGTTATTGTTGATTTATGTCCAGTAAAAACAGTAATTAATAATAAATTTATATAGATGTTATTTTTCCACATGGGACAGAACATGGCTGGAACATGACATTGTAATGTCGACAGTAAAACATGTTGGGCTAAAGGTAAAAACATAAACTTCTCAGTCATTTTGTAGTTCACATGCATGTGCGGCCGCCTGTGTTTCGTTCTGCGGGGTCACTGTGACATTTTCACCACCGAGGCGTCCAATGTTTGTCTCCCAGCTGCTTCTGAACGTCCTGGCTATTCTTGATCGCTGCGGCTCGTGCCTGGTGCTATGCAGGAGCGTCATCTAGCCTCTGACACGCTGGTGTTGATAATAACTGTGCATTCCCCAGGGCTGCTGTTTCACTGGCATCGAGAGACGGGCTGGAGCTTTGTTGGCTTCAGTTTCATTCCATTGCCATGTTGAGTTAGCACAGCGCGATGCTGCTGAGTTCACTGGACTCACTCCATGAGGCACAGGCCAAAATATAAAGCTGACATTTGTCAAGTTGCAAGCGTGTTTGTTTTGTTTTTTTTTGTTTTTTTTTTGCGTACGTGTTGCTTTTTATATCTTCTCAACCTGAGCAGACGTTTAAATCCTGACATGGTGACTTTTTAACAGGCCAAAACATGCTGTTGAGACAATTTAAAAAAAAATTCCAGTTAAGTTTGCTTTGCTTATGCTTTTTTTGTCACTTCAGAGTCACAGTTATTACAAATGTCTGCTCTAGTGGTGTACTAATACTTTCCAAGAATTACAGAGGATCTGGAAATTATGTACTTCAAAAAGGATTTCTAAATATAACCCGAAAGTTACTTTCAGATGCGTGGTATCTGAAACCGATCTAATCACGTCACGTCTATTTGTGTGTCAGTTTATTTTTCTTTTCTCCTATCTGTCTAATCTTTAATCTGTCATCAAGCTGGATAAAGAAACTTTTAAGAAGGTGAATGACAGGTTGGCCTGAAATGACTCTGCTGTGAGCTAATCAGGCAGTATTACACACTAAAAGAAATTACATTGTGCATGTTGTTGTAATGTCACTACATCTCTGTATGTTGATTGATTGAATTGCATCCTTGGAAGATAAAGGGGGTTGCAGGTTCATTATAGCTTGCAAGGTCTTTAATTGAGAAGTAAAAGTACAGTACTGTGACTTTTTTATATGAAGCCTGCAACCAGTTTATAACCTGCTACCTGCTTTTACTTTTTTGAGTGCAGAGTTTTTATAATAGATTTGGTTTAAGGTATTTATGTTTTTGTTATCAAGGTGACAATATAGAGGTGACAGGACATAATGAGATAAAGAGATCAGGAAAGATATAGTGCATCAAAGGTCCGCGGACATTGTCGTTTATGGTCGGTTTTATACCTTAATCTATATAGACCAAAGGCACAATTATTTCTTTTTTAGATTTTTTTAAAAATTAATTTTATTAAATCTGGTCAAACATATTTTTTTTCATTTAGAGCTTCTATTGAGGTTTTTGAATGAAGCTTTGAATGTTTTTTGTCATATTTTATGATACGATTAACCTCATGTGCACATGGACACACACACACAAAAAGGCAATTTTCTTTGACTATTGTTTTTGTTTAATGGCCCAAAACAGTCAGATTACAGTACAATAGCCATTAGTTAGCGAACAGGTACGCACACGGAGGGTTTGTGTGGATGTGTTTGTTTTTAGTCCAGCCTCTGACTGAACTCTGCACTCACCTGACTGCTGGTGTTTCAGTCATTTCCTTTAGTATTTTCTTATTTATCCTGTCCTCTTGCATGTTTATAAGTTAGTTTAACCGTAATAAGAAGTCAACTGAAGGAAACTTATAACAGTCCAGTTGGTAGTCTGTGACTCACTGCTACAGACAGCTTGAAGAAAGGAAAATAAAATATTTAGATGCCCTCCTGCTGGTAAACTGCTCCGGATCAAAGCAGTGACTCCAGGTTTTTATTCCTCCAGAAGCTTTGGTTTGCCTCTTCATAATAATCATCTGTCCCTCTGCTTTTCCTCTCCTGAACACAACACTGAAAGTCCTGTGATTCGCATGACAGCCTTTGCAATCAAAAGCTGATTTAGAATTCAAATAACAAAGTCATGAGCAAAGCTTTCAAGTATTTCATACAGCCCTAAGTTTTATTGAGCTCTGTGTGCATGTAGGGTGATCTGTAGGGACAAAGGTTGAGATTAAACAAGGACCAAAGTGCTGCACATGTTCAAAAAGTTACGGCCAATTTTGGCAGTTACCTTCACATGTTTACGGTATTTCTGCACATATGAACGCTGGACACATGGATATGTTTCTCTTGATTTACTGCAAAAAAAGTAAAATAGCAAATAACATTTAAAGATTAATTCTCCTCTTTATGTAGAGTTGGAAAAAGTAGTACAAAGAGACATAATCTGCAGCATTTTGTCAAGTCTTTCGAGACGATTATTGTGTTTTGATTGGTCAGGAGGTTCCAGGTAACAGATTTCACTACCTGTGCATCATCCCAGGTCGTCCACAGAGAGAAACAGAGGCAGAGAATCGGGCTGATTAATTTGCACTTTCCTCACCAAACCCAGAATGAATGAATGAATGGATGAATGAATGGATGAATGAAGTGTGTGACCATCAGTTTGTCCTCAGACAGAGAGTCAGTGGAAGCAGGCTGGCGAGGGTCAGTGGGTCGGGTCAGACCGGGGTCACTGCGAGTGCTGTCCACTGCACGACCAGCAGCCATTGTCTTGATGATGGTAATGCGAGGCGAGGCGGGCTAGCTAAATGTCAGGATAGTAGCGTGCATGTGTGTTTATGGTTGTGAGTTTTATTTCCTTGTACACGTGTGTTTGCGTAACCTGTCTGTGTACATGTGTAATGTTTTGGGGTTTTTTTGCTGTTTCTTTGTTTCTATTTGTGTGTCGGGTTCATATCTCTTTGTCTTTGTTTGTGCGTCGTGTATGTCTGCACCATGCATCTTTTGTGTGTGTGTGTGTGTGTGTTTAATGTGTGTGTGTGTTTAATGTGTGTGCATGTGCGTGTGTGTGTGTGTGTGCCTGTTGTCTCAGAGTTGATCTCTGCCCTATGGTTCCCCAGACAGTCTGGTTGTAATGGCAGATGATGTCATGGTATGAATCACAAACAGTGACACATGCTCGGGTATAATAACAAGTACCACCCCCACCTCTCTGCCACACACACACAGACACACACACACAGACACAAACACACACACACACACAGGCCACATTACCTGCAACCTGAGCCTGATGCAGCCCCTTGTACACAGCTTGGATAATAATCAATTGAATTAGAAATGTTAACCCTGTATTAACACCGTCCAGCCTCTATTATTACCCTCAACTTTTCTGCTGCTTTACCAACAGCACACACACACACACACACAGGGCAACACTTGACCCAGATGTGTGTTACAGCTGAGATGTGCATGTTTATTTTGTACGACACAAAGTGCAGGCCGACGGTGAAGGTGACCTACATCTCTTCACAACACCTATGCAACATGTTTCTGCACAGAATCTGAACAGCTTCTTCATATTTTCACATTTATTTATCATCTCCTTGGTACATGAACTTGACATCGACAATTTTTTTCTAAGTTTCCACAACTAATACTTTTGACGATGTTACATTTTTTGGGTAATAAAATCTTCTTTTGCGGTAGAATGTCTGTGGTTTGGAGATTCGGAGAAACTCTGCGGCTAGTTTTCCACGTCAGTGATCAGTTGTTTTTCCTTCATTTTCACTTTTAAGTCACATAGTCTGCTCCATTGTTTTCTGTCAGATCTCGTTAATTTAGTGTGTCGTGGCAGATCGTGTTACAGTTTTAGATTTAAGATGCTGTGTGAATGTACGTAAAATGTAAATTTTTATGCAGTGTTTGGCGTGTCATGTCCTGGATTTCTACAGACGCCTTAATGTGATAACCACCAGTCTCGAAAAGGAATTTTATTAACATGCAAAATTTGCACGAAAGTATATATTTGATACCCTGTTTTGTGGGGCACAGATGGTGCAAAGCCATTGGTCTGTTTTTATAGGCAAAGTCCGTTGTGTTATTCTGCTGAAAGACACGCAAAAGGCTGTGAATTCTCATTATTGATTAATCTGTTGATTGTTTTTCTTTTAGTCGTTCAGTTTATCATCTTCTGTATTAGATGTCATAAAACTGCTGTCCATGATGTTGTCTTCAGATTGTCTGTTTTCTCTGATCATCAATCAAAAATCTAGAGTAATTTATGATGTTGTAAAACAGAAAAAACAAGTGTAGCCACTGTGATGATCTGTTTAATATGGTGTTTTTGCTGTAAAATCAACTAAATCATTATTTAGTTTCTGGATCTATCGCTTTTCTCTAAATATCCTTTTGGTTTTGTGCTGTTATTTGAACAAAGTATAACATTTAAAGATGTTGCCTTACACTATAGGTAACTGTGGTTGGTAATTTTTATTTATTTTTACTAAACAATTAATCAGTTTCAGTTAGAAAATACTCAGATTAAAATGGTAGTAAACTGCAGATTAAATCATAATATAGTCATAAATATTAGCCTTATGTTGAATCTTCACATGTAAGAAAAAGATATAACTGAGCATGACTTTGATTATTTAATATTAAGTGATGAAAATATTTAACTGATTGTTTTAGCATTTGTTTATTGATGCTGCTGTATTGGTTGATGTTGCAGATTAGAGCCTTTTTAAAAGAAGGGCTTCATGTGTAGTTTGATAACAGCATTTTGAACTTTCATAGATCATTTTTTTTTATAAATAAATTTGCATATTGTTTGGTCTCATTAGCCAGAGTTAAATATACTTGTGTCATTGTTAAACATTTAGTTAAATATTGACCAGGAAGATTTTTTCCTGGTAATTTTTGCTTGAATGTGAATCCTGGTTTTCCCTCTCCTGGCTCTGGCTCAGCTCCAATGTGTGTGTGCATATGTGCGTGTGTGTGCACGTGTGTGTAGTATGAACCTGCTACCTCCTCATACATGCACATCAATACCTCTCAGTCTGATCTGACCTCCCTGGGGGGCTTCGCTCGGTGTGGGTAGGGAGCGAGGAGGAGGAGGGAAAGGGAGAGTGAGCGAGTGCTGGGACTTCCTGTATGCTAGCCTTTTCCTCCTTAATGGAGCTGACCCATGAAACTGAACACCTTAACATGGCACCGGAGGGTTTGCATGAAAATTTACATTCAATCAAGATTTTGGTCATTTTAATGTCGTTCAAGCAGTGGAAATGTGGAAAATCAGGAAAGCTGCAAAAAACCTTTCTGTATTTGCAATATTGATTCCTCTCCTTTCTCTTTTTTTTAAATTAATTCAACAACTATTACATCCATAAAATGTGGAAAAATTAGAAATTTAACCTGTTTCTGTTATCTGAAAAATATTAAGATGCTGAATTTGAATTAAAAGCAAGTGACAAGATATTTGTCTTTAATGAGAGACTTTGTCATTCACTTTAGGGCTCCAAATAACAATTATTTTTATTTGGCCGAAAATTTTGATTTTATTTTCTAGATTTATAGACTTGTATTCTTTCTGTGAATATTATAAAAAGGTGAAATATGCTATTTTTGTGTTCACTATCATTTGTCAGAAGTAAAAGCAGCAAAAAATCATATTTAAGAATCAAATATTTGGTGTTTTTGCTTGAAAATTCAACAAAGCAATAAATTGATCATCAAAAGAGGTCCTGAATTAGGAGTTTAATCATATATATTTGATTATACATTAAAAAATTGTTGGGGTTATCTTGTTAAACAAAAATTAAAAAAGAAAATCACAGGCACTAGTTTCTCACTCGACATTATTTGCCCTCATCCTCATTGAAGCTACAAAGACTAGTTTATTTATTAAGTAGTTGGTCTGAAGAAAATCATATGCAAACTATTTTGATGATCTGTTTTCGTTTGTTAATAAATCAAAAATATCAAAAATTTGCTTTGTTTTAGTTAAATGTGAATATTTGCTTCTTTTCTTTGTTATTTCTGATAATAAAAAAATGAATGAAAGAGTCTTTATGCTTTGGACTGTAGGTTGAACACCAGAAGCAGTTTAAGGACTTTGAGCCTCTTTGAGTCACTAAGAAACTATTCTGAGTATTTTTTGCCGTTTTTTTTTTTTCATTTTTAGAGACAATGACTCATCAAAGAAATCTTTGAAAAAATCCCAAAAGAAAATAACTGTTCGTTGCAGCTCTCTTCTCTAGTCTCCTGAAACCTAAATATATATATGTTAGTTAATCAAAAATGATGAATTGATGATGAAATAAAAGGTTGTTGCTTCCTTTTTCATAATGATGTAGAAAGAACAGCAGCAAGACCTCACATGGAGAAACTGCATGCCATTGTTTGTTTGTGTTTAATGGTGATTTGATATGGCTATTAAAGTTGTTGAAATAAGCAAAGCTACTTTCCACTCAGGAAGAAAAAGCTAAAAAAACAAAATTCCTCGGTTAAACTGTTGTCAAATGAGCAAGTTTCAGTGAAGCATGTTCAAAGTAACATGGGAGGATGCTTTGAATTCACCTGCCATTGTGCTTCAGCGAGGGAAATTCTGCTTTTTGCTTCCAGGGAAACCCACTGCGTCTCGTCTCCAGCGTTACGAGTGCTTTTCAAATTCAGGAGTTCCCCTGCTATTTTTCCACTCTGCTGCTTTCACTCTGCACTTACTTCAGTGTCCGATGCAACTATATTAGACCATGTTACGTCCATCAGCCATTAGGATCGAGTTTCGGCGGTACTGTAAATACACCGAGCTGCAGTCATACCTGCACATGGCTTCGCTCTGCTTTCAGTCCTCGACTTAGATGCTCTCATCGAGCAGGACAGGTTCACAGGGAGCAGCTCCAAGTGTCATTACGTCAGTAACATTGATGTTAAATGCATTACATTCAAGTGATTTTTCCCTACTTAATTTACGAACATTGATTGGTTCGTAACTATGTTTGATTAGTGACAAATGGCCGTCAAGGCTTCAGAATTCAAAGTGACATGTTTAAATATCTTATTATATCCATCTGACGTAAGAATAAGTTATGTTTCGCTTATTTAACTTGAAAAAATGCTTTCACAATCAGCAAATTATTAAAATTTTTGCAAACAATTGGCAATCAATTCACTTATTTTTCTGCTCTACAAGCAGGAACAGTAAAGATTTTTGCAGGACTTCCCTGTATTGTATAACAAAATTTTGGTATCTTGCAACAGTGTTGAGGCTGGATCAGACAAAACACTTTTTGCTGGTTGCAAAACACAACATGCACCATACTACCTTTTTTTGGTTGAAGCCTACAATTTAAAAAAGAGCAATGAGGTGATTTTGTTTTTGTTGCCAGGCAACCACTAATCCGACTGTCTTTAGCCTAACTTTTATTCTGCTGTGAAGTAAACTTGCAGATCCGTGTTACATTTTATTCAAATGGGCTTTTTAAATGTAGATATCGTTATTAGAACGGACAGGTAGAGGCACCTTGATCTGGCTTTGATTCAGGGTGATAATAATAAGCTGGATGCAGGAAAATGGACATTCATGTTGGCATATGAGCCCCTCAGAAAGAGGAGAAATCTGTGTTGCACGTTACATCCTGCTGCTCAAGGAGCTTTGACTGGATGATGCTCGATTCAAAGCTTATTTGAGGTTCTTGTGCAGTCATATTCATTCAATTTGACTATGAGGAACCTATGCAAACAATGCTGGATGGTTTTTTTTGCTCTGAGTTTAAATTTTTCAAACTCGTGGCTCCTGGAAAACGCATGACGCTCTTTACATTTAAAAGATGAGGCGCCCAGGTTGCATTAGCAGCACACAAAAAACATTTATTGCTTTTAGACGCCTCTTTAGACAAAAACTGAGCTCTGTCTGTTCAGGACCTTCCAGTTACATTTACTTTTATTCTAATTCACTTTCTGGTATGTTTTTATTTAAATCACAGTCAGACTTGTGTATTTTTGTTGCTCTGTCTCCCATCCTGACATTGTTGGAGATAGACGACACTTGTTGGATGTGGGCCTCTCAGGATCGGGCCAACTATTCTGTGAATGGAGTCAGGGGAAACCCCCGTAGTTTCAGTATGGTGACTCACAGCTCCTGGTGTCCTGTGGAATTTGGTCAAGTGCCTATTTGCGGTCGAGAGGATATATCTCAAAACCTACTTCTCCTTTGATATGTATTTTTTTTCCGAGCAGAGTTTATACTTGTGGCTTATTTATAACTATTAGGTCTTGTGAGTGTGCATCAAAACAGAAATGACGTTCAGAAACGTAAAAGGGGTCAAGCTGTGGTTTTTTAAAAATTTTCCAGCTCCTTCTTGTTTTAAAGAGCGTTTGAATGTCATGAAAGGAACTAAAATAAATGTGGGAATACAGGTTATTTTATAATCCCCCTAGCTTTACTTTTTCCCCCCCTCTGGTTTATGATTTTTATCTCAAACAAACCGACTCAAACTTGAGACAGAGGGGACATCCTGCCCGTAGCTGCATCTCTGTTAAGTCAGAGCACAAGAATGCATGAAGCTCGCTCAGCGTTGACCTTTTAACTCTCCTCTCACATTCCTTAATCCGGGGGCAATGTTTTGTCATCATAATGCCCCACTTTACTATATGCCAGAGTAATTCCATCACTAGCATGTGAACAGAGCCCGGCTTTTGTGTGCCGAGAGTTAATGTTAGGCTCTCTTTCTATCCACCTCTCTCCTCTTGTTCTCTCCCACAACCTTTTTTTAAAAAAAAATTTTCTCCCCCTCTCGGTCGGCTTCAGGAGCTATAATAGTATCTCAACTGACAGCATTCCTGCAAGAGGGCACGGCCCGAATGACAACAACTTTTGGGAGGTTGTAGGGTGGTTGCAGAGGGGGGGGGTGGGGGCGTGCTCTTTCCACTTGTAGACACGATGACGACACACCTTCTCCTGCTGTCTGCACCTAAAACCACACCTTCTGTCAGGCTGTCTCCACCCTCGGCAGTAACACCACCGTGAGAGCCGGCATGACTTAATGAAACCAGCAGACGGGAGCTTCGAAATGCTTTTGATTTTTAAGCTTTTTATGGAGATTTTGTTTGAAAGATTTGTTAGAAAGCGATGTCTTATCAAAATTGATCAAAACCTTGGTAGAAAGTGGATTGATCTTTTGTCTGTTTTCTGATTTTATCAAAAAAATTGCCGGTAGATTTGTGTACGGAAGCAAAAACATGACAAATGTTCCATGCCTCATTTACTTTCCACAAAAGACATTATACTTTGCTTGTATTTTAGTTTGGTCTCTTAAGTCCTGGCATCACTTTGAGAACCTGTTCTTTTCAGATTTATTAAACTGTATTGCATGTTAGCAGGAACGGTTATAAAAACTCTGCCTTGTTGCTTTTACAGACACAAAAACGCTCCAATAAACACGTTCCCAACGAAAGCTTCAGATTACACTGCAAGAAATGTTTCATGGAGGTGTTATACTTTTGCAAAGTCATATCGGAAATTCCAGTGTAGAAGCTGTAAACACAATACGGGTATTTGTTTATCTCCATCTTGGACTTAAACAAAGTGATAAGTGTATTAATCATCTTTGTGAATTGTTTACATGCAGCAGAGTGCAGTTATGAGGGATCCACGTTTGATTGGATGATTGAAAAGCGTGAATACAAAGCATTACGCATCACAAAGGGAAATACAAAACTTGCAAAATGTTCGTTTGTCTGTTTCCTTGAAAGGTTTTGCTGTTGGTGACCAACACTTTGCTGTCTGAGCTTCTGTGAAAACAACAATAAGGATGAGCTATTTACATGCTTCCTGCTGTGGGAGGTGTATTACCCAGTAAATTAGTGAATAATGCTGTATGTTTGACAAATAGTGACCTAATGTTTACTGTGATGAATCATTTATATATAAGCAAGTTTAATGCCTCTGCAAGTTATTCTCACAGTTGTGAAATAAAAGGAAACTTAAATATTTATGGTACAAACAGGTTAAATGAACATGTTGGAAAGTCCGAAAACAAACAGAATGAGCGTGCAAAACCAAGAAAAGATGTGTATCTTCATTTTGTCGTTACTTTACTCGCTATTATGACATTATTCGTTGTTACCCGAGTCTCACTGCGCTGCATCATATGAGGTGTTACAATCAGTTCACAGCCACTCAGTTTCGGTTGACATTTGAAAGGTACAATTGAGGTTTCCGCGGTTTTATTTTAGTTTCCATCGGTCTTCTTCTTCCTCTCTATCAGTGTTTAAGCTACTGAATGCTCCTTCAACCAACTTGCTGTTTTTCAGTCACTCATATCTTTGTTAATGTGTTTGTCTCTGACTTTCAGGTACAGAAGCAGGTCCACCCAAACCTCTTAGCGAAGGAGGATGCCCTGCAGCACATCGAGGAGCTGATCCTACAGCTGCTCAACATGCTGTGTGTGGCCCAGCCTCGCTCCGTGCAGGACGTAGAGGTAAGACCCTCTGCAGAGCATCTAAGCATCCATTCATGATATATTAGTGATTGATTGAATGCATAGATGTGCACTGATTCACCAAAACTGACAGCAGCTTGAATGCATCTAAGTCCCCTTGTTATACTTCATTCCACATGACTGATTTAATACTTCTGTTGCTTTTAATTGTCTTAATGCTTCCAAGTTTATCAGGTGGTTAAGACAATATTTTCCCTCTTTTTCAGGAACGGGTTCAGAAAACGTTTCCCCACCCCATAGATAAGTGGGCGATCGCCGACGCCCAGTCAGCCATCGAGAAACGAAAGAGGAGAAACCCCTTACTTCTCCCCGTGGACAAGATACACCCACTGCTGAAGGTAAAGACTCCTAAAAAAAACAGTCTCCTCCATGAATCACATGAAACGTTACATTTCAAAATGATCATTTTATAAAAGCTTAGAAAGATAAGAGTTGTTGTTTGGTCTCATTAAAGTATGCATGTTGAAAGTTCACGTGTACGTAACTGAGGCGCCGTTCACATTCTTATGCTCCGACGTTTGTGCCGGAAAGTTTCACCAGCTGCTGGGAAAGATTTATAATCCAATTTAGTGAACTGTTTTGACAGCTTGCTTCAGACTAATTGAATCGCTCTGAACTGAAGGAGTCCTTGACGCAGACGCTAAGAATGATTTTAAACTGCTGATTGAATCCCGTGTAAAACCTAATATTTTCTTATTCTGCCTTTTTTTTGTTTCCCCTGCAGGAGGTTTTGGGTTATAGAGTGGACTACCATGTTTCCCTGTACATTGTCGCTGTGCTCGAATACATATCAGCAGACATACTGAAGCTGGCAGGAAACTATGTCGGCAACATTCGGCACTATGAAATCAGCCAGCAGGACATTAAAGTGTCCATGTGTGCAGACAAGGTGAGCATTCGTGATGTAAAAGGAAAAGCTAAAAGTTATGCAAAAGATTGATTGATGCAGGTTTTACTTTGCTTCCGTCGACTGATGGTTTTCTGCTGCCCGTTTCCAGGTGTTGATGGACATGTTCGACCAGGAGGAGGACATCGGCTTGATGTCTCAGAGCACGGAGGAGCCGTTGTCTTCTGGCGAGCTGACGTACGACGACCTGGTGAGGCTTGAAATTGCAGAGGAGCGTCAGTACCTGCGTGAGCTCGACCTCATCATCAAGGTGTTCCGACATCACTTCCTGTCCAACCCCAAGATCTTCACGCCTCAGGTGAGGAAGATGTGCATTGCCAAAGAGAAAGCTTTCGAAATAGCTAATTTCTCAATAAATGTGACAGTGTGAGGAAACACTGATACTTGAATTATAGAGTAAAACAGAGAGAGTTGGTGCAACAGTCAGCTGAATGTGGTTGAATTAACGGCTGTAGGTTTGCAGAATATAAAAGGCAGAGCAACTTTACATCCATTTATATCATATTTTAAGTCCTATTGTGATGCTACTTGCACAGTTTTTGCCTTAATTATAAAAAGTTATCAGCCACTGTGACGACAAGAGCCAAATTACTTTATTTACCACACTATTCTGTTACTTTTAAAAGATAAAGATAAGTTGTTATGCTGCTGTTGACAACACTTCCTGAGTGTGTTATGTGATATCAAAGTGTGTTTTTATGTGGAAGCAGAGGCAGGACTTTTTCTGAGAAACAACCACAGGAAGCGGTGACAATGCTAGTTAAAGCTAGGTAACCAAAGCCTGCCGTGTCACTCGGTGAAGTTAACATGAAAAAAAAAATGTGCTTGTGCCATTTGAACCATTCTGTGGAATAAACTTTAAACCTCGCTGACGAAACTTGACGAAAGAGAGCAGACTTTTTTCCTTTTTTTTTTTAATTAACAGCAGCTCATAGCAGCTCAGCAGCGTCACTGCTGCCGTAAGATATAACAAAAACAAGTAGAAACTGTGGCTCATGTGTTTGCCAGCAAGTTTAAAACAATGGCAGCTCCACTATATTACAATTAGATTAAAAAATGGATTAAAAAAAGGAAAATCGATAACCCCTTTTAAAACTACTCACCGTCACTCAAACAGATCAATTCACCCACAGGTGCAGGACACTAATGAAAGGTACTAATGAAAGGACGAGTTTGGCTCTTTTGTCGGACAGAGGAGCAGCGAGCTGTGAGCTCTAACGCCGGCTTATAAACAAACAGTCTCCAAGTTTCCAGCAGACTTCTGTAAACCTAATTATAAAGTCATTTCAGCCAAATCCAGCATAAGAACATTTAAAGATTACAACTAAAACTCTGTAATCGGCTAACTGGTAATCAGAAAGCACTTTGAAACACCCAGACAGATTTCACAGCGTGGATTTATGTTATTAAGCCTTTCAGGAGAGACAGTTCGACAGCTGTTTTGTTCCTCTTTGCCTTAAAGTAATTTGAATATTGCAATTAGAAAAACTGAAGCTTCTCAGTTTAAGATTTCTCGACGCTGCAGACAGAATCAATGCCAACGGCCTGATTAAAGACACGTGTCTTTTCTGATGAATAAGCAGACATCAGGTCACATACTTGAGCCAAAATGTCTACGTCTGATAAAAAAAGGCTCCAGCAATTTCATTATATCTCCTGAGGCACCACCCATGATTTGACCACCAGTGAACAGGAGACATTCATGTTTATTTCAGAGTGTAAACCGAAAAAAAACCCCCCCAACAAATTGCTGATTACTTTTGTCTAATATGGCGTTTAAGTTCTTTAAAATAACCAAGCAAACGTATGGGTATTGGTGAGGAGTTGAATGGTGGGTCTACGGGCTGAGAAGTGAATGGAAAGTTGAGTTTAATGGGTCGCTGCGGCTTTGCATATTTTGGGTTGGGTAATTTGTGGTATCATTTGGGTGAGGAGGATAAACCTTTGTGAGGCCCAGTGGAATGCAGAACATGTAATTATGCTGAGACAGGAGCAACATCTGCAGCCCTCGCAAAAATAACCTCAATTATGTCTGTTGAAACGCGGCGTAATCTGAAATTACTCGGGAGATGTCAAACGGTCAAATAATGACAGGACCCAAACTTCTCTTCAGACTTCTGCAGTCGATAATCACTCGCTGCTATTTCAGGGCTTCTCATCTGCCTGACTAATGATGTCCTCCAGCAGATTGAGCCTGTCGTCGTTGTTTTTGTTGTTGTTTAGAGTTCGTTTTCTATTCGGGGAAGGCAAGGCGTGAATCGGAGCTCTGTCAGTAACATCAGGCCCCACGCTCTGATGGTTTTACACCTTCAATGTGTGAACGTACACTGATGTAACTATGTTATTGTCAGTTTCCTGTGGTGTGATGAATTCTTAAACTTCCTTTGAAGAGAAACCTTGTTTCTTTTATCGGTGAAAAGCTCGCCCTCACTCAGACACAATGTGACAACTTTATTTACATTAACTTTGTTTGTTTTTTTTAAAATGTGACCATTAAAAGTAAGCTGAATTAGCTTTTAGAAATACCTTTTTTTTAATGCACAAATGAATGTCTGGACAACTATCAGAGAATTATTTTAATTCTGATGGAAACTTAAAAACATGATGATCCAGGGGAAAGTCCTCAGGAAGTTTAAGTCACACTGAATCTGATTTGAATCTTGACCGAAACTGCTTGATCAGGCACAGACTCTACAGATTTATCACGTCATTCCTATAACACTGCAAAACAAAACAGAGAGGTGATTTCAGTTCGATCATCTGACACCTACATTACCCACAATGCAACTCAAATCAAGGCCTATAAACAGACAGTGATGTGTAAAGTCAGTCAGGTAAATTGGATCCATCTCTGCACAACTAGACTTGTACTTTAGCGAGTCCAACCTTTCTAACATTTAAATAACTTGCCTCATGTTGTCTCTTTTTTTTTTAATCTTCAGGATGTGGAGGTGATCTTCAGTAACATCCTGGACATCCACGAGCTGACGGTGAAGCTGCTCGGACTGATCGAGGATGCCGTGGAGATGACAGCTGATGGCAGCCCTCATCCGCTGGTGGGAAGCTGCTTTGAAGATCTAGCAGAGGTATGGAGCTTTTCTGAATCGAAAACCCTAAAAACTCACCAGTTTGAGATGTGCAATAAATTTATCTGACTTCTCACTCGCTCGAAATGCCAAGAGTATAAAACACTGAGAACTTTTCTTCTGGTAGTTTTAAAAAATCCTGACATGGGTTATAAATTACACAGGTGCATGGATTCAACAGCCATGAGACTAAATGGTGGTTCTGTATGATTTTATTTAAATGCATCACTCAAGCAGACTTTACAGCCAGTCAGCGGTTTCTGTGGTATTTGCAGTCGTATGGACAAATAATATTTAGTTATTCTATTTTATGTCCTTTTTACAGGGGAAATTCCACATGAGTGGGCAGCCCAAAACCAGATCTTTCTATGAAGAATGTTATAGGAAATTAAAAAAAAAGTGAACAGTGCTAAAAGATTGCAAATAGCTGATTGAATTGTGTTACAAAAAGGTGAAGTTGCACCTTTTAATTGCACCTGGATGGTTCCTAACAAGGAACCTCAAGTTCTAGTTTTGCTAGTAACTTCACAAACTAAACCCCCTAATTTGTTTTCTTATTTAATTTGTCTTAATTACAACTTATAACAGTCAATACTTTTACATTAACAGCATTTTGTGTCTGTAAACTTGTTTAGAAAATACCAGTTTGTACTTTTTAAATTCCATCAGCCAAAAATGATAAATACTGTAAATTATCAGCTCATTAACTGATATTTCTTTAAATAAAAGCAGCTAATGTTCAGCATTGGATATGAGCTTGTATCTGACGCTGTGTTTGTGTCTGAGCATCTTTTATTTCTTGTCTTCACGTCTTCAGGAGCAGGCGTTCGACCCCTATGAGACCATGTCTCAGGACATCCTCAGTAAGGATTTCCAGGAGCACTTCAACAACCTGATGGCACGGCCGACTGCCGGCCTCTACTTCCAGGTGAGATGTTCAGATTGATGAATCATTAGCTCCAGAGGGGCTTATAGAAAAATGAGAAAATGATTTGACAAAGTTTATCTTAGTTTTTGAGATTATACAAACAGAAGAGAAGTTAAGAAAATGCTTTTTATGTCACTTGTAATATTTAAGAATAAGGTGATAAAGCCTGATTCAAGCATTTTGTCCTGTTATTGCTGTAGTAAATTAAACAAACAAACAATATTTTTGGAAAAAGCATCAAATTAACAGGAAATCATAGAATTTTTAAACAGAAACTCTAATATTGCTGATGTCAGACTGAAAGTATCACTTCTTCTGTTGAATACACAGTGAAATGAAAATGAAATTATTGGAAAAATTTAAAACAAATTGCATGAAAGTGTTAAAGTCTCATTGTTCCCTGGAATTTAAAACTGAGACGTTAAATTTTCACGTGTCACAGCTGATTTACCTCCCCCACTCCTCTCTTTCCTGTTGTTCTCAAATATAAACTCTCTTATAAAGCAAAAACGCCATAAAACTGAAAGCAAAAAAAAAAAAAAAAAGGAAAATGTGTTTGTTTTTAATATGAAGGTACAAGTAGGTCATTTATGTGTTTACATCAGGCAAACAGGGTTTGAATATTTGTTCCTGAGCTGCTTTGAAGTCGACCTGGTTGCCTGGTGGAATTCCTCTCAATATCGTTTGAGGGCATGTCATGACATATTCGGCGTCCTGTGTACAGTTTATTCACTGCTGCCGCATTGTTTTATTTGGACATTCCTCACAAGAATAGCATTGAATTATGCTCGGTGGGGTGCAGTTTGGCAGCCTTTGAAGATGAAATATTTGCTGGTGTTTTCTCAGGCCACAGACCGTCGAGTCCGACCGTTCACATGGAGCAACATCAGAGCTCCAGACTCACAACAGTATTTACAGTACGAGGCGGTTTTCTGTTTGTCCTCCCAACGGTTTCGAACGCAAATCTGCCATTTTACTGAATGGATATGAAGATTTAGTGTAAATAAACCTGCCATATGTGACTTTACTGCTCGGTTTTGTAGCGAAGTCACATGTGGTGCTGCTGACTGATGGTCCTGCAGCCTGTTGTTCCTCAGATTGAGGCTTCGCCGTGTTAACCATTAAACCACCAGTCTGTCACCAGTCAAACACTGATCGCTCTGTCCTCTGGTTACCCACACTCACTGCTTGTTTTCATATGAGAGAGGCTGAAGAGGCACAAGAGTTAAAATTAGTTAATTTTTCCACCGTATAAATTACAAGACTGCATTTTTTCCACGTCATTAAAAGCCATTGCAGCGTCTTTAACTTTTCTCAACCTGACCTGATACACTGATCTTTGAGGGAAGATGTTGGATCATTTATCCCACAAACGGCAGAAATTATGAATTGATTAATCAAATTAAATTATTAAAGAGCAGTTTTTATTCCTTTTAGTAATTTTTTTCTATCAGAAACTAGTGAGACTTGCATCACATTATTTCCAGATACAAAAGAGGCGTCTTCAGAAAGCTTCTTCTGTCCGACCATCAGTCCAAACAACTGAAGGTTTAGTATCATCACTGCATCTTAATGGGGTAAATTTATCAGGGTGGACCCACTAAATAAATTACTTAAATAAGAAACACACCAAAAATGTGAGTTCATGCTAACAGGTAGCTAATGCCAAACTTAAATGTGGTTCTTTTGGTCAAGCATTTTGTGTAAAAATTGACCCCAAATTGCGATGTTTCACCTCTTATGTGTGATATTAAATGAGTAAACTTCCCCGCTAAAGCTGCATACTTGTCCCATCCAAGACAAAGAAAATCAGATTGGTGTCGTACAAAACCAGCCAATATTTACATCTGAGAAGCTGCAGCTGCTGATTTTTTTAATTGATTAATTTATTTATTTCCTCGTCTTTCGATTAAATGACTCGTCATTTTCAACCTGACAGTCTACAGATTTTGATCTCGTCAGAAAATGATATTTATCTTCATGCTTTGCAAATCCATTTTTGGGGTGTGTGTCTGTCTCTCTGTTTGTGCACTTGTGCATACGTGTCTGTGTGTGTCTGTGTGTGTGTGTGTGTGTGTGTCTGTGTGTCTGTGTGTCTGTGTGTGTGTGTGTGTCTTTGTGTGTCTGTGTGTGTCTCTGTGTGTGTGTCTGTGTGTGTCTGTGTGTGTCTGTGTGTGTGTGTGTCTGTGTGTGTCTGTGTGTGTGTGCATGTGTGTGCATGTGTGTGTCTGTGTGTCTCTGTGTGTCTCTGTGTGTGTACATATGAGATTGCAAAGCTGTAGTCCCAGGGGCAGATGGTGTAATGCTGTCTTTCTACCAGCCTCCCTTCTGAACCTCCCCACACACGCACGTGCACACACACACACACACACACACACACACACACACACACACACACACACACACCTTACAGCCCTCAAACTCCTGCCCCACTCGTGCATCGTGAGCTAATCTAATTTTAGCATCTCTCACTTTGTGCTTCATCTCTGACCTGATGCCTCTCCGTCTCCTCGTCCCTCCACCTTCTTTGAGCGGCACGGACACTTTTATCCACAACACCTGCTCACATGCAAACATACAAACATTCTGTTCGCTGTGATGAGGACTGAACCACCGAAAGTAGCACCATTAGTGCTTCTGCTCCACCTCCACAGCTTTTGTCTCATTGCATGTTCTTCATCTTCCCACTCCATCCTCCTTGACTCTCCCTCCCTCCCTCCCTCCTCGCTCTCTGTCAGATAGATGTGTCTGTCGAGCACTCAGCCCCTGCACTCGGCAGCGTCTGGTATTATGGGTAAATTACATCGCCTTTTAAAAATAGAACAGGCAGCCACACTGCGGGCCATTTTTCTCCTGGGGAGGAGGAGTGAGGAGGAGGAGGAGGAGGAGGAGGAGTGAGGGTGGCCCAAGGCGCATTTCATGTTGAAAATAAGCTGAGAATTAAGACGGCAAAAGACAGCGACATGGGTTCAAGCAGCCCTGTACCTCTTTGAAATGGGAACATGGTGTTCTCACAGTCGCTCCGTGCCGTATTCTTACTCGCTGTGTGTTTATATTTAGGCTGCTCTCACAGTGATGCACGGCCCTGCAGAGACTCGTTTTAACATGTTATACAGCACAATATCAACTTTGGTTCCAGTTTATCTTCTCGGATCAGATGTGTAACTAGCTTTTTTCACATTAAGTTGAGATAATTTATGTTCGTAAGGAGGGCTGAAGGGTCTCTGGGTAATGCAGATGCACAAAAATCATCAAAGAGTAAAAAAGAGAGTTTGGCTGATGTTGAAAACACCATTTTTGGCGAGAATAACTAATTGTCAAGATGAAATTGCATTTCCAGGGTTAGCTTCTGCATGTTGATGTTTATCTGAATGAAACAGAAAAGACAGATGGGATGTAAAGTTGGATGGAATTTAATTTGAAAGTTGGAAAGCTAGCATGTTATAGCATATAAAAGTTAGCCTCTATTCAGCTGTAGAGAGCTACTTGACATCTTCCACACCTTCATCACCCCTGTTAGCGCTGCAAGGAGTCTTGCTGTTGCTATCAAGCTAGCTAGCAAATCTTAGCTAAACACTGCTAACAGTTGCAGATTAATTGATTGATGAATGTCATGATATTATTGGTTGAAGCTTACATTGGAACACATCATATTTTGATATATAGGAAGGAAATGTGATTAAATTTTGTTAATTGAACCACTAAAACTCTTGATTGATGTTAATATCCTACAGTTTCAGCAGTTTTACAGGAATATTTAAGGAAATTTATGAATTCTCTTTGCAGAGCGTAAAGAGTAACATCGTACTTGCTAAATGTTTGTGAAGTGAAAATATTCCTACTTTAAACAACAGGAGCATTTTGGAAACACTGTCCAGTTCGTCTCACTGTATTTGGAGCAGGAATGCTTAGCTTGTTTCCAGTAAAACACACACTTCACACATGCAGCAGCAGGTTTGCACCCAGTCAGCCTAAACCGACCGTGCTGGTTATGATGTATCCGAATGTGCAGCCCTGATGCTCGCAGGCAATTTGTAAACCTGCAGGATGCTGACATATCAATAACATGATCTAAACTTAGGTCATTGTTCCCTCGGCTGTTCATCAGCGTGCATCGGGCAGCTGATGTCTTTCTTTCCATGCACACGGACCCTCCTCAACTCCTCCCCCCTCCCCCTCTCTTCGCAGACAGCAGGGCCGCCGCTGTGTGAAGTCTGAGTAGTACCATATTGATTCTGAGTCGTCTATCAGGGGAACGGGAGATTTAAATGGATACTATGACGGCCTGCTCTCTGGTTACGCCGAGGCCTTACTCGGTCAACCGCTTGTCCTTCCCTCCTCCCTCCATCACCGTCATTTATAGACCAGAAGATGCACATTTCAGTCGCCCTTGTCTTCACAGTCTGCTTCTGTTATCAATGTTTAATTGGTGCAGCATTTTTTAGGAAGAAATATTTTTGGTTATAATAATACAGGATCTATTTCTGTAGTTTTTTATCTTCTTATCTGCCAGTTGTGATCACATTTTACTCTCTGGCATCATGATGGATGTGAGCATGAGAATGCAACTAAATGCATCCTTGCAAAGGCTCACAAACACCAACCTCAGACAGGTTTAAACACATTCAGCTATCTAACCAGTGCGTGTTTGGAAGGGAAAATGAAAGTTTAAAGTTAAAAGTTTCATCTTAATTAGTATGTTTTTAATGCCGTTTCTATCTTGATTGAAAGCAGACATTTGTTGAAGATGCAGCGATTTGAAAACAATGATTTTTGACAGGAATATTTTCATGCTTCTGGTGTGAATTTTAGCAAATAAGCATTAAATTTGTGAGCTGAAACTTTTCCTTAAAGAGTACAAGCTTCTACTTGGATCAGATTGTTTGATAATGTTCATCACTAACAGTTCCTGTGTCTCTTTGTGTTTCTGTTTGTGTCTCCAGTCAGTAGCAGAAGGCTTTAAAGAAGCAGTCCAGTATGTCCTTCCGCAGCTGATGATGGTCCCAGTATACCACTGTATGCACTACTTTGAGCTACTGCAGGTACGTCCTGACACTTTCACTGTCATCTCAGTTTTATTTGTTTCTTTTTATCATCCTGATCACATCCCACTACTTTAGGAGCAAACAACATGACTGATTTGATGTCTGACAAACCATTTGCAGTGTCATGTATCTCTAAATCATGTCTAAATATCTCCACAATAAGTTTAAGTTCAGTTAGGCAACATGATTTTTGACTAAATTGATCTGCTAGCTGTTACAATAAGACATTTATTCGCTATAACGCAGCTTTGAAATCGTTTCATCTAAATCTAATCCAGCTGTTAATGCTAATATCTGTAGCATCTGTGCTTTTCCTGCTTTTACACTGAAACTTTTCTGCTGTGTAAAACATTTATAGACTCCAGTGTTGTGAAATATAGCAGCGTGTCTGATGTGTTTGTGTTTTCTGGCATTTTTACAGCAACTTCAGGAGCGCAGTAAAGACCAGGATGACAGAGAATGTCTAAAACAGGCGATTACAGCGCTGCTTAATCTTCAGAGCAGCGTTGAGCGCATCTATACCAAGCACCAGCCTCGCCGTAAACCCGGGTACGCCTCCTCTACCACTGTTTATGATAATAAGCATTCATTGGTCAATCTGTTTGCATGTTATTTACTAAGTGATAAAGATGCAGTGATCCAAACACACTGCATGTATTTACTTAGTTGTGATATTTCAGTGTTTTACTGTTGGATTTATGCATTCAGCTCTTCAGTTCTCTGACTCCAAACTTCCCTCCTCCCTCACAGTGAGCCCATGTACCGCCTGTACAGCAGGCAGGTTCGTAGCAAACAACTCGCCATCAAACGCATGAACGAGATTCAGAAGAGCATCGACGGCTGGGAGGGCAAAGACATCGGCCAGTGCTGCAGTGAGTTCATCCTGGAGGGCCCTCTCATACGAGCGGGCGCCAAGCACGAGAGACACAACTTCCTGTTCGATGGCCTGATGATAAGTTGCAAGGCCAATCAGAGCTCGCGGCTCCCGGGTTCGGGCAGCGGGGCGGAGTACCGTCTGAAGGAGAAGTTTGTGCTGCGGAAGGTCCGCATCGCGGATCGCGAGGACTCCGTGGAGCTGCGGCACGCCTTTGAACTGATAGGAAAAGACGAAAACTGTGCGGTTTTCTGTGCACGGACAGCAGAGGAGAAGGCGGCGTGGATGGCGGCGCTGGTGACTCTGCAGTACCGCTCCACTCTGGATCGCATGTTGGACACGGTGCTGCAGCACGAGGAGCAGGCGCATCCTCTAAGACTGCCCTCCCCGGAGGTTTACCGCTTTGCTGTGCAGGACTCTGAGGAGAATATTGTGTTTGAGGACAAAGTGCAGAGCAAAACGGGCATCCCCATCATCAAGGCCGGCACGGTGGTCAAACTCATAGAGAGGCTCACCTACCACATGTATGCTGGTAAGCTGCTGCACCGGATCCTCTTGTGGAGAGAAATTTGAGTCAAATCAAACCGCTTCAGAGGTTTATTTTGTGAAGATACACTATGGTGTGATGTTGATTGTCTGTGTTTGGTATCTAACGTGTTCCGTCTGTTTGTAGATCCTAACTTTGTGCGCACGTTTCTTACCACATACCGATCATTCTGCAAACCGCAGGAGCTTCTCAACCTGCTGATAGACAGGTAATGATCCGATCACAACTGTACTTACACTGTGGTAGTTTCTAAATGTGTCTGAATCTGAGCCAAAAGAACTTTCCCCTCATCGCTTGGACATTTTACAGACAAATATCTGTCAATAATGTGGTCTTGTGGTTGCCCTGACATCTTCAAATTTAATATTTATGATCGCTATTTTCCTCAGGATTGAAATCCCTGAGCCAGAACCGACTGAGGAGGACCGACAGGCTCTCTGGAACGGTGACCAACCAATGGCGGCCGAGCTCCAGAGATTCAGGAAGGAATACGTGCAGCCAGTGCAGCTCAGGTACGACAGCCATCCAATCACAGCTGAGTCCGTCTCAGTTGATTTCCCTTTACATTCCCAAAATACAAAGAGAAGCAAGTTAGACCCAACAAAAAAAGGAGGCAACATCCTCTAAGACAGGAAATGCTTTCAAAGCATCAGAAAACATAAGGCTAAGATCTGAGTCTATTGATGTATGTTTTTTAAATGAGTTATTCAAGTAACTTCTACTGAATTTGTGTTGATTTTTTGAAAACTGTTTGAAATTTCCTTTAATTAAGCAGCACAACAACAAATTTATGACAAAAAGTGAGAAGATAAGAGCATTAGATGGACTAATCTGACATCTGAGGTGATCATCTGATGTCACATGTTGCATGAGGGTTAGATTTAAACCTTTATCAGAAATGTTTTTTGTGTTTGAAAGTAAATTCCTTCAAGTCTCCAAACCTGTTGAAGAAACCTCGAAAAGTTATTCCAGCATGTTTAACTGCTCTCCTTTGTTTCCTAACAACGCCTTACAAAACGCAACAAAAATTCAGGTCTCTTTGTCTTCTGCTGTTACACTCTCCTGTTAAGGCCCTGTTAATGTTCTCACGGAATATCTTTTGTATTAGACGTTGTTTCCTTAAAAGGACTAACAGAGCCAGGAATGGTCTCGTAAGTACCATTAAAAACCGAGAGCTTCTCAGTGTCAGACTGCACTGCTGCTGTACTTACTGGCAGCCGCAATAAAATCCTTTAAAACAGAAACAGCTAAAACACAAGTGGGTAGTTACAGTAGTTGCACACAGAGAGGAACGACGACTCAGCTAATCATCTGGTGTTTAGTAAAACACCAAAAGATGGCCGTCTGTCGCGAATGTTTGACTGTTAAACAACGTTTTTCTGTGTTTTCCAACAAACACAAGACTTCTGAAGTGTGAGAGCATCAGTTGGGACCAGAATTAGAGGAAATTATTAAGCAGTTTGGGTGGTCTGTTGTTAAGTAAACATCTAAATGTGGTCCGACTCTTCATTTTGAAAACCAAAATACTCAGAGTAGATTTAAAAAGAAACCTTCAGGCATGACTTTTGCCCTTTACAGCACAAAACGTTCATGCTGTTCCTATTTATAAGCACCCATTTTTTAAAAAACTGGACAGGCTGAGGAAAACACACTGACCACCAGCCAGAAACTGTTCAAGTAAGGACTTTATTTGCTAAATGACTCTTTTCTGCCAACCTCTTTGTCAGATAATCCACATGATGGATCTTAAAAAAAATCAACATTCGGGTGGTGGAGCCCCCTGGTAGTTGAATGGTTGCATATTTTCTCTGCTCCTGCTTTCCTGTCTGACTCTTCACTGCCGATTCTCAATAAAACCAAAGTGCCGCAAAAAACAATGTGGGTGGTAAACCAGTGAAAAAGTCCCGCCACTTGAGGAGGTTAAAATATTTGTTTCCTGTTTTGTTTCTGAGCAGTTTTACATGAAAGGGAAGATGTTTTCAGGGTGCACAGTTTTTTCTGAATTTTACTTTCAAATGCTTGCAAATCAAAGTGAGTGCAACAGGAGTGATCGTACATACGTTTGGTTGAATATGTTATTTTTTGTTCGCAGGGTTCTCAACGTTTTCCGTCAGTGGGTCGAACATCATTTCTACGACTTTGAGAATGATCTGGAGCTGAGGAGTCGATTAGAGGAGTACATCACCAGCAAAATTCAACTCCGAGGTCAGAAATCAAATTCAGTTTATATATTTTACATAGTTTATGTACTTTCTACAATATATATACAAAAAAGGTTCATCTTTATATCATCAATATTTAAGTTTTGCTGACTCTTAATGTGTCTCAGCTTTTCCCTTGCGAAAGCATAATTTTTAAAAAGAGAAATTCTGAGTATGAAAGATTATTTTTTTCAAAAAAGAAGTTTATTTAACTTTGATGAACAAAAAGAAAAATCACAATAAGCAGTAACCGAGGAACTGAGTCAGACTGTTGACTTCTTCTGTCCGGTAAGACGCTCACACAAGAGAGTCTTTCTTCATTGTTTCCAGTGTTTAATTCCACGTTTTGCTCAGAATAAAAACTATTAAGTGATTGATCCTCATCCAGCATTATTTAATTTTTTTGTTGTTGTATTAAACAACAATTGGTTCATTGTTTAGGAGACATTCAGAGGCTGTTGGCACTGACAGAAATTAAATTTGGAGCATTAAGTTCACTTGAAGTTTAGCTGTTTGTCCACTGATGACATTGTTGTCCTCCAACTTTCTAAATTGAGCCTCTGTATACAAATGTGGCCCAAATGAGACAGAAGAGTCCACAATGTAGAATTTATGGAGATCTATCAACAGAGGTTGAACTTAATATTCATAATTATGTTTTCATGAAAGTATGATCACCTGAAATTAAGAATAATTTTGTTTTCATTAGCTTATTATAAGCTCTTTATTTACAGAGGGAGCAGGTCTGCTTACATAAAGTCAGACATTCAGTCGGCATCAGTCTGCAGCTTTGCCACATGATGTTTCTAAATCCTACATACTTCAGGACCATAAAACCCTGTTTCAGATGCTCACACTGCTTTTATAAAATGACATGAGTCAAATAAGCAGGGGAACTACAAATAGGCAAAGATGTGGCCAAAGCTAAAGATTTTGTTTGTCCTAGCTTAGCGAAACATAGCTAGCATCATAAAATCTGTGTTTGTAAAGCAACACACGAAGTAAAACTCTGGTTTTTATGCACCTTTGTTTCCTTTTATAGGTAAATCAATGAGGAAGTGGGTCGAGTCCATCAATAAGATCATCAAGAGGAAGCTGCAGACGCAGTCAAACGGAGTCAGTCACAACATCACCTTCGAGAGCCCGCCTCCCCCCATCGAGTGGCACATCTGCAGAGCCGGCCAGACAGACACATTCGACCTCATGACCCTTCATCCCATAGAGATCGCCCGCCAGCTGACTCTGCTCGAATCAGAGCTCTACAGGTGAGTGGCCGTGACAGAGCAGCAGATGAAGACTTAAAGGTTGGAAAAGCAGCCTTGTTAATGGACCATTAGTAGTTAAATTTGTGTGCAATAATCAGTTTATTTAAACAGATTAATAAGCTGCGGATGAGTGATTTACGTCACATTTGCTGGTTGAAAGTATCATCACTCTTGTTTGTCGCGTTTCCTATAAATGTGTCAAATTATGGAAAATTAAAAACTGCACTTCCTCCACAGAGCTGTCCGGCCGTCCGAGCTGGTCGGCAGCGTCTGGACCAAAGAGGACAAAGAGAAGAACTCGCCGAACTTGCTTCGCATGATCCGCCACACCACCAACCTCACACTGTGGTTCGAGAAGTGAGTCCAAGGATTCGTGTATTCACAGGTTGTTTTAAATGTCCTGGAAAAGGGCAAAAATCTGTAACTGCGTGCATATGTTGTTCGTTCTCAGGTGTATTGTAGAGACCATGAACCTTGAGGAGAGGGTGGCCATCTTATCTCGGGTCATTGAGATCCTGCAAGTTTTCCAGGAGCTGAACAACTTCAACGGTGTGCTGGAGGTGGTGAGCGCCATCAACTCTGTCCCCGTCTACAGGCTCGACCACACCTTTGAGGTGAGCACAACTACAGGAAAACACAACAAATCCCATATGAAAGCTTTGGGGAGTACTGCTGCATGTGTGTTTAAAGTAACAAAGCCTTTTTTTTTGCTCAAGAGTCATCACAGTGTTTAATCAATTGCCTCAAATGATGTCACTTAAGTCAGTGTCAGTTGGATCTTCAATTTGAAAATACAAACATTGAGGTGTGGAAAGAAGTTCGCTCAACAGACCTCTTTAGCCTCCTCATAATTTCTGCTTAAAGCTAGAAACAAGGCTAAATTAGCCCGCACTAGCTTAGCAAAAGTGAATGTCCCACTTGCCGGTAAAGTTGTGTTGTGAGTAACGTAGACATTGGGTTTTGAAAAGGAGGGAATATGCATAGAATAAAAAAGATAATTTCTCTGAATCTGCTGCTCTAGTTTTAATTTCTTTATTAACTGACCATAGTGAAGTCGGTTGAGTGGTCTTTTAACATTAGCATGCTAACAGGCCTAGCGTAAGGAGATGGATGTATAATGCTTTTATTTCCTAGAAGAGGCAATTTTGATGCACTTGTGGTGCAGAGTTAAAGAAATTAGAACTTAATTCAATGCAACAATTATTTATTGTCATTATTTAATAGTAAATCTCTTCATTTCAGTGGGAAAAAACTAATACATTATTGATTTTAATGCATTTATTTTTAAGAGTACAAATAAAATTATTTATATTATAAGGAGATGTTTAAGATTGTTAATATATCTGTTTGTTAAAAATAAACTCTGTTAGCATGTTAAAATGCTGAAGTTTGGCCTTAATAATAACATAATTTATGAGAGTTTTATTTCCTCTCGCACCCACAGGCAATACCAGAGAGGAAAAGGAAAATCCTGGAAGAAGCTGTGGAACTGAGCCAGGACCATTTTAAGAAATACTTGGCTAAACTCAAGTCAATAAACCCACCCTGTGTGCCTTTCTTTGGTAAGTCTTCTACAGTGTTGCTATAAAAATGCACTGCAAGTAAAGTATGAAGTGACCTGAGACAAAAAATATGTATTTGTAACTGTCTCCTCTGGATCTGAGACGTTCTGAGTCACCATTATGAATTACAAAACCAGAAAGACTCAAATGTTTCAGTATGACTGCATTTCAGACTGTCTTCTTATCTTTTCCATCATCAAACTCACCGTCGTCCTCAGGTATCTATTTAACCAACATCCTGAAGACGGAGGAGGGCAACCCAGACTTCCTCAAACGTCACGGCAAGGAGCTGATCAACTTCAGCAAAAGGAGGAAAGTGGCTGAAATCACAGGAGAGATCCAGCAGTACCAGAACCAGCCCTACTGTCTGAAGGTGGAGCACGAAATCAGGGTGAGCGCTCGTTCTTTTCATTTCCTCATCGGTCTTTGAACGTGTTTCATCGCTCCTTAACTAAAAAAAACATGTCTTTCTTCTTGTTTTTTTGGTTGCACAGAGGTTCTTCGAGAACCTGAACCCGATGGGCAACATGAGTGAGAAGGAGTTTGCAGACTATCTGTTCAAAATGTCTCGAGATATTGAGCCACGGAACTGCAGGCAGCCTCCCCGATTTGTAAGTGATCAGACTGCAGTTTCCTCAGTCATGAAGTTACTTTTTTCAGTTACATTTGGTGCCATTTAAGTGTCAGTTCAGTAAACTGTTGGAGTCTGAAATGCTAACATTGCTTTTAATTTTTGATCATGATTAAAAAAACATGAGACAACATATTTGTTTTTGTGGTAAATTAGGTTGTATGATTGCAGTTATTCTTTATTGTTGAGAAGCTGAAATGAGAAACGGTCTGAAAAGCTGCACACGGCAGCTTAAGACTCATGTTTTATGAGTTAGATTAACTCTGAAAACTAATATATCACTTAAATTAAGCTTTTTAAGGAGAAGTTTTTTGGTTGAATAACCCAAAAACAGAGTTTCTTTTGGGTAAACACAGTGACTCCACAGAAAATTCTTTTGTGATAAAGGCTGAGAAAACCAGATTAAAAGGGCATATTGGTGATTTGTTTTTAGATCCTGCCTGTTGCACTGTCGACATTTTACCCGAATAGCCTCAAAATTTTTGTTTGTGAGGAAAAAGAGTACGTTGCAGTAATGATGGAGTTTTCACTGTGTAATTTCTGTTTCTCCTGCAGCCCAGGAAGACCGTGTACACCCTGAAATCCCCGGGGATCCGGCCTGTACGACCGTCTACCTCTGGCACCCTGAAGGGCCACCCCGTCCCCCTGGAGAGGGAGCCCCCACACAAGATCACCTTCCGGAGCATCGCCGAGACCGAGCCGGAGACGCTGGCGTCGGCCTCGGTGCCCACCTCTCCGAACACGCCGACCCCTCCGCAGTCAGCCTCCGCCGACCTCTGCTCAGTCTTCATGGAGCACGACCTCAGCAGCTCCTACGGTGGTGAGTTCAGCTGACGCTCGAGTCCTGCAGAGATCCTGCAGAGTGTCGTTCCTCTTCTAGAATATCAAAGAGTGTTTTTATGCATGTGTTTAACTCAGGGAAAGTCTCTAAGTGTCCAAACATCTCTGTGGAAGTCAGTAAATGTCTCATTTTGTTTTATATTGACAGTGTTTTACAGACTGTTTCGTTATGTTACTTTTATCTGTATCTTGTTGCTCTTAATTCTTTTTTTATTAGTTAAAAAATAAACTTCAGCAGTGTCTAAGTGGACAGTCGTATTCCTGAGCCCTTGTCTGCATACTGACAGCATCTGCAACATATTGGTTTAAAGTTTTTAAGACAACAAAAGCTGACAAAAGATTGATTTAGCTAAGAAATATTGAGATTTAAACGCACTTTTCTCTTTAAAATTTACAGGTAGCAACTCCATATTTGTTCCAGTTCTTCTTCCGCCTTCAAGTGAGTGTGAACTGAAGCAGTTTTTACCTGATTTCTTTCTGTCTGACTGCAGAACTGCTAACAGTCAAAGGAATCATTTATATATACTACAATACTTTGTCTGCTTTATGATATTGAGTGGCACATGTTCTTGATCTTTTATCCATCCTTTAGATAACTTCATGCCCGTCTTTGCTTTTTCTCAGAGTTCCAGTCTGCATCTTGCGGCAGCCTCCATCAGCTCGGTGAGGAGCAGCTGAAGCCGCCTCCTCTGCCGCCACGAAGGAAGGATGCAATGTCTGAAGCCAAAGTAAGAGCAGGGCATCATTTCCACCAGTTATACCCAAAATAACACACACCTTGACTCAGCTTGGTGTTATTGAGTTGAACCTATTTGTGGTTTGTGCAAATTAAAGTAGCATGTGTAGCATATGGTGGTGAAGTTGGCCTGTCAAACTATGGAGTAAAGATTTATTTTAAACGTGTTTTGGTATTTGAAATATATATACATTCAGGTCAAAATGTTTAATAATTTAAATGCCTAATTTTCTGTTCTGCTATAAATAATCTCATTTGAATTGAAACCAGTTAATCCCTCTTGCAGTGGAACTTTGGTGAATGCGTCCAAAATGACTCACCTGTTTTTTTTTTTTTGATAATAATAGTAATAATATTAACTTGTGGCCTCTCATTTAGTTGCATATTTCTGCCTTTCTTGGAGAAGAATAATGTTTATGTGTGAGAGAAGTAGAGATATTTTGTAATTTCCAGATTAAAAGAAAGAGGAACAACATGAAAAAAAAAAGGCGCAGCTTTGTTGTCTTCCTCTATTCATCATCTCATGTCCCCTCACATTTATTTTACGACCCCTAGTGGAGAAAAACATGTTTAGTCACCTAATTTTTACACTTTTCTGATTTTCATGTGTTTCTTTGTGTCTCAGCTGAGCTCCAGGTCTGACAGCCCCCCAGCCATCCCTCCCCGGCTGCCCCCTCCTCTGCCCAGGAACCAGCCTCGACCGATGATCTACAACGGCCCACCCATCGACGGCCCCCTGCCCAGCCCTCCTCCGCCACCGCCACGCGACCCTCTGCCCGACACGCCTCCCCCGGTGCCCCAGCGGCCCCCGGAGATCTTCATCAACTACCCCCTCAACCTGCAGCCCTCCCCTGTGGGCAGATACCACTGGGACTTCAGCAGCTCCCCAAGCTCACCCAACACACCGCCCAGCACGCCGTCGCCTCGTGTTCCCAGGCGGAGCTGCCCGCTCAGCGGCAGCCATAACAGCCTCTGCCCTCTTCCTGCTCCCATCACCGCTCCACCTGTGCCCCCACGCCACAACTCCAGCCCACAACTCCCCAAACTCCCACCAAAGACATATAAAAGGGAGCTGCTGCAGCCGCCACTACAAGGCCTCTCATTGGTGGAGAACACCGACAGCAGCCAGTGAGTCTGCGTCATGTTTTTTTCTAAACGCCTTGAGGTGATCGCGAAACGCAAACTGTCTCCTGCAAACTAAGACACAGTGGACTCAAAGCTACTGATCAGAAAGAATTACACTGCTCCACAAAACACACTCTTAACTCCACCCGCTCGCCCTCTGCATCGACCAGTCAGACCCCTCCCCCCGCTGTGCCTCTCAGGGGATCAGTAGCTCCGCCTTCATCACAAACCCTCTGTGCCAATGAGAAACCCACACCGGCGTGCCAGCTAATAAACAACAAGGAGATGAGTGTTTGTGTCTGTTTCTTCTGTACAGGGCAGCGCCGTCTGCTCCTGATGAAAGTTCTCACCCCTCGAACTCTTAACTTACACTTACCCCACGTCCCACCCCTCTGTCAGGGTGGGCTGAACGTGGGGGGCCTTGGACTTTGTAGCCTCAACTGTCATGCTTTGTTTCTTTGGGCATTGACATCATCTGGAGTCCTGCTGCAGCTCACAGATTTTTCAACCTCTCTCCTCCTCAACGACCCTCTTATTCGTAGCTCTTTTCACAGTGGGTGTGAGCAGCAGACATTTCCACTGACTTTTGTTTTTCCTACAAACTGATAAACAGTTGCCAAAGTCTTATTTTATGCAGGGGGATAAGGGATTTTCTTTTGTTTTGTTTTTTTTCTTTTCTTTTCTTTTTTTTTGTTTTTAAACAAATGTGACATTAAAAAGAAACACAAAAAAGGAGGCGACACTGAATCCCCGACCTTGTATCTCAACTGTACACTGTGACTGTATAGACGTGAGTCAAACTGTCTGACTGCTTTTTTTTTTTGTCTGAAGACAGGCCCCTCCGCATCCACAAAACGTTGCCTTTAAAAAACAAAAAAATCCAACAGCAGTGACCTCTGACCCCAGGCTCCAAGTCCTCTCGGCCCCGGTGGAACAAGAGCTGAGAACACTCCATTTGCACATCGAGTTTTGGCAAAGTCAGCAGGTTTTATTCGATTAGACTATTGTAAAAAAATCCCTCTGGGGTGTGCAACAGAGGGAGGTCTGCCACGATATCCAACAGCACCGATCCAGGACAAGGAGAGGGAAGAGAGACACGAGTTTTTCCTCCCTCCAACTCTTCTCAAGCTGATGTCTTAACCGATCCACTTACAGATGTGCGCTGCTGTCTTGACACTGTGCTCCTCTCCAAAAGCCCTGGTGAACATCTCTTCTTCATTGGTATTTAAAACTCAGCACTAGAAGCACGCAAACTCCCATCAGAGCTGGGACAGCTCCACCCAGTGGCTGCTTGAAATACCTAAAAAAAAAAAAACCATGAAAAAGAGGAACTTTTAAACCCACCTTCTTCTGTTCTCTCTCTCTTTCTCTTTCTCTTTCTCTTTCTCTCTCTTTTGTTTTTCCTGCTTGAAAACATTTTGTTTCACTTTGGAAAGACTGAAATAATCCATGCATCATGCTCAGATGTGCCTTTTATTTTGTTTTCTACTTTACAGAAATAAGCAAATGGTGTCTAAAATGCTAAAAAATAAAGTTGCCTATATAATGTTTAGAACAAAGGTATACACTATGAACTTGTACATGTTTGTGGATACTGTGTATATATAACATGTATACACTAACTAAATAATTTGTATAAAGTGACAAGTTTTTTGCCCTGTTGTATTGTACCCTCATCCGCATCTGTTCAGTTGAATATTGCCTAATAATCCAATGCTGCTACAGTCGGATAAAAAAAAAAAACTGAAAAACAAAAACAAAACAAGAAAAAAACAGGTCACTGTCACTAACTTACTTACAGACAATCTCCAGTTGAAACACTGGAAGTATTAACTGAGGAAAGCCATTTTTTCTTCCCTGCCCCCTTAGCTGTTTTAAAGCAATGAAAAAAAAGTATACAGTTCAATATGCCAAGCACTTACTTAGATGTGTGCTTCACTTTGTACATCCTACTAATTGCCTTTTTCTCCTTTACAAAGATTTTTTAAAGCTAACACATTAAACAGAGGTTGGAGTCGTATTAAAGTTGCAGTTGAATATATAACATGCCTATATTCAGTTGCATGTATTTGAGCATAGTGAAGAATTGGACATTTTTTTCTGAAAAACACACTTTGTGCACTTTAGGCTGTACTGTTGAAGAGCCACAGTTGTTATAGGTCATGTTTGTAAATGCAGTGGTCCTATGCAACTGTTCAACTCACTTTATACATGGATCAGGGCAGAAAAACACGAGTCTACCACCTCACTTTTATCCCCGTGATGTTTATAAAAGACATAGAAACACCTGAGGATGTCTGACCGCCACTAGCTGGATTTCAGCAGCATTAAAAAAAAAAAAAAAATTACTCGTGCCCTTTTTTTTCTCCTCAATTTGCCCTGAAAATACACAGAGCCCTCCTCCTGCTCTCGCTGCCTGTGGTGCAGATGATGATGATGGATGATTAAACTGATCAAACTAGAGACAAAAGGGGAGTTATGGAGGATTGTCATGGACAGATGAAGTCAAATCACTTCACTGTCTTCGCTCATGTTCTGTCTATTACCCAAGTTTCCCGAGACAGTATTGGTGGGGTTAATTTTGCCTATTTTTTTGTTTTGTTTGTTTGTTTTTTTTAAACCCCAGCCTAGACAGAATTACAGATTGGTTTTCCTCCGGTGGCACTGTAACAGCTTGATCCAGCAGTCGGTTTATTTGATGGTATGTGGCCTTTTAACTGCTTTGTATTAATGGTCTTGATGAGATTAATAAATCACCCAGTCTTATTTTGTACTGAACTACTGGCTTCTCTTCTCTTTTTTTCCTTTCATCGCCAGTTCAGCTTTTTTCTCATGCTGCAGGTATTGGAAATAAGCTAAATGGTTCAAGATTAATAGATTAAAAGAAATTTGTTTATATGGTTCACATTTGTATACAAAATTTCTATGATTTCTGCCACTAGCTGTTTCAATATCAGCATTAAAAATGATTAGTTCGATGATGTCATGAAGGAGCGTGGGATCATGGGATTTGTTTATTTGTTTTTAATTAGTTGCCATTAGAGATGAGAGTCTACTTGACTGAATCAGACAGAAAGATTCACAGACAAGGTAACATGTATCTTATTTAAGTTTTATTCACAATAAGTTTAGTCACGTTTGCCTTTAATTCCTCACTCTCTGACTGGTGATACCCCGGATGTTACCTACAGGTGACAACATTAAACGCACCGTGATCTTGAATTTAAATCGTGGGGATATTTCGGTTTAATGTAAGTACACAACTCAACAAAATTTGTGAAAAAAAAAAAATTAAAAGATAATTCTTTTAAACATTTTAGTGTGGATATGTCACGCATTGATAGCTAAGTTAAAAAGTTTGGTACAACTTTTGTCTGTTAGCTTAAATATACTAGCATCCGGTTAGCTTAACTTAGTTTAGCATAGCACCGGAAACTGAGGAACAGCTAGCTTAGCCTAATCAACGGTTAGAACAGTCTAAATTACCAGTGAGCACCCGTTAATCTCACTAACTAACACGTTACCATGACGGATCTTTTGTTTAAATTTAAAAAAAAAAATGTAAAAAATCATAGTTTGCCTATCAGTGTTTAGGTTACCATTGTTTTCGTCAAATTAACGTGTTAAATGATTATCTTAAGATAAGGTGGGTCTTGTTGCTATGGTAACGCCATTTACAGCCAGGGCAGTTGGTTTCAAGCTTTGTGCTAAGCTAACTAGCAGCTAGCTGTAGAAGCGTGACATTTATCGTTAAATGTCAAATCTCTGTTTAAAAGTGAACAAACATATTTTCAAATAAAAGAAAATCTTTGATTGCTTACTTTTTAAATATAAGATATAGTCCTTGAAGGTGAAATGTTTAAATTACTCCCCTTCTTTAGCTACACATTGACATCTTCTCATCACACATCACTATTTCATTGTCACACAAAAGTATTGTTTTGGTTATTTAAGTGGGATTTCTCAGATGTAAATCTGGTAGGAAATGCATTCATATTTAATCAAACTTGTGCTTGGACAATTAAATATTTTCTAATTTTAAAAAAATCTGTCGCTATTTTTTCAACACAAAACTCTCTACATGTTCTCAGATTTCTACCTCACATAATGAGTAACTAAACAGCCAAACAAAGGTGTTTGCAGGGCTCATAAAAAAGTTCGGTTCTAACAGAAAATCAAGAAAAAAGTCTCTCCTTTCAGGGTTCATTGATTTTTCATTCATGCATTTGCTTTGCTGAGATTTTTTTGAGAAAAAGCATTCATCAAAGAATTCACAACTTGCTCTCATGTTGGGTTGGAGCTTCAAGGTTTTTTGGGCAGCAGTTTTTAGTGACAGTCCTCTTTTGGGGGGGGGTCAAACAGTGCTGCAGGGTCCCTCGCTGTCCTCACTGTCATCCCACAATCCTCTACTGTTTACAGCTGCCGTATGGTTAACTCGCTGCTGACTCAGGCCTGGTCTGGAGAGATGCAACAGGCAAAAGTTTATTTATTTCATCAATCTAGTTTTTAAATTTATATTGTAAGTGACAGCTTCAATGTTAGTAGGCCCTGGTTTTCATGTTTAGTATCACCATCCTACCTGTAATTGGAGTAAAATAAGTTCTATCACTGTCATAATTCTACCTGATGAAGACTCTTACCTCAGATTTTCTCTGCTTGGGTTGAAATTCTGAAAGCTTTGCCTTGCTGGAGCTTGAATCGGTATGAATCCTTGTCTGTTGTCTTTTTCTGGGGTTGAATCATTCTGGTACATCAAGCGATGTGGAGACAAAGAGCAAAGGTTTGAGAGTATTACTGACAACCCATTGTAAAACAGAAAACTTCATAAAGTGTAATTGTGTCATTTTTCTTGATGTTTAGAGCCCAGTTAAGTTACTTCAGGCACCTTCTAGACACCTCACTGGCATTATATCATTCTGACCTATCTTCAATGGATGCTTATAGTCTAGTACACCAATGGTAGGTCAAGTATGGACAGAGCATAGTGCTCATGTAATAGAAAGAACTGTAAATACCTGTTTGGATGGATCATCCCAGATGGGCCTGAAGGCACTTTTTGGATGTAGAGGAGGCGACCCCTTCCTGACGCTGACCAGCCGCTTCCCATAGGAGCTGACGAGGCATGGCGTCGGCCCGTCCACACACGGCCCTGCAGTGTTTCTCAGAGGAGGGTGAGGGGTCAGTCTGGGAATCTGCCATCTCAGACACACAGTCCTCTCTCTGGGTGCCTCCCTGGACTGCTGCTGCTGGTTGTATGAGGGTTTTAAAAGCACCGGCACCTGGCTGTCCTCTTCTTCATCCTCCCCGCTGTTGCTGCCCATCATCTCCCTGCGCAGGGTGCCGTCAGGGCTGCAGGAGGTGACGGAGGAGTAGTCGAAAGCTGAGGTGTCATCTTGGTCCGTCTCGCAGTCCTCAAGGTTGTGGTTGGTGTGAGGAGCCTCCAGCTCATTGGTGCCTTTCCCGGTGGGCTGGCTGTACGTACCCTGGCCAGAGTCGCTGTTTTCTCCCCACGCAGCGGCGTCAGGAGTGAGGAGAGAGCAGTAGGCGTGTCCACAGTCACGGGCTGGCTGGTTCAGGTTGGTCCGGTCTCTTCCACAGCCCTTCCTTCTCACCGGGCTGCAGGACAAGCACTCCAGACGCATTGAGTGACAGCCGTTGACTCCGTTAGTGAGGCTGACGGCCTGCTGGTCGTCTCTGAGAGAGTGGATGTCATTATATCAGGTCCCCTTGTTCAATTCATATTCAGAACAAACTGCAGCATTTTTGCATGTAAATTTCATAGACAAAAATGTCAGATTGAGCTTGTTAGCATCATTTTAGTACTGTCAGTTCTCTGTCCCCTGCTGTACTCTTTGAAGCCAGTAGAGGGCGACACTTACCTCTGAGCTGCAGCACTGGATTCCTGCTGAGCCTCTCTGGTCTGTTGGCTTCTCCCACAGCAGTTTGCAGAGGATCCACCAGCCACTGCATCAGAGCAACTGTTGAGAATAAATATAAATTTTAATGTCAAAATCTGTTAATGAACCAAAGATGCAAACAGAGACTTTAACTATAAATCTGCTTTTTGAGAAAATAATCTATGTGAACATCGTTTTGAACCAGCTAACTCTTCTCGTCATGTCTAACCTTTGTCCGGCTCCCTCTCCTTCCTCCCATCGCACATCTTCCTCCAGGATCACATGACAGCGGGACAAAAGGCTCCTCAGGGCTCGCTCAGTTCCCAGCAGGAGGCTGCAGTCAGGATGCTCTTTACCCGTCCACTGCAACAAGTTCTGGGCAAAAAGTAAAAAAATAAAGTAATTCAGTGAGTGCTACTATTTGCATTCAGTAGATAAATCAGTGTTTATTTTATCAACAAACAACCACTTAACTTAATGTTTTTGACCTGTATTATTTGTCTGCTCTGAATCCCTTTGGCGTGTTGTACAGATGTCGAACTAAAGGTTAACCGTTGACCTGCGGTGTCACATCTCGTGTACCTGCAGCTCTACAGACTGGACCTGCTGCGGCTGCTGACTCACCTGAATGTGGCTCAGGTAGCTGTGTATGCGAGAGACAGGTGCCAACAGCAGGGAGAGCAGCTTCATTTCCTCCCTCTCCATCTGGCCGTTCTGCAGAAAAGATGCATCAGCATGTCTGGCTTCTCGAGTGCATTATCACTGAATAATGTATCACCCAGTATACCTGCATTTTGGGACTTTTCTCAGATTGATTTAGTCTGTTGAACTCCAGTGAGAGGAATGACGCCAGGGTGGTCGTGTATCCAAGGTACATGTCTGAGAAGGTTGTCTGGAAAAACACAAATGAGAGAAATCCTGACCTCCTTGTGATTTCAACATAATGGACTTAAGTCATTAAATCTCCATAAAAAGAGCAACAGCTTACATCATTTTGGCCAATCAGCTGAACCAAGATGTCTCCAACCAGAGATTTCCAGTGTTCGGCGGATAATCGCTCCTGCAGTGTGTTTCTGAAGAGCAGATGTCGCTGTAACAGCTGCTCCACAAACTTCAGGTACGTCTGACTGGATCACAACACAAAAATACAAGAGATGATCAATGAAACTTTAAACCAGAGAAGAAAATATTTAAATTTTTCACCTAACGTGAGTACATGTTGTATTTGATCATATGTGCATTTTAAATGCAATCAGTTTTTCACTCAGTCAGTTTGACTCTACACAAAAGAGTCATATTGATTGATGATTGAGAAATGTGCCAAGACATCAGGAGGAGTTTGTGGCACCTCTAGATAGGATTTATTTTTTAATTTTTTTAATGTTGAGTCATGTAAAGTGTTCAGTACTTACTATGGCTCCACAGTCATCTGGTGAGCAGGTGGCGTCTTGTATCTGTCATATAGCTGGTTTAAGGTCGACACGTACTCCCACTCAGAATGTAGAAGCTGCATCGCCACCTGATGTCGAGCATCTGCAGGAAAACGATAACATTACTAAATATCAAGCTACACGTATGTGGCTCTTAACCCATAATGTTTATATTGCAACAGAAAATGGTACAGATCATATTTATTTAGTCACTGAGCATCAAGTTTGATCCTCAGTTTGATCATTTAAATTTAGCAGCAATAAAAGGGGACATTTATTGCTTTTTTGAGGAAGCAACAACAAACAAATCTAAAAAATCTGTATCACTTAAGAAATTTTTATGTGGTCACTTGGCTCCTAAAAGAATTTACTGTTTTAAAGTAATCTGGTACACTTGCTCATGTTTCTAGAATTAAATAGCAATGTTGAGTTTTTTTTGCACTCAGCTGTAAAAAACTGGCCGAAAACCTGCTCACCTGTGCCTTCACTGAGTCCTGCTTTGAGGCCCTGCAGGAAGCAGTGGAGGAGCAGTTTTCCTCTGGACAAACAGGCGGGTGGAGCAGACGAACAGTCACACTGCCTCTGTTCACTGGTCGACTCTGCAGGATCGCTGCTGCCCAACATCAACAGACAGAGAAATACTTTACATTTTATTTCATTTTATTTTTTACCAGCAGTAATTCTCGTCTGCTGACCGAGGGATTCAGTTATGAGTAATTGTTTGCCATCAGCTCCTAATAACAATAACATTAATGTGAACATGTTTTTTTTTTTTGTACCTTTCTCTCTGTTTGGATGTGGAGCTCTTTGCATCCTGCAGAGGCCTCTGTCTGTTACTGTACAGCTGCACGATCTGACAGCGCATCACTCCGAGTTCTTCCTGTAGGACGACAAATAAGTTAAGTTTTATCAGTTAAACTGCTTAAAACCTCTTATGGACTCTCATGTTGGTAATGTGGCTGTTCTGAACTGTATTTAACTTTATTACATGAGTATAAGACAAACTTTAACTGACACTGTTCACATTAGATTTTCTCAGCAGTGCAACCAATCCAAGTCTCACCCTCAGTGACTCCACCAGGTTCTCCAGGCGAAGAGCTTTCTTCTGGCAGCTCCTCCTGTTCTCCTCCAGCTCCTCTCTCAGGTACGTGTCTCCATGTTGGATCTGACTGAGCTCCAGCAGAGCGCTGGTGAAGCCAGTCTTCAGCTCTGAGACCATGCATTGTAACTGAGGTGACAGTCATAAACAAGTCAAAAATAAGAGCATCAAGGAATCGACTTTTAGTCTTCATTTTTATCTACCTCAACATGAGCTGAGGTAGATAGAATATATTTTTGGCCTGAGGATGTTCACAATCTGCTGCTGAGTTTTCACATAAAAGAGCTTTCAGTTTCAAGTGAACGGCCTCTTTAACAAAGCCAGGCTGTGTGATGAGGGAAAGTGCAGAATACCTTTGAGATTTCATTGACGAGCTCTGCCTCCTGAGGCTTCATGACCTGTGCAGGGAGACACACAAACAAAACTGTTTGCACACACTTAGCTATTAGTGTGCACAAACTGTGCAGCCTGAATTAACTTGCTTCACATTTCTCTCTGTAAATCCGCTGTGCAGAGTGAAGCATGTTCTCCTGTGTTATTCACTCCGTCCTCAAAAAGCAGGACAGATACTGTTGCATCCACACAATAGACTCAGAGCAGGGAGGTCAATGTATTTTTTTTGTCCTCAGCAAAGTGAATCTTTAACCTCTTCATTACCAAATGCACACAAAAACTGTCAAAACGAACCGACAAGACAAAAACTAAATATCTGCATACAATTTAATTTGAGTGCTGGGTACAAAAAAGCACAAAAAAGTTAATTATACCATCATCTATTATTCTTATAGCATATCTTAAAGCCTGTAGATATACTGGGAGATTTTAAAATAGCAGTCTAGTCTGATTCAATGGCTTTTGTATTATATTCTTGTTTGTTTGTGGTACCTGCTTAGTTGTTGCCCCTGCCAGCAGCCCCTCTGCTAAGGAAGTGATGCCAGCCAAAGAGCTCAGCCCTGCGGGGGAAATGGCTGCAGGAGCCAAGATCCCTCCTTATAGGTCTGCCGACAGAAGGACAGGCACGAATCAGCAAAAACACTGACAAATGAAATATGCAATTGCATCATAATTTAAACTGCAAACACGCCATATAGAGTCTCTCTTAACAGATTAATTAAAAAAATCTTAGGGATTTTTGTTGGCCTCTTTGTTATTAAAATATGTAAAGATTATAATTTATTAGAGGTTGCATAGATATGACGTACATGCAAGCTGCTTAGCATATCTTATAATAATTTTAAGCGTAATGTTAACATAGATGGTTTCCAAATATCAAAGAATTCAACAAAATATATGAAAAAGACCTACTGATGAAGCAAAAGATAGAAAGAGAAAGCCACAAGAAACTGACCTCAATTAAAACTCTTCAGTGTCGCTTCTCAAGACATCTGAACCCCAAAAAATCACTTTACTATCTCCAGTGTTTCCTCTTTTGTTGAAAAACTTGGTTCCATCGTTTGCGGTGTTTTTGAGGCGGTAGTCCGGTGTTGCGGTGTGCGCTGCTCTGTGCGGACAGCAGATGTCCCGCATGACGCTCAGTGAGTCGCTCTGTGATTAACTGATGTAGGCAGGCTGAGCATGAAGCATGAAAATGCCCTGATGGAAGTACCGCTGTTCCATAGAGTTATTTAATGCAAATGGGTTATTGCTGTGCCTATGTATAAATATGTTTTATTCTCTTATTAATTTACAAACACATGTTGAAGGTAGTAATGTCAAATTTTGCCAGTGCAAGTGAATTTCTAAAAAAACAGTCCAGGGTGGAGTGAATAAGACGTAAGAAAACATAAAGAGATGTTATATTTAAAAAAATAATACGAGAAAGCAATTGAGTAAGTAACATAAGCCCATTTATCACAATGCCTTGTAATATGTTTATTAATTTTGCAGATGATTTTTTAAAATAAACCTAGAAATCCAGTAGATTAATACAGACACGATGTTTGTGAATAAAGAGTTTCCTACATGTGTAAAAATTAAGTACAATTGAAGTATTCAGTGCTGTATATCGTGCTGTATCATAAACTAAATACACCGACACTTTAACTTACAGGCTAAAAAGTCTTGATTATCATTTATTAAATGTATTATTATGTTATTATTATGTTATTATTATTATTATGTATCACTAAAAATATAGAAAACGTTTACAAATTTCTTATTAGCGAAAAAATAAAGGGATGTTTTGATGATAATAGACTTTACTCCGCCCGTGAGTCTCAGACCAGAGAGTAAATCGAGCGTACATATACCGGCGTTGTTTTGCAGGGGGGCGTGGCTAAGGGCCAGCACTCGAATGTGATTGGCTGCTGCGCTCAAGGAGTTTTCAAATTGGAGCTGCGGCTGATGGAGCTGTCAAAACAGACGACTGTTCAATTTAAAGAGGCTTCAGTGGAGAGCGTGTTCGGTGAGAATTCAGAAAACGACACAATTATAATGTTTTTCTGTCAGATTGTATCAGTCTATTCAAACAAAAGTCATATAGATAATGTTTTAACGAAGATCTAAATCAGCGTCGTTAAATGTGTCGTTTTCGGTCTGACAGATGAGCTGCTCAGCTAATGTTAGCTACATTAAGCATCAAATTTCAAACCCTTATACAACATCACGCTGGTCATTGTCGTCAGTGCTGACACTAATATTTATATTTTGTCAAATAAAACGTTCACATCTTCGGAATCGTAATATCTTTTGGATATTGGAGAAATAACCAGCTGCTAGGTTGACTGAAGTGGGTTTATTTCAAAGTTATCAGGTTGAGGTGCAGCTAAGCTCCTTGCTGGTCCGTTAGCATAATTAAATGAGCAATGGTTTTAGCATGTTTTAGCCTACATAGTTCAATATTACGGGCTTAATGTACACAAGGTGATAGCGAAAAGTAAAAACGACACCTGAAAAATATAATCAAGTCAGCAATATTATGTGCTAATTTAAATACTACCCAAATGAAACTAAATGCCATTATCTTAGAGTTAACATCAACATCTTGGTGAATTTTATAGAAAAATCCACAATATATCCTTCACAATAGTATTATTCTTTGGTAGGCTGTATCACTGTATACAATGTAATATGTAATTTATGTACTTTATACACCCTGTAGTTTATACTTCTGCCCCTAGTTTCCAAACTATGCCATTGTTTTGTTTGGATTTTAAGTGTATTTTTATGGGTTTCTTGCATTGCACCTCGAACTTGCTCAAATAAATCATCCATTAGTGCAAACGTCTTTTTTAATTTAACGATGTAAAACACTCTTTATGACTGATACAGTTTTAAATAATGTCAACATTAGTAAAAGAGCACTAATGTAAAGTAAACTGACTGTAACAGTTTGAGAAGGCGTGCTTGTCTCAGCATTGAATTTTAATGTTCCTGTCCACCTTTTCAACAGTCTGAAGCCATGAGGACAACTGAGTTTGACTCCTCATCTGAAGAGGAGGAGATTGCAGAGGAGCAGTTGACTCCTTTCCACATCTCCTGGTAAGTTTCAGTAGTTTTCTTTATCTTTGGGGCTACTAGAAAGTGTGTGGTTTCTGCCACCGTGTTGCAATTGATGTTTATTCTGAAGACTTAATTGGTTTTTTTTAATGATTGAACAAAACAAGCATCCCCTGTTCTCATGAATGTTATATTTTGATTGACCTGAAGGTTACCTCTGTCCATAGTGGAGTGCTCACAGTTTCTTGGGATATGTGCACTACCAGGTAACAACCTGAGATTTCAGCTATCATTTTATATTAATCCCAATATTCTTGGTTTTTTTTTTTTTAAGGGTTTATGAAATTAATCATATTTATTTTTCCTTAATTTGACCTCAGGTTGCAAATACAAAGACATCCGCAGGAGTCTCGAGAGAGATGTTGGTAAGTCGACCTCAAGCCTCACTGAAGTTTAAATAAAATACTCCGGAACCAAACACAGTAACATTCACAAGCGGTCTCTTAACGTAAACTGAGTTAAGCGAACCATACTTTGTTTGGAAAACCTCCCACCACTTGGGGGAGTGGTGCTGCTGTCAGTCAGGCAGACTAATGATATAATCAAGACTTTACCTGACACAGGTGTTGCTCACTTGGATAAGAAAAACAGTTTTTGACCGTGTTATTTTTGTTTTGAGTAAATGTTGTTTTTTGGTTTGCTGAGAAAGCGGATGCACTGTTTGCTTTTGGAAATCCATACAGGCTGTAAGTAATAGATCGTTTTTACTCTCTAAACCCCAGGTATGAAGAAATCAGTTAGAAAACACGGTGTTCTTTTTGTTAGGCAAAGGGTCACTTCAGACTACAGAGTACATTTACACAAGATGGACAGCAAACCCAAAGTTTCAGGAAGCTACAACCACAATTGTTTTCAATGATTTTGGCTTGATAATTGACTAAACAAACAAATAAACAAAAATAAAGGCCAACATGATGCTTCAACTTTTTGATGTATTTATGAAAAACATGGATGGTAGAATTTTTCCCTACTGGTCTGAAAATAAAGACTAAATGTTGATTTTTCCAATCCAAAGTCTTGTTTTCCCCAACAGTTAAAGCATGTTTCATTCTTAAATTTCCAACAATGAGAGCCACCAAAGCCAGTGCTCATAAAATATTAGTGTGTTTGACCAGTCTCATGAGAGAAAAAGGCTCCAACTCTAGAGAAATAAACTTTGAAAGCAAAAATTTTGACCTGATTGCAGTTTTGTTTGTAAAATAAGCCGATCTCTCTCTCCCGTGAACAGAGGAGCTCCAGAATCAGGGCGTGCAGGAAGTGTTTGTTTTCTGCACCAGAGGAGAACTGAAGAAGTACAGAGTTCCCTCCCTGCTCGACGTCTACCAGCAGCGAGGCTTCTCGGTGCATCACATGCCCTTCCCAGATGGAGACGCTCCCGAGCTGGAGCAGTGCTGCCAGATCCTCGAGGAGCTGCAGGTCAGCCTCGAGAACAACAGGAGGACTGTGATCCAGTGAGTGAACCGTCGCTTCATACTGAGATTTAAATGCATGCGAGGATAATCCTCCAGTCACACAGAGTATTTTACATTTTCCACTTTCCTTTCCTTTTTGTTTTGGAAGAAAAATAGAACAAAAAAATGGCTAAAGTACTCAGTCAGTGTTTGATTTATTATGCAGCTAGAAGGGCTGATACTGTTGAGAGTAGCTGACTAGTGGTGATGAGTCTCATTTTTCTGGTCACAGTTTGTGTCTCATGTATTTTTCATAAAACAGAGCTTATTTTTAATTATACTACATAGATTTAACTGCTGAACAGAAAAGCCTGCAGTTACTTTCCACCACATGTTTTATTCTGGTTGAGAGGTTATACAAATAATAAACAGACTGAGCCTGCCAGTGGCACAAACAAGCACTCTGTGGACTTCCATACTTTGATGGAAACAGTCAGCACCCAGAGGTGATGTGGCAGCCATTTTGCAGCTGCCAGCTGAGTCAATTACTGGACCAATGAATCATTTACACTTCAAAATGTGTAAAAAAATAGGGCCAAGGTTAGAAAACTACTACAATTATGCTTAACTCAAGCATTTCTAAATGATTCATGAAATAAAAAGAAATAACAGTCATTACAGGGCAAATGTTGGCCCTGTTATTGGATGATATGACAGCGTAACATTTATTGGCCTATTTTTGTATCTTGAGAAGTTTCTCAGGCACTCTGATAGTTTACTTGATAGAGTGTTTATCATGTTCGAGGGCTGAATCCTCACTGCAGCAGCCAGACTCGATTCAAGCTTGTGCCCTTTGCTACATGTCATCATACTGTTATAATACTGCAGAAATGTCAAAATATTAATTAAAACTTCTTAGTTTTGTAGAGGTTAGACAGTATGTTCCCAGACAAAAAGTTTAAATTGGGTATCTAGTAATAAGAAAATGTCATAGTAACAGAAAATGCTGGCTCAGTTCCTGAAAAGTTCCTGCTCAGTTCCTCTTTCGTCAGTGCTTTATCCTCGGATTTTGAATGAGAGAAAATTTCTGACGAATTTAGAAAGAAGTGTTTACATGAATTTGCTTGAGCTCTTATTCTAACCATGTAATAAAAGGCTTCGTGTAAACACATCTGCCGACAGCAGCCTCAACTGACCAGAGCAGTAAAACCAAGGTTTCCGGTTCAAGCTTCACTTCTTGAAACCACAACGTGTAAAATCAGTTGAGAGGCTCACGAGTCCTCAAGTGAGCTGATAAATCTGCTCACCAGCATCAGGGAGGAACAGGTTGGACTCGCTTAATGCACAAGTGAGTTAAATGTAAATGAGAAGCACATTTCTGCTCAAGCATGCAAACTGAGAGACTCCCTCCAGGTAGAGGTTAAAAATAGACACCGATGCAGCCGTACTTTCTGCAACAGACGAATCCTTTGTGTTTTTTGATATTTGGAGTATTTTTAAGCGCTTGAAGTGCCGACAGTCCCAGAGACCCAGAGTACATTTCACCACCAACATTTCTGTTTTTCTGTATCACACTTACCCTCTGGGCGCCTCCTATTACACAACTGAGCAATTTGCTTCCAGCTTTTAACATTTGATGGGATTTTGCGCTTTTTCTCCTCCCCCCTCAGCTGTTACGGAGGCCTGGGACGCTCTGGATTAAGTAAGTTACTTTATCTTTTACTTTGAAAGTTACATGTTCTGTGTGTGTCATTAACATTTTTGTAAATCTAAATATGACATTTAATATTTAAAAGATGTCATTTCTCTTGATCAGTTTAATGTCACTGCTCTGATCACATGAACGTCTCATGTTTCCTTCCATTCAGTCGCTGCCTGTCTGCTGCTTCATCTCTCTGTAACACTGACGGCAAACAAAGCAATCGAGATCCTCAGGGAGCACCGAGGAGGAGGAGCGATACAAACGGTGAAGGTGAGAGCTTTGTTTCCTCCTCTGAATCTCTGAATCTGTGTTAGAGGGACTGAAGCCAACAGCTTTTGCATGTTAACCCCATGAAGCGTGTTTACTTTATGCTAACCTTTTCCCTGGGTGTACTGTGAAAATGAAAGGTTGATTTGCTTCCTTTGTGGCTGCCATTTTTTTTTTTACTTTTTTCAGCATGTGATGAAAATCATTGTGCAGCAAACTAAACAACAAGAAATTTTAAATACAGATATGCAAAAGACGTGTAATAAAAGTTTGCCGAGCAAAGACTGCCTTTTTCCTTAAATGTAAAATGTGCTTCTCAGCATATCTTGGTCAAAGTTCTTTAATTATCAAATTTAAGTGATCTTTGCAAAACATATTTGTATTTTTTTTTGCCAAAACATGAAAAACCATGAGTTTTGCCCTTTTTTTTTAAATGTTTTATCTGTGTGAAGTCTCTTTGACTGCTGTTTGCTCTGTGACTTATTGCCTCACTTCTGCTTTTGCTACGTTTCAGTTATAAAAGCATCAACTAACAAATCTGTTTTTGTTCTTATGTAGCAATACAACTTCCTCCATGAGTTTCGGGAGCGATACGCTGCGTACCAAGCAAGCAGGGAGGCGTCGACAGAGCGCTCGGTGTCTCGGTGATCACTGCTCTTCAGATCATGAACCAAACAACAACAAAAAAAACTGCAAATATTCATCTCTTCAAGCTGTCAATTTCCTGCAATTCTTTCCTGATTGTAAAAATTCTATCCTCTGATGATTGCACTTTAAGAGAATGCTCTAATATATATTTGCTTTTTCATCCTCATTATAATCAAATTAAAGACTTGAGGAGGAAATCTTGCTGGGGTGTCAAGTTTAAAATGTGTTGGTGCATTTATGTCCCAGTTAACAGGTCCAGAGTGTACGATTTATTAAGTTCTCCATGTAATGTGGCAAAAATGTAATATTCATTATAATGTTATAGATGTTGAGATATTGGTACATATCTTAAGTCTATCCAGTGGCACTACTTCATTGCTACCAGATGTTATAACAATCTATTCAACAGTTCTTGTCATATTTTAGTCCACGCTGCTAATATGGCTGATTAAAAAATGTGATGTTTGTTTGCTTTTAAGGGAATTAGTTAAAACAACATTTCAGTGCTTTATAACAGAGTGAGATAGTTTTATTTTGATTCAAATAAAATCAAGTTGTCATTTCCTAGATGTGACATGAAGGGATCTTGTACAAAAAAAAAAAAAATCTATTTTATCTGTGACAAAATGATCATTCCTTTCCCTGATAAATTCACACATTTGATGGCAATAAATACTCTAGTGCTTGGGAATTTTGTCCGACGGCCTAGACTCAAACTCAAAAATCACTTTCCAGATTCGTTGATTCTGGCAAATGATCCACTGCAAGGAGTGTTTGATATCACAGAGACACAAAGTAAAATTAAAAAACATCGAATAAATAAACACAGGTGTTCATAATGTTGTGGAATATTTGATGTTGAAAAAAAGAACAAAACGCACAATGACAAGAACAATTAAGGAATTTCAAAAGGTACATTCAACAGTATGGCACGTCAGCAGTTCAAATGCATGAAGCAGAGAATAACAAAGTGTTAACGCGGCCCAACGCTGAATATTTCATGGTACTGTTGAGTCTACCTTTTTAAGTTAAGGATAACTGCAAAGGACGATTCTACGGAAATACAGGTCACATACACTTTTTGCTGTCTACTCTGAATTCACACCAAAGAAAACAAATAGTCATTGATTTTTAACAGGGATTACGTGATCTGACTGTGATGATAAATAGGTCTGAAGTACGGAAACAATTCATCAGATAGTTTGAAAACTGATGTTGTGACAACCAGAGTATGATTGTCCCTGTGCAACACATTTTTACTAAGTGATAATAACTCATGCACTTCAGCCCTCGCTGTACATAACTATACCTTTAGTCCCAAAATATTCATATTAAGACCATATGTATCAATGGGCAAAAAAACAGAAGTCTATTTTGCACTTTTGTCATTTGTTTCAGTGATGATAATGAATCACGTGGCAGGTTTAAATTAGCTGTTAAAGCCCAGAATCTAATTCACAGGAAAAAAGCAAATGCAGTTCGGCACACAGCTCAGATTCTCACAGATAATGCACACCTGAAAATGTCTACCCTAATCTGTAAACACTCAGAAGTTGGGAACCAAAATGAAAAAGAACTTTATTTAAATCCCGAGCATCAAAAAATCACCACATCATTAAAAATAAAACAAGAAGAAGAAAAAAAAACAAAACAAAAACTTGTCCATTCAGGTTTGTCCTTATTTTCTATAAAATTTAAACTATAGTGCTTATGAAAGAAACGCTGCAACCCAGATATTCTCTTAAGACGGGCTAAATGTTTCCGAAATTACACTCTGCGCTGTGTGTGTGGGGTCGAGAGTTCATCCGCTTGAAATGGCGTCTTATGTTGCTGAACGATGGTCTTCAGCAGGTCCAGTGTTCCAGCACTAAATAGATCATAGTGTCTGGTCGTCTACTGTACATGCAGGTCCTTTTCCCTCATCGTCCAGTTTAAGAGCTCACCAAAACATAAATCATCCTGTCAGAAAGAAATGAGAAGGTGTAATTGTAAGAGTTTATAACAATTACATGAACATGATTAATTTTTACATCCTTTAGCTCTTTTTTAAAAAATGAGCAACTGCGACATAACAGTTATGTCTGTGTGGTTAATATAAATTTACAGCCAGGAGCTTTTAGCGAAGCTTTAATACTGAGAGGAAACACCTTTCCTGGTTCTCTCCAAATGTAACAAATCCACAAACCAGCACTTGTAAAGTTTGCTAATAAGCACACTAAGTCTTCACTGATCTGTACAAACAATCAAGTATAAAAACAACAATTTTAACTGTTTTTTTTAACAATTTAAACACAAGATTATCTGTCAGACTTTTTCTTGGACAGGAGCAACTGAAACTCCATTAAGAGTCCAGCACACTCCATTAAAACCAAAACTCCAAACGTCTATTTGTAGTTTTTGCTGGATTACGTGACGAATGGGATTTGTGTTGATTAGTGAGCCTTACAGATGCTGATAGGGCGGATTTTGTCACCTTTGGACACAGCTAGGTTAAGTTTGAGTATTTACGCTAAGCTAACCAGCTGCTTGAAGTAGCTACAACATGGAGGTACTGATTCTCTCATCTAACTCTTGTTGTCCACTTGCAAATTGGCTTGCAGGTTTTTATAACTCACCTGCCACTCAACAGAGTGACGCAAATCTACCAGCCATTTGCATGTTTTACCAGCTTTTCAACTTGAGGCCGGTGCTTGTTTTGCTTATTTCATGCAAATCAGGCTTATGTCTTTTGTGAATACAAACAAAACATGAATGCTCACAGCAAAGAAACAATGCAGAACAAAAGATTATGTACCCGTAGAGATAGTAGAAGAATGAGAGGAGGTAGAAAGCCAGTTTGCACCAGCCTTCTTTTTGACAGAACGCCAGGATGTCAGCGTTCATGATGGTTGTGGGGTCGTAGAGTCCTGGACAGCTCATCACAGGTCTGCTCATATATCTGCAGCACAGTAACAAATTGCCATGTTAAATGTCAAATAATTCAGACTTAATGGTACCGATTTGTATTTATGGACTTCACTCGTATGAGATAATGGACACCTTTTTGTAAGAAACCCACCTCCAAACGTGATAAGCCAGCAGTGGCAAGTTGAGACAGAGGGTGAGCCACTCAGCCGCGCAGAAGAACATCACACAGAAGAAGAAGTGGATGAGATACTCTGGAAGCACCAGCTGAAAAGAGCAAAATATGGAGAAAATGTCACAATCAGCATTCAGTGAACAGTCAAAACTGACTTGTTCTCATAAGCTTAGACACTGATTCAGAGTCAGTAAAATACAAACTCTTTCATGGTCCACACAAGATATGTAAATACCAGGTGTGGATGGAGTGAAAGTAGTGACATGTGAGAAGTTAAAGCAAACAGGTCAGAAAGTGCAGAACCTCAAAGTCAGTGAGGTCTTTTTACAAAAAGAAAGCTGAGCTATTTAAAGAGCCAGAAATCTAAAAACTGCAGTCAGCTCCACAGAGACTCAAACACAGGAGTGGAATACAAATGAGCAACAGTGATAAGCCTAGCAATGCGTTTTTTATGTATACATATGTTTTCATATTTTTTACAGTTAAGCCTCTTGTGTCACACTCCCAAGCCTAGCCTGATGTTATATTATTACAACTTATTACATGTGCAGAAAAGTGCCACAGAAAGCTAACGTGCTGTGTGTTAAACACATGAACAGTGCTTTATCATGCACTGATCTGACACAATGTGTAACACATAAAAAAACAGGGTGAAAAATTAAGACCTATCACCTGCAAATTGGAGTGATTTTAAACCCTTAAGTGTTAGCCTGAACTAAGGGCCAAACACCCAGAGTGAGGTTTAAGCGTTACCCTCAGATGCCCTCTGTCTGATGTGCAAAACAACAGACAAGCTCAAAATGTCTGTATGATGTTTTTAGCTACAGGCAAATCATGTCCCACATTTGGCCTTTAGGGTTGAATTTGGAAATCTGCTAGATGTAGTTGCAAGTGGATAGCAAAGGTTAATTTCCCACCCTGGTTACACTGTATGCCATGCAGCATCGAGTCTGGCCACAAGTAAAAGGGGGAAACCCATCAACATTTTGCTCTGGAGAATATTTGCGCATCTCAACATCTCCTACAGTGAGGGCCAACCGACAGATCATCCCACTGCCTGACAAACGGACCATGCTGTGAGCACTAGCAGTGTTGATGCAGCAGCCTGCCTCGGGGTGACAGGCTCGAACTGGTGCAGGGTTCAGGGGGGCAGATGGAGGCACCACATGGAAGCCATGCATTCAAAAAGAGCAGAGGGCGGAGGGGTGGGGGCAACCAACAGCCCACAGATGGAAAGGTGAGGGGTGTGTAGGAAGAGGAAGGTGTGTGTAGGGGGGGTGGGGGGTGGCTATAATGTGCTGAAATCCTGCACTGTGCTGCCAAATACAAAACAACTGATCACAGCACAAAAAATGTGCTAACTGAGCTGAGCGTTCCACACGCAAAAACGAGCGGCCATAGTCAAAACTGTGGACTGCATTATGGATTAGGGACAGAAGACTCTGTCTTTTTTGACTAAAATGACTCCTCCTACTGTTAAATCACTAACCAATCAGTGGACCCAAATATTGCTGAGCTGAAGAGAGTTTGGATTCTGCAGCCATCTGTTCGAAACCATAGGTGATGTATGTTAGAGCCAACACTGAGCTCATATATGGTAGTTTTGTTCTGCTAATTGCTGAATAAAACTGTAGCATCAATCTTACATAAATGATGATTCTATCGTATAAATTAATGTAGTTTAATTTAAAGTTTAACATAAATCAATATCCTCCAATGATAAATCAAACTTCACTCTACCCCAAAACCCACAACTCCACAATCCATGCTCAAGTTTCCACTGTTTCTAAAAAACTTTTTAAAAAAATCCAATTATCTCATCTGACTTGACTTTGTTGTGAATGCTGTTGTGAAGAAGCTTTGTTACTGTTGTTTCAAACAAAGTTTCCCGACTGACTGATTTTACTGGGAACTTAATGTACAAGTAACACTATTTGCAAACAAAGGGTAGGTTGTAATAGAAATCATGCATGTTTTGAGCATTTGCAAGTCTTTTCAGTTAACAGCTACACTTAATCTATTAACGACAATATTGGCTATTTCATCCACTGTACACACACTCACACCCTGACTCCTATACCATAAAAAAGCAGCTTAACACAGCTTACACATAGTCCTTTTAAATCAGTTAAATGAGGTATTTAAGGAAAACAGAAAGCACAAGCTATTATTTCAGTTAATACTCATCACGCCACAATAACTTGAAGCTGCAATTTTAAAAGATATTCAGAATTAAACAAAAACTTAAAGGTTTAAAAAATATTCTTCAACTTGAAAACTGTCAAAATGCTCCCAATATTTGAAAATTAAAGAGTTCAAAATAATGTACTACATGACAGTAAAGATCCTGATGCACAGGTGGCATGCTGTCTAATCCCGAGCTGCCCTCTGGCCTGAACCCTGAGATTAGTTAACTGAAAAGACATTTGCAAACACTTCTCCGTGCAAAATGACAAGACTGCAGACTGAGTGGAACTGAGCGGGCATTTTAAAGATTGGTACAAACCTTTAATGCAATTTTGACTCTTTTAATCTTTTTGACCTTTTCAACTGTCTTTTTGCCGTTATCAAAGTGTAAAAAAAAAAAAAAAAAAGCAGATTAGGAAAAAACAAAAAAACAACAAAAGGCATTAGAGTTTGACAGCTGACAAGATCACTGAATTCATAAACAGGCAGGTTATTTAGCAAAACAGTGCAGAGAAATGATCGAAAAAAGACAAATAGGCGGAAAGTTAGCCCTAAAGTAAATGAAAAAACCTTTGAACAGAGCATATCTGCATGCAGTCAAAGAGGCAAGGAAGGTGTGTCAGGCGATGGTGTCACTTACCGGATTTAAAGTGTTACACTGATCTATAGGATTCTTGTAATCAGTCTTCAGCTCATCAAAAGCTATTATCTGGGGGGAACAAGATGATCACAATGTAAAGGTGTACAGAAAACACCTCAGTGTACCTGAACATGTAAAAAAAAACGCATACAGGATTTGACTGTATGTTTACAGTTGAAATCAATGTTATTTTACTATTCAAAATGAATCATTCGCTATACATACAATATACATACAACTGATAGGAAAAATCACGAGTAACATAACTTTTTGAGTTTGACGTTACAAGCTTACGATCTGTAGAGCTAATCTCGACATTTCTGCGTTATAACTAACGGTAGCCTATATAAGAAAACATGTCGAAATTAGGTGAAAGCTCAAGGGAACAGGTGACAGCAGCATCACAGACCGGTTTGACGTTCCTAGATTGGAAGTTAACGCTAACTAGCTAACGCCTGCTAACTAGCTGGTAAGCTCCTCCGTTAGCTCAACGGCAACGCTAATCATTTGACAAACCTGACAAGTTGTTGTACATTTGCTATAATCATACAACTATTAATAACAGGTGAATAACAGGAAGTGAGAACGATAACAAGACGTGAGGACAAAAATCGTTTGTCTTGTTTTTCTTAACTGCTAGCAAACTTTAGCTTCTAGCCAGACGTTGGGTGTGTGTGGGTGTCATTCATTCCTAACGGACGCGTTCCATGTTACGTACACTGGGCACTGAGCACGCGGTGGTTTCTACGGAGTTATCTTGGATACGTTCTGATCAGACGTTGCTAAGATCCGCACCGAGTTACGTAAAACCCGAAAAACGTCCCGGCTTTGTGGCTACGAGGCTGGCCTAGCGTTAGCCCGGTTGTTAACCAGTGATCCCCGCTCTTACGCCTTCCCTAACCAGCGCCGCTGGAGTAGCCGGCTAACAGTCTCCCCTTAAGTTGTCAAAATGTGTACTTACATGCCAGATAGCGAAGAAGATAAGCGCCGCCGTTAGCAGCAGAGCGAGCATGTAACAAAAGGCCGCGAATGTGAACGCCATTTTTGTCTCCGGTTCTGCTAGTTGGGCTCCTGGCTCGGGTCGGTGGATGATGCAGGCAGCTCCGCTACCGTTTTGAGATTTGTCAGCGTGTCTTCTTCTTCAGTGAGTGTTTAGTTGGCTGGCATCCTTATCGCTGCATTACTGCCATCTTCTGGAATTATTGACGTCATGCCCTTCGCTGTTTACATGGGTCTTATTCATAAAATGTGCAAACACATCTATTTACCAGCCCTGTTTTCCTCCAAAATGTAATTTTCTGTAAAGAAACTTATAGTAATTGACATTTTTCACTTGTTTTATTTGGGTGTATCCTTTTCTCTTGATAATTTGCTTCAAAAACGTTAAGGAAATTTGTATTTTATCCATTTAATACAACAGCATCTACTGTAATTACAAATTAGTAGTAGTTTCATTCACAAATTAAAACCAGGCTGCAAATCTAGCATATCCTAGATAGATGTATGTAAACATGAATTAACTATTTTAAAGCTCTGTTATTAAGTGTCAAAATGTTGCTTTTAATGCATCAAACTGCAATAAAATTAAGAGTTTTTATCCGGACACATACACATCGTACATTTTATATTGGGAACAGAAGTATACACATAGCAGGAATAAACACCACTGTCATTTTATTTGAACAACAGGACAATAGACACTTTATAAAGTATGGGAAAAATACAAATATCTAAAGTTTCACTGATGCCATGAGGCAGCTGGTTATGATACATGTCTCAGGTGTGTCGTCATTAAAAAGACAGAAAATAGCATAGTAGGCATTTGATCAGAGAAGACACCAAGAGCTAAACAACACATCTGCAGGTCAAAGACTCAAGAGGCCAAATGTACAACAGGTTCACCACATAGGAGGGAAAGCGATTAGATCCACAGGACAAAACCAGATACAAGGCTCAGTATCATATAATAATATACTGGGAAGTTTGATCTTGATAAATGATTAATGGACAGTCTATCACAACCCATTTCCATGAAAACAGCAGTAGCAGAAGATTTATTCAAAGAAAGCACTCTTAGTGTGTAAATATTGTAGATCAGGTGGGAGCAAAGCTGATCAGAGCAGATGTCTGAAATGAAAGTGTTGCCCCCTTTTTTTAAAGAATTCCAGTCAAATAAACTTAATAATTTAAAATGTCCTGTCAGACTTATGTAAACTGTTCAGACATTAAAGCATGCAGTTCTTTTACAGTAGCTCTCCACCTTTTAGAGGTTTAAGGGATTTCATTTTAAAAAACAACAGCTACATATGTTTTTTTATATTCACATTGGACCTTCTATTCACATTTCACTGTTTTAAGCCAAATACAAAGACTGTTTCAGGTTAAACTGTATTAGTTTTGTCAAAAAAAAAAAATGTATTTGACTCATATTGACCCTACTTTCTTTTTTTGAAATGTTACCATGGGTTTTTAAATGGTTTTGTAGATCGTAGAGTCAATCAACTTCACCTCAAGTTAGAACAGAAACTGTTCTGAACACGAGAATCACTAACAAGGGAATCATGTTCATCTGCTACAGCAGCACAAAACTGGTTAAAGTGGAGCTGACGGTGCAAATCTTAACATCAGCAGTATCATAGGCAGCAAAACAAGTTATTACAGTTACACCCCATTGTTCCTGTTGATTTAAACCCTGCCCTGACATAAATTTCATCAATGATTTACATCAAGTGGTGTTACTTTGCCTACATATCTGTGAGTCAGATCAGTTTCATCGAGATAATTCTTCTATTGGAAAAAAAAAAAACAAAGATGCTGTCTCTTGAAATTTACAGATCAGAAAGTAAAAAGTTTTCATTTTGGTCTCATTTTTTTCTTTTCTTTTCATAAATGTGCCAAAAATAAGAAAATTAACACAAGGCATTGGTGTGGTTGACCTAGCAGGATAACATCATACATGAGATGGCGATTTTCTGCTTCGGTGCTTTAAATCGGTCACAACATTCCCACATCCTTTAACAAAGTAGGAGTTTCTCAAAAAGAGAGGACACCAACGAGCCAGCATGTACTAATGAATTTTTGCCATTTATTCTTTATTAGGTTTTAATCATAACACAGAGCTGTTAATAAGCTTTTATCAAGAACTGGAAATCTCCCAGCTCACATGATATTAACCTAGCCCTGTAATAGTTTTTTTAAATATGTTTTATGTAGTTTTAACTATCTGGAGCTGGTCGTCTTGATGGTAAAAGTCGCAAAATTCTTAGAGTATTAGCATGTTTGATTGGTTTAAATCCTGTTTTAGAGGATCTTCAACAGAAAATTGGGAGGAGTTGTCACTTTTGGGGATAAAAAATGAGCCAAATGCAGAGAGTGACACACTTGGTGTTATACTTATATACTCGTAATACTTATAGACTGTTTAAAAGTAGATATTGGCACAAAAAATGGGCTGCCGGTGCATTTAATACACACATTTCTGCATCAGCCTTAAAAAAAGCTATGTTAGTTGAACCATGTTCTCTATGGAAAATGGCGACTGCCCAGATGCTGCCCTTCATCTACGGAGTCTAAACATCAAGCACAGCTGACATCTGAAGGAGCACAGCCGTCACTCTCGAGGCTGTGACCGCTAAGTAATCAACGTGGCTTTATATCAGCATGAAGCACGACATTCATTAACACCAATAACAGCAACAGCTATAATGCACAATTATTTAGTTAACAATCTCCCTAAAGACACAGTTACCCACTTACACAGAGTAGCCCAGTGGATTAAAAAGTGTGTGTGCAGTGTTTTCAAGCCTGTCATGGTCGCTAAAGACAGAGGTTTGTTGTTGAGGAACGAGCTGTTCAGTTTGGAATGTTTCAGTGGAAATATTGTTTTAAGGAGTGTGTACAGTCGCAAAGGATCAGGAAATTCCCAGAAAAATTCCAAGGGAAGTGCAGATTGTGGATTTTTGCATAATCTCAATATAAAAATTGTACCTTTTAATAGTTAGCCTGCGCTCTCCCATTAAGCTTTTTTTTTTCTGCATCACATTAAATAGGAATTTAGTAAAATCACCTCTGCATGCTCAGTGGTTTCTCCCATCACATGTGAAGGCCACACTGCTGCACTAATCCCAACCAAAAGACTCTACGCTTGCAGATTATGACTCGCTGACACCCCTGTTAGTTTTTGCTAGCTTATCGGAGGTAGCTTGATTAAGCACGCAAAGTTTGTGTTTAAATAATGCGGTTTAAATTCATCTATTTCCAGTCATTCTTGTTAAAAGAGTGAACTTATTTACTTAAAGTTAAACTCAACTAAACTGTTGATCTTTTAAATTTCAGTAAGAAAAGCTTTTTTTTTAATTTATGTCTCCTTGCAATTTAGAAAAAAGGGTTTGTTCCTATTTTTGTAAATACCACCTGAACAAATATCCTCCATGTTTCAATTCTTTTCCTGTTATTTCTCAGATTTTTTTTAATTGCCAGTGAAACTTTCCACCTCAAATATTCCTGGAATTATGCAACCCAAGGAGTGTGATATCATTGTAGGAAATACACAGGTCAAAGGCAGAATACAGCTTTACCCGTGAGTCACACTGTTTTCCCTCTAAACAGAGACACAAGATGTGATTTCAAGATGGTCTGACGGGCGAATCTGCAGTGTGAAAAGCACCACTCGCAGGGCTTCTGCCAGCACGTTCGTGTGCAATGGAGAAAGGTACGACACTTCATACAGCCACTTGTCAAAATGGGTCTTAGTGTTATGTTATTTACAGTTTCAATGAATTCTGAAGCAGAGGCTGATTAACGCTGAATCCTCTTTTGTTCTCTGATTTTTAACTATGATTGTTCAGGTGTTCTGGCAGGAGGTTTGTCTTCACAACGAAAAAGGAAATAAGAACTATGAAGTGTATGCTCACATGACCCTACGTGTAACAGAACCAAAAAAAAAAAAAAACTAAAAGTAAAAGTAAGACTCTCAAATTCTGCAAAAGTATTAAACGTAAAAAGGTGAAATCACAAATGTTCAGAGTTGCAAAAAAAAAAAAAAAACACTGGACGTAAACTAGTTAAGGAAACAGAAACCGTTGTTAAAATGCCTTTAAATTCTCCTGAGTGAACATGGGAAAACTGAGTACTATCAATACTGTCCACCTTAAGAGCTATGGGAGTGTTAATTCAAAGCAGATACAACTGGCACATGGAGAGATTGTATGGGACACGAATCAGACCTGCTTCAAATAGTATTTCCAGTTTTAAGCTGCCAGATGTGGGAGGTTTAGTTAGTTAGTTGGGTGTCGACACTCGCAGAAAACTACACAAACTCCTGTGATTGTACAAACCTTCCGGCATACTGAACTGTAAAACGTATGCTGTGTCGACTGTTAGCATAAAAAGGCCTAAAACTGCACACAGAGAGTATTTGCGAACACTATTTAAATCAGGTCTGGTTCAAAGAGGAGGGAAACATTAACTGTGGCGTGTCTCCTGGAGAGACGACGCGAGTTGTGCAATCGGGATCCTCCTCACATCCCAGACCACCGGATGAGGCGACTTTAGCCGAAGAACCCGAGTCTCTCTCTGAGCCATTCCTCTGTGAGGTCCTCTGTGTTTCTGACCTCAAACACCTGGAAAAACATTAAAAAAAGAGCAAAGAGAAGGATTTAAATTACCCTTTTAGTAAAAAACGGGAAAAGTCTCAGGATGCAGTTGAGAGTTATAATAGTTATAGTGACAATATTCACTCCGGTGCTGTTTATTATGAGTGAGTGTCAGTGTGAGAAGCAGCTCACAGACGGTTCACTCACCTTGGTCAGTTCAACAGTGTGCACCAGTTTGTTTTTGCTGCCTGCGTACATCATGTGCTGCTCCGGCCTGCAACCTGCCCGACACCAACGTTCCAACATTAACAGCCTCCATTATTAAAGAAACAGAACAGAGAACAAAACGCACCATTTATTCAGATTAACATCCAGAGGCGCTCTTACCCACTGGACTGGAGAAGATGAAGCAGAGAGGGTAGGAAACACGTCCGTCGTCGTGTTGGTATTTATAACTGTAGACGATGAACGTTCCTGGTGCTAAGGACAGTTCACTGATTTCACACCAGGAGTCAGTGAAATATAAAACAGTCAGGACAGAAAGAATACAAAACTAAAACAGCACTCGGCTCTAATTCATCTAACAAGAACTAATTTGAAATACATTTCTCTGCCACAATTAAAAAATCCACCTTAAAGTGACACAAACATGGTTCATGTTGCAGAAAGAACATGTTTCAATGCTTAATGTAAACTTAGAGTAACTCCCGAAGAGCATTAACACCACAAAGTGATGATATTAAACAGATCTGGGGTAAAAAAAAAAGGTGACAAATTATTTAAATACTGTTCAGATAAAGAAAGGTCACTTGTTTAAAGGATATCTTGGCTGTCTCTCAGGCAGTTCATCCTTTAGATCATCAGGGGAAATATCCTGAAGAAAAGACAGATATATAATGAGATACTGTGATTTTATGTCTTTAGTTAAGCTTTAGAGGTCAGTTTGGTACCTTTATATTTTAATTATATCATGTATGTATGTATGAATTCTGTATTACACACATTAGAATACACGAGAATAAAGTAGATCATATTGTAATGACAATTTAAATAATTTAATTACCTCATGTTCCTCCTCAAGAATAACCAGCTGCTTGTCTTTATCGATCTTCACTGTGGGACGACACAAGGAAATAATAAGTCAACAATCCTGTGAGATTAGTGGTGGTTTTAGTAGAAACAGTAGTGTTTATTAAAAGTTTTTTTTATTAACGACTAAAAAAATAAGGAAAAAAAAGTACATTTTTGCTCATATTTCTTATAACAAATGTGCTGGTGTTAAAGTTATCTTTGCTTTTGAGTCCACCGCCATGCAAACACACTCCTAATCCAATTTAGCGGCAGTGACATTTTGATCCAGAGATGGTGGAGGATAAAGCTTTAAACTGATGCAACATTAAACTCTCACACCACCTGCTGTACCGAGGAAACGTCCCCCCCCCGTCCTCCTGATATGAACTCAAGCTGGCCTACATCTCGCTCTCTAACACCGTGTTAGTTTTCTCTGTTCCCCTTTTTTTTTTTTATCTGGTGAAGTTTGACTGGATTTGTTTACTGAAAACACGACATCAACTGTCGGCTTCAGAGCCAAGAACACAGTTGGAAGGCTTTTTAAAAAATCCTGCCCAAAAATAAAAGAGCTTGACAATGCACACGCACATTCACACAAATAGCTTGACATTTTGAGAAATTGGCTTATTTTCTTTGGAGAGAGAGTAACATGAGAGAAAACATACCAGAAGATACAGTTAGAATAGAAGATACATTTCACTTTCATGTCTATGCAGTGAATTTAAGGCTACAATCAGGCTTTAGTTTAGCATAAAGACTGTACAGAGGAGGAAAAGGCGACCAGTGTTAGTGCTAAGCTAAGCTACTTGGCTTAAAGGAGAGGAGACTGAATGAAATAAAATGTGAACACTCACTGACGATGGCAGCATTGTTGGTCTGCCTCCGGAAACGAAACTCTTTGAGCTTTTTGACCAGATCTTCATCCACCTCACACACCACCAGTGACTCACTCTGAAACAAGCAGGACAAACATGAAGTCAAGTTCAAATTCATGATCCAGAAAGTCTGTCTTTATAAATTTAAAAATGTCAGACGTATTATACACGCTGCACATCAAAAATGAAAAATAATAATACGATTATTTGTTTTGCATAGCGTAAAGCTTATAAAGGCTGTAAGAGGTTTCACTTACAGCCCCTTTGCACACACACACACACACACACACACAACAAAATGTTTGCATAATACAATGGGACAAAGATGTGAAAAATGAAAGATCCTAATTTCTGTTTCTCTGTAAAAACCTTGAAAAATCTTTTTTTCGTCCTCATTAAATTAGATTTATTCAATTTGGCAGTAAATGTATCCGACACCACACAGATTAATGTAACTGATGTGACTTATATACTGTTGTGTTACATGTGTAACAAGAAATGCTGCAGTCATGGACATATTTTGGCTATATTTTTTTCATTTTTTGTTGCTTATAATCAAAACATTTATTAAAAACATATTAATGCATCCTGATCTGTTGATATATAGCAAGGATGTCATGTTTTAGAGGATTTCTGCAGAGGTCTTACATGTATGGAAGACAGCAGAAGAGTCACACTGTTGCTTCAAGTGGTTTTCATGCATTTAAACTGTCAGCTCTGAAGCAATGAGTTAGTATCCTGAAAAAATGCTAATTATTTAAGTCAAAACTTTAGTTAAACCCTGGTTCTGGTTCTGACCCGCAGGTTTTTATCAGTCAGAAAGACAGCAATCCACCAGTTTCAACAGGTTTTTAAGTCACGTCCACACACACCACATTACATAACTCCCAACACAAAGAGATAAACTCTTTAAGAGTCTCTGCAGAGTCTCTGAAATCTATAATTACACCTTCCCGCACAGATGGCTGGTGGGAGTCTGGATTTCTCTGAGCTCAGCGAGAAATCTTTACAGATTAAAAAAAGAGACTGGAGGGTCTGTGGTTGGGACGAGCTCTGCTGGAAAAAAACAGGATGCACATGAAACTGATGGGGAACAGGCAGGACAATACGAGCCGGGTGGAGGAGGCCACAGGGTCACTTCTGGTTTAAATTCCTCCAGCCACTGACAGCTAGCTCCATAGTTTGTCAGCTAATTGAGTCAAGAAATTAGAGTCGGTTAACTTAAAATGAACAGTTAATTTGATGCACCTCGTGTGTGAAAATGAGGGAATAGCTTTGCTCGAATATCGACTGAGGTTAGTCGACCAGTCGAGACACGCTGTCAAAAACCTGCAGGTTTGCATTTCTTATAACGATGAACTGGTGAGCTAACATGCAGGGAGCTCCCCAACCCCACACCAGTTCAAACACATAACGGGAAAAATGCTGCGGCAAGCTAAACACGCACAGCTGCACTGTTACAGGAAGCCCGCAAGATCGACCTTCAAAATAAAACCATACAGCGTGTCCAGAAAAATTCCAAAGCTTTGAAGCATGAATCATATTTGAGCCTGAATGATTAGTTGATTAGTCTGTCCGATGAACTGTTGTGAGAATATATCAATATCTTCTGACACTTAAAAAAAACATCAGAAAAACAATATGAAGAGTATCCAGTAATAAAAATCAGCATTAGTTTCTGTTCTAAATCATTCAAGCAAAGGCTAGGAGCTGAAAACCTCAGCCTGCAATCTCTCTTGACCTATTGTGTTTAGTCCTCAGCTCAGTTTTCACAACAAGCTCAAAGCTTCTCTGACTTCCGGCATCCATGTTAAAAAACAAATTGCTGTGGTGACATACATAGTACAAAACACTCAATCACACTAGGTCAACATATCAGCACCTCATTGTGGCAATTATTCATCTGCTTTATTGCCAAATGTGCAGATCACTTAATCTAAGAAACATGTTACGAGCATTTTTTCTTTATTTTAACAAAGTTATTCTCCTTAGCGCTGTCAAGTTTTACAGAAATAATAATAAAGGGACCAGGAGTGAGGTGTACACTATTAAATGCATTTCATTACTGTAACTGTTATAAATATCATTTACTGTACTCTGTTTAGGCAATGTAATTAAGCAACAAGTGGCTTATATATCTATATTTATAACTTTGAATTCAAAACAATCTCTGTGAGTAATATAAAACAGAAAAAAGTAAAAAAGAAATTCTGTAAAAAGGACAATCACCATTTTCATTCTGCTTTGTATAAATGTGGGATTTACACATATAAGTTTGATTTCTGTATTAAGTATGTTACTTTTTGAAAAATGATGTGGAAAAGCTCATGCACACTGTGATTTGATCAGAATTAGTCATGTGACAGTTTTATTTGGGTATCTTGCTTTTGTTTTTTTAATGTAACTATTCCAAAAAAAAGCAATTGTGAACGTAGCTAATTATACTATGCTCTGATAAACTGCTGTGTGAGAGGGTTTCTGATACACAATAGTTGTGTTTTATTTTCATGATGAGATTTGCGCACACATTCCGTGCCAACAATCGTTTTATTCTGAAATCCATAACCGGAAATCCAACATTCCAAATTTGTCTATCTTGACGCTGATACAATGGACAGATGGTGGACCTCTCTGCTAGGCTAGCAGGCTAACGCTAGCCAATCCGCGTCCTTACTTTTTGTCAATAGTTTAAATTTGTGAAGAACATGTGATTAAAAAGCAGAAACAACAATGATGTCAGCTTTTTGACAAGAACACGGAACAACTTACCATTGTTGTACAGAGAAAATTTCCCGAAGCGGCAGCTGCTGCTCTGAATGGTAGAGACGCTTTCAATGTTTTTTTTTTTTTCTCGCTTCACATCATCTTGTGACTGGTTTGACCAATCCCAAACAAGCGCCCCCTCCTTGCAAAAGTTGGTCATAAATCTCACTATTGTTCTAATTTATTAAAGCAAATCAATCGTTCATATCACAATGTGCAGTTTAACAATCAGGGCTAGATTTTGAACAAGCAGATAGCTCTCTAAACAAGGCAGCGCAACACTTTATTAGTTTATATTTTGCTCATATTTTGGGCTGTTTAGATACAACGTTAAAAAATATATTGTATACGTGACACTTTGGGATCATCAGCTCATATTTTGGGCTGTTCTGGTATTAAAACAAGACATCTGCCAAATAATGCCTTCACAAAACAACCTGATCCTCAGAGATCAATAAACCAAATGGTCTTTTTAGCACACATTAATATGCCGTTTTGGCTCACAGTATGAATATATTTCATATCGGGTCAATTACCAAAGCTGAATTATAGAAGATGCATCACTTGGCAGCTAAAATCGGTTCTCCTGAATTATGCATTTAGCCATTTAACACTTAGCAAGGACACTAAATCAAACTGAGATAAAAAATCAAATAGACCTAATGGCAACAGCACATGCTTTAAACGAGTTTAACAGTCTGCATATGACACCTGACAATCATATTCCCCACTAGTTTGACTTTTAGAAATGTTGTCAGTTTTCAGACCAGTTCTGAATGCAGCTTCTAGTGAGAGTAATAAAACATGATCTTAAACTAGAGACATCAGATGTTTTTTTATCATCACTGATGATAAAAAACAAAAAAATGTATTGCTTTTCAACCGTACGTCACCGAAAACAAAAAAAAAAATCATCTGGCAGTTTTCGCAGTGGCTTTGCGCGCTCCCGCGAGGTGCGTGCAATCCTCAGGCGGGCAACAGAACAAGCGCGCGCACCCTTCAGAACAAACGTCATGAGTGGAGCGCGTGTGCGCCCCTCCTTTCCGAGAGTTGTAGTTGTGAAAGCGGACTGAACGTTAGCTTGTAGTTCTACGCCTCGGCAGCCTAAATTAGCAGGCTAACTGGCTCCTGTAGCTGGATAAATCTTTATTTTCACAAAGTACCGTTGGAGAGGAGTCCATCTTCTGGCGAGGTACCATATTGTGCCAGTTTTTTCTACTTATACTCTTTTGACACCTCGTAGCTAAGAAAAATAAACGAGCTAACCATCTGAACAGTTAGCTGATGTTAGCTAGGTCTGTAGCCAACTATGTAACACCAGTTAACTAAATATTTTTGAAATTATGCTGCCGTCTAAATGCGGTTTTTTGTCAGTGTAGCTTCGGTATAACATTATGTTGTTGTAATGATATTGCAGTTTGGTCAGACTACTTTGTCTCTGCCCAACTGTATTTAGTTGCTCACCAATCGAGGATGGAAACATTTACTCTGCTATTACTCACAGCCTGGGTGACAAACCTTTCAGTGTTTGACAGCTTGTAATAATCGGTTGTTATAACTTACAAATTAACTCATAAAACTTCTGTCTTGTTTTGTTTTAGATCATGTCGGACTTCTCGGTAAGTTTATAGGATTCCACAATTTCCATAATTTAGTGTTTTACTGGCAGTTTAAGGTTTAGCAGACCATTTCTTGTATACAGAGTCATTTTTCCTTTCTCTTTTACTTTAGCTAGCAGATGCCTTAGGAGATGACACCCCCAGCCAGGCAAAGAAAATGGGCAACACTAACCCGTCTGCCCCTGCCAGCAACCCTCCACCCCCCGCAAACCCAGGATGGCCTGGTTCAGCCCCAGGAGCTCCCACCCAGCCCTCTGCTCCGGGCGACTTTGGAGGATCATCTGGTCCAGGGGCTCCTGGGCAGTTCCCATTTCAGTCTGGTCCTGGAGCCCCAGGACCATATCCTGGACCTCCTTCAGCGCCTGGTGGGTTTCCTCCTGGTCCTGGATTACCTGGACAATATCCCCCTGCACCAGGAGCGCCAGGGCAGTTCCCCTCCAGCCCTGGAGCCCCAGGGCAGTATCCTGGGCAGTACCCACCTGAAGGAGCTCCAGGACAGCTACCTGGAGGCCCTGTACCATACCCAACTGGACCATTTCCTTCAGGACCTGGAGCTCCCCCTGGGCCTTATCCAAACGTGCCTTATCCAGGAAGTCAACCAGGAGGAGGAAATGGGATGTACGGACCAGGTGGTCCAGGTGCATATCCCCCTCCAGCTGGCCCTGGTTCTTTTCCTGCATTCCCTCCAGGAGGCTTTCCCCCATTACCAACTGGGTCATGGGGACCACCTATGGGTGGAAGCTTCCCTGGTGCCCCTAGCCCCTATGGTCCTGGCCCAAGTCCTATGGGTGCATACGGGGGCCCTGCTGCTCCAGGAGGCATGCTGGTGAGTACAAGTGCTGTTAACATAAAATATTATGTCGCTTGCTTTCTGCGTTTCATGTTGCTCTGGTGTAAAGTAGAACATTTCCTTTGGGGGTCTCCTGGGACAGTATTTGGGATTCAGGACGGGAAATAATACAGTACAACCAGCTACCGACTGAATGTACATCTCCACTGTCACCTACTTCAGCATATCACCTACTGTCAGTTCCATTCAATCCTTTTCTGGCACCGGTTTTTTCTAAAATATGCAATGGGACTGCTTTAGTGTCTGTCAGTGCTGCTGGTGGGGAAAAAAAAATCCTGTCTTATTGGGATTTCCACCAGAACTACATTGAGATTATTTTCTTCAGGACTGCAAGGGGAATTCTCTTTCTCTGTATCTTAGGCTCTGCAGGGGTGCAAAGCAAAACATAAAGCAGAATCTACAAATATTCAAAAGTAGTTATCAAAAATGTATTCTTGTCTTTCAGCCCAGATATAATCCACCGTATAAGTGAAAGCAATGAACTCCACTTTTCAGTCGGACAAGGACATCACTTCCAGAATCAGCACATGGTTTGATAAGGCTACATGAAAAGTGGAAGACAATGAAAATATCACATTATAAAAACCAATGTTTGTTAAATCTGCCCGGAGAAATGTATCATTTTAATTAAGTGCAATATGATTTAAGAATCACAATTTTACACAAAACTCATGCTTTCTGTATTAAGGCACTTTCATATTCTCTAATAAAATCACAGATTGATAAGGTGTATATTTATCACTGTTTCCTTGTCACATGATTTACAGACTCAAAGCTTTCCGTCCTCTGTCACTTCACTAAGACATCAGTTTGTTCTGTTAACTTGTATTAAACTGTTGAAAACTCCACATTTTCCTTGCTTTCACTTTACATTGTCCTGAATAATCATGGTAAGTTGCATAAGACGGGCGATCTCAATGAAGGAGAAGATGACTCATTGGGGTGTTGCATTCGGAATGTGGGCAGGGTCGAAGTTTTGAATAATGTTTAACTAAAAGTTCCCTCTTTATGACATTAAGAACTTAGCTCCACCAAGTTAAGGGTTTTTATGATAAAATGGGAACAGTTCTTTCTCTGCCCCTGGGAGATTATAAACAGGGTGAACGTTTTGTGTATTTTTTTGCTTTATTAGCATTGTAAATCATGATATCTCGTGATCCTTCTTTGACCTCACTTCTAAATAAAGCCTAGTAATTGTGTGGTGTGGTTTTTAACATAAAAATGCTTCTTACAGATGGTGCCACACGATCTCCCACTTCATGCAGGAATGATGCCACGACTCTTAATCACAATAGTTGGGGAGCCTGTTCCTGGTGCAGACAGGTACGACCAGCATTCATTCCTCTAAATCTGCTGCTAGTGATGCTCGTTGTGTGAGGAGCGTGACTCACTACTGTCATCTAAAACATATTCCAGGTTCCAAGTCGACCTCATCAAAGGCCCAGATGTCGTTTTTCACTTCAATCCTCGATTTAATGAGCAAACAATTGTCAGAAACTCCAACCTCGGTGGAAGTTGGGGGCCAGAGGAGCGAGAAGGAGGCTTTCCGTTTGTTCATGGACGCCGTTTTGAGGTAAAGTGATAATATTATGGAATTATAAAAACTCAAAATTGTGCATATTTTATTCATAATTGAGCCGGTTAGTGTCCATTTTTAAACCCTACAGTTTGACTGTTTTAACATCTGTGACATGCATTCAAACATGTTTAATTTGAGTCAACATTCATATAAAAAAAAAAAGGCTGTTAACAGTGTCACACATCAGTAAAACCTGAGTTAATCCTCTCACACCAGTGCCAAACAGGTTTTTTTTGGAGCCTTAGTTCATTATGAAAGTAGTAATAGTCTTTCAGTTGTCAGGTAAGCTAACAGAGTTTAAGCTTTTAACTTATTTTGTTGTGCATTAAACTTTCTGATGCTCTGCTTGCAGCTGAAGATCCTTGTGGAGGAGGACATGTACAAAGTGGCGGTGGACGGCGTCCACCTGTTGGAGTACGAGCACAGAGTCGGCGGGCTGGAGGAAGTTACCTTGGTGCGAGTGGCCGGAGACGTCGTCCTCTACAGCGCCGGGCCGAGCATGATCTGAATCTTAGAGCCACTAAACCACAGGAGACCTGGGTCCAACTCTACCACCATACTTGAAATCCTTTCGAGTACCTTGATGGAGTTTTGTGGCGCAGCAGTGAGCGAAGTGAAATCTTTGCCCACTTCGAGCTTCTTCAATTATCATAGAGCAGACGACAGATTAACACGGGTCTGCAACATGCAGCCCTTTTCCTTTTTTTACTGGCTGACATCTCATTTTGTAGCCACTCACAATCCAGCATATTTTAAAACAGTATCAAAGTAGTGAATGAGATTTTAAAAAAAAGGCATCTAAAACAGCTGTTTTGAAAAAGATACTAATTTATACAGAATGAACAGATTGTAGGCAAAGTGGAGAAGTGTGACACCCCAAACATATTTCCCACCAGTAATGCTGTATTTTGTTTACAGTACATGTATGTTTATTATGCTGTCCTTTCTATCAAGAATCTTGATAAGCCTTTGTAATGCATGAGAGTGTGCTGCTGAAAATCAACCTGGTCTCTTTTTCGCCGTTATGCTTCAGTGCTGGTCGACCCCCCCAACACTCACTGGCCTCTTAACACGCAGTAGGCTGACGATGAAGTGTCTTAAAGTGTATTTATTGACTGACGTTGAGCTCCTCCTTTCTTTAGTATGAATCCTCCTGAGCTCTAAAACAGGAGGGAGTTATGATTTCATGTTGAAGTCCAATAGTAAAAAAAAAAAAAAAAAAGAGGCTCAGTTAAAACGATGGAATGGTACAGGGTCTCTGATTTTGTTGCCAAAGATGACAGTGGTTCAGTATTTTGAGATTATACACTTTTAAATAAAGGCAACAAACAAATGACTGATAATGCTGTTTGATTCAAAATATTGTGCACTTTTCTTGCCTGTACACATAATAAATTCTAGTTTCCCGTCTCCATTCTTTGTTTTACAGAAATGGGAGAAAGCTTTTCGTCTGTCAGGGGTAAAACTTTGGGGTTTTCTTGGGTTAAAACTTAATATGATGATATTATATACATGTTAGATTCAGTTTATTTTACACAATTCATTCACTTACAGTAGCTCATAGTGCTTTCAACAAGAGGAAGGAAAATTTATATCAAGAATGGTGAAAAATTGGTGTAAATAATAAATGAAAAAAGGGTTTAATCAAATTTTTAACATTTAAAATGTGACTGAGGAGATACACTATTTAAGGAGATATATCGAAGGACTTAAAATACCTAAAATTGGCCACTAGAATCCTATGCATGTGTACCATTTAAAATTCAGACCCCTTCTGATGGAGTATTTTATATCATCATACTCCTGCAGTTATCTAGATACTCTTCCCACTGTTTATGCTGTCTGTCATTAATTAAGAATTGTTTTAAGTATTTGTATTACGTTACACGGCACTGAAAATGCATCTAATGCAATTTTAATACAATTTTGTTTGTGTATACTGAGGATAAAATTAGTAATACATGAACTTAATGTGAAATGAACATTTTGCTGATAGTACACAGATATTTACATATTTATGAATGCAAAACTTTCACTCTTAATTGAATATTTTTACACTGTAAAAGAGAAAAGCATCTGAACACTTCTTCCACCACTGCCAAGATTTAAAAAACAACTACCAAAACACATCACATTGTCGTGGGGCTGCTTATCTGTGGTGTTTTGCATCTGTTGCGTCTGATTTGCCTCCTGCCTTGTGATCCAAAGGTCGGCCTGCAGTTCACTTTCATCCCATTAGGGGGCAGCGCAAACACAAACCAGCCACTGTGCCGAAGAAAGCAAAGCGAAACTCCTCAATGAGTTCACCTTCAGATAAATAGTTTGTCCCCCCTTCTGTCTCTTATCTTATTTTGTGTGTGTGTGTGTGTGTCTGTGTTGACAAAATGAATGGCTCTCTGCACTCCTCGACAAACGTGGTGGACATAAAACTGAGGCGCGGACCGGCAGGTAAGAAGATTTGATGACTTGACGCGCAGTTTTTGCAGATGGCGGTTGCGCTGCTAGCTAGCTAGCTAGCTAACTACGTAGCAGCAAAAATCAACGCTGTCAAGCTAACTGTGTTTCCTGAAGCTAACAGCTACTTTTCTATTCAAATGTAACGAAACCTCACCACGTCGTGTGTTATCGTGTAGCACAAGCAGAGGAATATGAGCTAAGAGTGAAGTTTAGGTCATCCAAATGTGTTTAATACTTTTAAAAAAACCCACTTTGTCGCTGTTGTTAAAATCTTTTTCTTAAAAAAAGTCACGTTACTGCTCGGCCTGTCAGACTGTGACAGACGGACTTTCCATTAAAAGCCAGCACACTTTGAAAAAAAATGAGTAATTTCTGCTGTATGCTTTGAAGCTGTTACGTAACATTTAGTGACCTGGCGTTTTTCTGTGAATACACCTTTGCGTAGCAGCAGGTTGTAACGCTGGAGTGATTATTCCTGCCCTTTGATCCATTCAGACGCATGTAATGTTGGGACGCGCGACCCCTGCCCTGGTAAACAATGGCATTTGTGCTCATTAAATTACACTCAAACATCTCTCATCCAAGTGTCTGTTTTCTCCTTTTTGTAGGCTTGGGATTCAACATAGTTGGGGGCGTGGACCAGCAGTATGTTGAGGATGACAATGGCATATATGTGTCCAAAATTAAAGAAGATGGAGCTGCAGCTTTGGATGGACGACTACAAGAGGGGGACAAGATCCTGGCGGTAATAAATCACTTTTATTAAGGGGTCTAGGATGTAGTTGAGGGTGTTTTAACTTGTGTGTCATCATTATGTCATTTGGTCAGATTTTTGTGCAGAAGCTCACTGTTATTCTGCTTAATTTACTGTTAAATAAACCCTGTAACTGAGCTGATTATTGAACTGGCAACTGTTTTAATAATTAATTCAGAGTGTAAGTCTTTTTTTTCAAGCATAAATTCTAACTTATCCCTTGTTTCGGCTTATACATTGCAAAGAGCTAGTTTTATTTTCTTTCTAATAAAGTAAAACCTTGCAAATGTTGAGGCTTTGCAAGAGCTGGTATGACATCATCATCTATGACATCATGCTTTTGTAAATTATGACAGGCATTTCTCTCAATTATCTAACATTTTATTCATAAAGAAATACGATCTATGATTGTAATTCAACAATTTGTCGACTGATTAATTCACAGTGACAACAATGATAAACTGCAGCCCTAAACTGAAGTCAAGTTAGTCGATCAAAGGTGATTATCAATGAAAAAGCACTTTTTGTTTCATGTGGTTTCGTGCAGATAAACGGAGCCAAACTTGAGGATCTGACACATAAAGATGCAGTGGAGCTGTTCAGGTCAGCAGGGGAGAACGTGGAGCTTCGTGTCCTGAAAAAGGTGGGAGGAGACCTCTTCCCAGTATTCAAATGTTTGAGCTTTGTGTTGATATTTGGTGCTTCGTATTTACTTTGTCAGCAGTTTTGAATCTAGTATCTTGCAACTTGAATTATAATGCTACTTCACTATCCAACAGAATGAAAAATTGTGTTTAGATCACCTAAACAACCAAGCAGCACAGGAACATGCAACATATACGACAAATAATGTGAATCATGAGGTCCTGCTGCTGCTGTGAGCCTTTCAGATAAAGCTGTGCTGAATGTCATACAGCTGATGTTTTTAAGTGTCTGTCATCTTGTTTTATTACATCATGACGGTAAAAATAAAAAAAGAAAAGGATATTTTCGCCGAATGTTGCTTGCACATGAGCTGTGGGATCATTTATGTTTATAAGCCTCAGCAGCCAGATACTGTATATCTGCTGTAAGCTAGCTAGCTAGCAAGGGCAGACCTGTCTGTTTTTGACTTATTTATAGCTATAAAACTTAGTTCCTGTAGTTATTTCCCTCTGGTCTCTTCCCACAGTTTTACAATGTCATCAGATTCCTCAGCTCTTAAACTACAGTGAACTTTTTTATGCTACAAGTAATAAAAATCTCATTTGCCTTCATGCAGTGAGTGGTATTTCTTTTTCATTATTATATTAATTAGAGTTATCATCAAATATCTCTGAGTAAACGATAAATGTTCATGCAGTGGTTTGATGCAATTAAACCAGAGGTGAAATTTAAGTGCATTTCTGCATAATTATCATCTGCAGTGCAGCTTTAATACTCATCCTTGTCTTTAAATCTGTCTTGCAGATGCCCTTTCACATGAACGGACCCACGGGTCCAAAGCCTGAGGAAGAATCCTCCGGGTTTCCTCTGGGAATACTGGCTGTTTTAGTTGGAGCTGCTGCCGTCTGTGCATTCATTTACATGCGGCCCCTTAGGAAGCACTTTTAACCAAGTTAGGGTCATATCATTTTTTTTAAGATCAAAAAACTCTGCTGAAGGCCAAAGAAGTTCATGAGGGAACATAACAATCTCAAAGTAGACGTTATTTTCTTGATCATTAGGTGTTGGTGTCACTGATGGGTTTCTCTACGTTCATGTGTGTTATGTGATTAATGGTAGCTTCTCGACACCCTTCCTACGAATGGAAGTCACAGAGATTACCTTTAAACAGGCGGCTCTGTGATTGTGAGGAGAAAAAATGTACACGACATTCCTGCTGCTGCTGCTGAGCTGAGCTGGGCTGAGCAGAAGCAAACGTACGCGGAGGTTGTATACGCAGAAACTTTTAAATTCTCGGGTCAAGTCAGACGGACTCGAGCTTCAGGGTCCATTTACAAACAGAGAGACGGCGTCGTGCTCAGTCGCTCGTAGGCCTCCCTGTACCTCCATCACTGAATGGCAGATCTCTCTGAGTGGCAACGTGAGAGGAACCCGCTGTACTTTCAGTTTTGTTTGTTTGTCCAAAATTCATGCGAATGGGGTTTGATTTTTCATTTTGAACCATTGCACAGAGTCGTGAGGAGGAGCGGCACCCTGCTGTTTGGGGGTTTTTTAAAAAAAAAACAGCCTGCGGTTGATGTGATGAAGTGTGTGATGGACCTCAGAGTGCCTTTTCTGTCTATTCCAAGTGATGGTTGTGTTTTGTTCTTGTTGCTCCTAATCATGATGAGAAATGAAGATCAACCCACTACATGCATTCATACTTTAAGGGAACTAGCTGCTGATAATCTGTATTTTCTTATGGTCAACGAGTCCCACAAAAAGCCCCGAACCAACAAAGAGGAAGTGTCTCAGCACTATCTGACTTCCTCAGCCCCTTTTTTTTTTTTTTTTGTCTTCAGCCAGAAATGTTTACTTGTTTTGTTCAACATGTTAATCTTCATTTTCAAAAATGGCTTTCGTTAGCAGCTCAAGATTTTAGCAAACACTAACCACACAGGAGGAAACGGTGTATTTTTTGGGAACTATTTTCAGCTGTGGATGAATACAAATAAATAAACTTTCATGAAGGAGCAGGTAACCCGGTGCAACGCTGCTGTTAACTGATGTCTTTTTAATTGTTTTTGACTCAAAGGCTTAATATAAACCGACATCTGACAACCTCACTGTTGGTTTTTGATCTTTAATCGGACTCGTTGACTGTGAGAACAATATAGATTATCACCAGACTCGTCTTTTAAATGAAAATACACTAGTTCAAAGCATCACTAAGTCGTTAAATATGAAGTGTCACTTGGTCACTCAGGGTGAACTGTAAAATTTTTGTCATTAAAAAAACATAAATAATTTCTCTAACGAGCAGCTAATTTCTTAAAATTCAGTCACAGCTTAAGAATCTGAGGGATGTTTCCATGTTAGAGTTGTATGTCACAGCCATTTCAAACGCGGGATCATCGCGGCCAGTGCTTGTAATCACATCGCAACATCTGCTGAGTGATTTGTCTTTGTGGGGTGAATATGAAACATTGGAGAATGTAGTCAAACAGATGATATGCTTTTTAGTTTATGTGATACATCTACAGCAGTTTGAGTCGGTTCTTTTTCTTTTTCTTTTTCTTTTTTGTTTTGCACTAGCCATATTCATGAAAATCCTCCAGTAACGGCCATAGAGCAGATGAAAAAGTGAATTGTGTCTGCGTGTATTTGTCCAAAATTTCTGTCAAATGTCTGTGTGTGGCTTTTGTCGTCTGTAAATACATTTCATGTCGCTCTGCTGAGTGGGATTGTGAATATGTGTGTAAATGCCAGAGAAGTCAATCAAAGGCACTAATAAATTATGCAAATACTGTGTTCTACAGCCAAACACCTACTGTATTATTAAAATACATGTTGAAGTCACCTGGCTTTGGCTTTTTTTTTAATTCATGCACATTAATCTGTAATTTTCACTATTTTTCACGAAAACAGATAAATATAGGAAGGACTAACTATTTCTCATGTCAAAACAATAAGATACTATGCAAGTCATATTACTAGAAGCCAAAACAATGAGACAAAAAATATGAAAGTATGAAAAATGTTATTAAAAAATATGATTGATGAAGTTAAATTCTAAAAACCGTTTCTAAGATACTGTGGTATGTTAAAATCTTGATTTAAAACAACAGAAGGAAGGCTAAAACATCAATCTGTAAAGTTAAACGGCGATGGCACGACACCGGATGTTGTCAAGGTGCCTTCAAATTAAAAGTGGATCCTTGAGTGAATTGATCAAACTGTTTTTTTCTAAATACAGTGAATCATCGATAAATTGTCTAAAAATATGATAACATTAATGAAAACAAATTAATTTTAAAAAGCGGTGCGGCTAAAATGCATGATGGTGCAGCTAGCATTAACCCTATAAGGCTATCTTTTTTTTTTTTTTTAGATATTTTGATATCGAAATAAATGTTAATTTTGATGTTGCCTACTCTTGCTTTCATTTTAACGTTTATATTAACCTATTTTATCGATATATGGTCACAAAATTACACTTTTATAAACATAACAAAGCTTTCGGACCAACGGATCCAAAAATAAAGTGCATTGTCTCATCGAACGCGTCCTAACGGTTTTTAACGGTCGCTTTTTGGTGGTTAAAACACAACACACAGGAGCGTAAAAATGAAACCTGTTTCATTTCGACCCCCCCTGGCTGACAGAAATAGTAAAAGTGGTGTCTTTTGTAACAAAATGTGCTTCTGTACACCCACCAGCAGCCCTGTCTCACATCAGCTGTTGGAGGATGTTGCCTCGGAGGCAGATATGATGTAATCTAACACTTCAGTCCCAGCCGGAGAGAGACTGGGAGGCACAGGGCTGGAGAACAGCCGCACGACGCGCACGGATCCCGGCCGCTCTGCCGCTTCGCTGAAGCCCGTCCGGAAAAAGAAAACCCCTCCATCGAGCGGCTTTGGGTCGACGGTTCCGCGGTTGCTGTCGGAGGAGTCATCATGTCGCGGCGGTTCGCGCCGACATGCCGACCGACAGGATGCTGCATGCGGGCCAGCAGTGAGAGCAGCGCCGGCCGGGGATGCTGCTGGTGAATTTGACTCCCCCCCTCCTCCTTCCTCCTTCCTCCTCTTTCCTCCATCAGCTGTAATTAACCACCATGGCTCAGGAGTCCTCTCCCACAGCGGCTGCAGCATCCTCCGTGTGAAAATGGCCCGCACTCCGCCTCCATCACTGACATCCGTCCGCCCTAGCCGTCGCCTTTTCGCCCGTGATGAAGGAAGCGCGCCCGGTTCGGATTTCAGCACTCGCAGGCCCTTTCTGTCCGCTCTGGATCATGTTATCATCTCCACAGCGTGTGATATGAAAAACTGAGTTGTTGCGTTTGCTCTGGTTTTGCATTTAAGCTTCACCTTCCTGCCCGCATCGATTTCCTTTAAAAGTGATTTTTTTTTTTTTTTTTTTTTTGGAGCCGGCAGATGGGCCGCGTCCGCCGCCGCCGCACCGCGCTTTGCCCTGCTGGGATCTGAGTTTCATGCTTTCCCGATCTTACTTGCCATAATGGCTCTGTGACATCTCGCTAAGCTTCATTTGTGCAGGTGTTTTTTTTTTCTCTTCCTGGATTTTATTTGCCTCTCTCCGCCGGCCGCCCTGCAGTAGTTGCCCTGCGGGGAATGAGCAGCCCGCGTCCCTCCAGCTGAAGCCCGCACGCCGCTCCTGCTGTCCGCCGTGTGGCCCTGTGACTTTAGACGGGTGTGGAGGTCCTGACAACCGTAAAACGTGGAGGGTGGGGACGTTTGCCTTTCCAGCTCAGGTTAAAACCATGGCCAATGAACCTGTCATCCTTAACGTGTATGATATGGTAAGAACCCACATCAAACTTACTTTTTATACAGTTTTATCTATTGTTTTCTGCCTCTAAGAAGGACTTTCAGTAATAAGACTCCAGCAGAGGAAGTGAATGCACCACTAGAAATTCACAGGTGCCCTTCACAGCTATTTTAAAGTTGGAAAGAGACCAAGTGGACTCAAATATGACACCAAAAAAACAGGCAGTGTGGTGTTTTCACGAATAGAAACTCACACATATGTAAAAAAATTATTGATTTCTACAATTTAAATTATATCTATATGACTCGTATTAAATTAAACGATTTTTCTATGGAATTTGGTGAGTACCACCACTCCCATCCTCAAGGATTTAGGACCATAGCTGTATGTATAGCTTATATTTGCATTGTATAATAAAGACTAATTCTGTTTTCTCTACTGATTCAGCCATTATTTAGCAGCATCACTGTGTTTGTGACAAAGTTAAAACATCAGAGTGACTTGAACATTAAAAATGATAAGAAAGTAGAATAAAAATCTGTTTAATTTTCCAAACAAGAGCGTCAGTCAACCCTCTGACCTTTGTCACTGTGCCTCCAGTTCACGTGATGCACACACATGCTGCTCAATAAAAAAAAAAAGAAAAAACACACAAACACACTCACATAAACCTACACACATCAGTAAAGGACAAGAGTCTTCATTCATTCATGTGCCCACTGCCTGGTCTTCACTGTTGAACAGCCTCCTGTGTGAATATTATGCAACATGTTGCTGTAATCCACAGAAAAACTCCATTTACAGCGAAACATTTGGGATATTGTGGAGCGTGAAACATCTTTATTTCAACCTCTCTTATTTAATTTTAATCAGCAATATATATATATTTACAGAATTATTTATTACACACTATAACTGGTTGTTTTTATGCTTTTTATCAGCTAGTTATAGTGTGATATTTGTTGACGAATACATGAATAAATGCTTAAAATCTCCATATATTTATTTAAAACTAATGTAGTGTGTTTAAAATAATTTGTGCATTATGCTCATGAATGTTAGGATGGTTGTGGTGGGGCTTCAGATGAGGTGTTACTCATTAAATAATAAAATAATTATAGTAAGTCAACAATTGACAATCTAACTAAGTCTAGCTTTTGTAGACTACACATTTAGAGGTTATGAACTCAATTATTTTTATTTACTTTATATGTTAAAACAGCCATATCTTTGTTGAGTTTTGTGCTCATGTCCAACATTGTTCAAACTCAGAAAACTATACCATTTTATTCAAGGTAAGGCTGCCTTTCATTTTGCTGCTGTCGCTAACTTCAGGTATAATACAAGTCAGAAAGTGAGGAAACAAGTCGACTAAACATAATGTGAATCAAACTTATGTACATTAGGTCATCTGTTATCATTTCTGTCTGAATCAGTCAGATTGATTTTTATCTGCAATTGTGGCTGTTTAATAATGAAGTAAACAAATCCCATGATCCCACACTTCAGCACGACATCATCAAACTACATTACATCTTTTGTTTTCGTTGTTTTGACAGAGAAACACAAGACGCGAGAAATGTGCATTTAAGCATTACTAAGCTGCGTTCAGTGTGTTTTATTCACTCACAGTCAAGTTTTTTCAACAAGTGTCTCTAATGATATTATCAGCTTTCTTGACATTTGGAAAAATTGTACAACTGTAAAAAAACAGAAATGAAACCGTGTTTTTAGCAACACTCGCATACATAAATAAATGGGTGACCACCCACTAAAAAACACAAAGCCAGGTGCAGTTTTGGCCTCTCAGCTCCCTGTTGCCGTCTTCAAGCCGCCTCACACATGAGGACCTCGGTGGGGCCAGAAGTGACAGCTGCTTTAACAGCTGATTTAATTCCAGTGTTGCTCTGTTTTTCCGGGATTTAACGGGTCATGCAGGAGGCTGTTGAAGGGGGAAAAAGTGCTGACAGTCAGAGTCCACCTTAAATACTTTGCAGAGAGTTAAACACAAAAAGCACAAGTAGGCAACGACGTCCGCCTGAGAGTGAACCATGTGAAGGGGGGGGGCGACGATGAATCGATCATCTTCAATGTGAAATCAATGTGACTGATAGATGGGTGTAGTGGTGCATGCTGCATCTGCACAGGCAGGATGTTGCAGCAGCGTCGGTATGCAGCATGATTTCACAAAGACGAGACGGTCGAGGCACCGAGAAGCGAGATTTATATCAGCAGCACAGTGGCTGACAAAAGCTCCACTAATGTTGCCAGAAATCACTTGTTTAACACACAAAAGAGGAGGTCAAATCATTTGATAGTTGGCTTGTCACAGTCTTATTTTTCTCAGGTGGGAGGAATTTGTTCTTCTACGATAAAGTTGAGAGCTGAGTTAAAAGGTTTCCATCCTTGTTCCTGGTGTGAAATGACAAAAAGCCTCTGAGCAGGAAGGAGTGGAAGTCACTGCAGAAACGTGAGACGGCTCTGTTGACACAAAGAAAAATGGTGGATATGCTCTTATTGTATCACTCTGAGCCCAGAAACCTGTTCTATTATTAATAGGGGACATCTGGGGCAGTGTGGGTAGCTCTTAGGATGTTTCCTCAGGGGCGTCTAAGGGTACGGGCGTGTCAGTGGGCGTGGAGGCATAAATTATCTCCTGCTTGTCTGCAGTGAAGAGCAGCAGGGGGGCTCGAAGATCACCAGGATCGGTTTTAATGTGTGAATTTTCCTCAAACAAATATGAATCCAAATATGCAAGTCAGACAGATCAGAGACTCAGTGCACGATTGATTGAACTCTATATCTGCCTATGAGATGGATCAGTCCTCAGTGTTTCCCTTGTTTTCCTCTCAATGCATGCTGGGATGCCACTGCTGTTACAAAAGTCAATAAAAGGCAACAGATGACATTGTTTATTTCCCGATACAAGACAGCATGACTCTGTATTGATCCTAAATGAACTCTGTCTTCCTCTTCCTCTCTCTCTGCAAGTACTGGATCAACGAATACACTTCCAATCTGGGTATTGGAGTCTTCCACTCAGGCATTGAGATTTATGGCAGAGGTAAGACCTTCTCCTCCCTTTCATTTATGTGTATGAAATCCCATTACGGTTCATCACGGCGGCATCACGGCAGGCCGCAGTCAGACCCGTGCATCGCGGTCTGATCAGTGAGGTTTGTGCGAAGCTGCTTTCGCCGACACATATGAAGTCTGGTTTTAAAAATGGAACGTGGAATTGTGTTTTCTAATAACATGACCCCATTTCTCTGGGTTGAGTCACCACTGACTCACTTTATAGTGTGTGTGTGTGTGTGTGGTTTGAAAAAAGAGAGGCAGAAACCAGCGGGAAACTAGATCACTCAGAATTCCATTATGTCTCTGCAAGCACAGATATTGGCTCCGTGCATTGTGAAACACGAGCACAGTGAAAATACAGTCTTTACAAGGGCAGGAAATCACTTTGAGCATATTATTTTGTGCCTGCAGCGTATTTAAGCATAATGACTTCATGAATTTAATCATGTTAAATTAACTGTCAGGTAAAAAAAAACCCCTCCAACTCCAAATGTTTAGAGGGCTAAAATAGATGTGATTAAAAACAGTCTAGTTACATTAAATAAATCTTTCTGCACTAACTCCATCATTTGGACTGTGCAGTTTCTAAGATCAAGCACCAGAGTTTCAGAGGTTTTAGAGAAAGAGTTATCTTATAACTTTAGTAGTTTTATTTTAGAGTAACATCTAAATCTTTTTGGCTTTATCTAGCAGAGATCCGTAGCAATTTCACCATAAAATTTTAATTTTTTACTGCAATACACTATGCTATGCTACGATATTATATTATATGATACAATACGATACGATACAATATTATACAATAAGATATGATACGATACGATGCGATACAATATTATACAATAAGATATGATACAATACGATGCGATACAATATTATACAATAAGATATGATACGATACGATACGATACAATATTATACAATAAGATACGGTATGATACCATCGATGTACTCTATTGTTGTGTACATAAATGCCTCCACAGTTGCAGTAAAACAAACTATACTTAAACAAAATAGCACCAACTGTGCCAAATCACAACAATGGAAAATTGCACATATTACAGATTGCACATATCAACATATATTGTATATATGTGTATTTTCCATCTCTGGTTTTCATAAGGCAACAGTGAAAACTCAATACAAATATATGGCTCATTTTTAATGTATAATGCCTAAATAACTACTTTAACATGTTATTTATACAAGTTTGTGTAAACTTATTAATCCACAACTGTGTATTTGTTGCTTTTATATATGGCTGAATAGCACTGTGCGTTTGTTGTATGTATTTATATGTATTAATATGCATCAAATCTAATTCAAAAGCCTCAAAGCTAAGAATTAATTCCTCTCTTCAGCATGCTGTGACTCCAGTGTTCATCACTGTTTTCCTTCACACTGTTGTAAATACAGGGCAGAGACGGCTGTAATTAGCCGCCTAATGATTTAAGCGCAGTGTGTCAGTGATTAATCTCTTGCCTCTGTGTGATTATAGTCGTTAAGTGCTTCCACTCGAGAAGTTGACTTGTGTTTTGCATCTTTTGTTCATGCAGAATTTGCATACGGGGGTCATCCATACCCTTTCAGCGGCATCTTTGAAATCAACCCCGGCAACGCTGCTGAACTGGGAGAGACATTCAAATTCAAGTGAGCGAGCTCCACTTCAGCACACACTGCAATGTCATCAATGCTAATAGAGGAGATAAGTGTGCTGATATGTATCTTTTCATGCTTCAAACAGGGAGGCCATTGTTTTGGGCACCACAGACTTTACAGAGGAGGATATAGATAAAATCATGGAGGAGCTGGGTAAAGAGTTCAAAGGCAACGCCTACCACCTAATGCACAAAAACTGCAACCACTTCTCCTCCTCGCTGTCCGAGGTCAGTCTGATTCTCTGTTTACAGCCAAATGTGATCCTTTTTGTTCCTATTTGTATGTATTGTCGAAAAACTATAAGATTCAGAACTGTGCTGAGTAACATCTATAAATAAATAAGAAAAAGATCCTATTACATGAAACTCAGCAGAAATACACTTAAAGGGAGTACTATTGAGTACTGTGTGAACGTTTATATAATGTCTTTCTGGCTCAGAGGGAAGCTTTATAAAGTCTGGAAAAATAACTTTGCTGATGTCATCGAGGTTACATCAGCTAGTGCTTCAACAGTGCAACATATTTAGCTGTGCTAGCTCGCTGGCCTTTTGGATGGCGATGTCAATTCATAACTTTGGTTCAGGCTGATTTATCTAACAACTACTGAAAGGATTGCCATGAAAATTTGTTACAGACATTCATGTTCCCTTCAGTTTGGATTATCATAACTTTGTTTATTCCTGAAATTTTCATCTAGCTTCATTTTACCCATTGCACTACTGTATGCTACACACTATCATTATGCACAACTGCAATGTATATTTATGCATACATATATATATAGGAGGTGTCAGATCTGACTTTATTCTACTTTATTTTTATTCTTATTTTATATTGTACTTTTATCAT
>JAQMCX010000015.1:5680121-5714574 GCA_029814765.1 Acanthurus leucopareius
ACACACACACACACACACACACACACACACACACACACACACACACACACACACACACACACACACACACACAGTGACACCGAACAACACCTATAAACAGAGCAGAAAGCTTTAGTGCTCTCATTCATCTCTCTTGTGCCGGCAGGAATCAGCTGCAGTCAGGATGGCAGAGTAAGTCCTGATCTGAACTGAGATTTCCTGAATTTGCAAAATGGACATAAAGACTTTTAATCATTTTCTTCTTCTTCATGTTTTTTTCTAAAGGAAAAAGATGTCAAACAGCCGGAGGAATCAGCTGAAGGTAGAGTAAGACGGCGCTGATGAAGGCTTGAAGGTTTTTAATTTGTGTTTAGAAACTGATCACGTCAACAGAAAATACACCACCATCATGAACTCACTTGTGTGCTCGCTGTTACTACTTTAAAAATACTTTTTATTGAGTATTTTACACAACTGTATGAAAACAACACAGAATAACGTTTAATACTTTATGTGTTTTCATATATAAGAGAAGCTCAAGCACTTTGTTGTTGAACACAAACTAGATTTGGGAAAATTTGCCACATTATAGGTTAATGTGTAATCAATGATGATGACGAGTATCGTCGATTAAATCAATACTTTCCTCACTGAATATTGACTGAGAAAGCTGCAAATTCTGTTCTTCTTCTTCTGACATGAGTGACGTCTTTGGCATAGAGGAAGAATTACAGGCTGTTTCAGCTGAGGCAGACAGGGGGCGTGCTTCTGCTCGGAAATAAAAAATATCTTTGCTTATCTTTAAACAGTATGCATTGATATATGAAGCTCATATGCAATGCATTCTGGTAAATGTAGGCACTTTAAGCAGGAAAACTCTGTAAATATAAACCACTTGAAGGAATTTATTGCTTCTGTTGACTAAATTTACCATCAAAACTGACTTGAGGACCAATAAGATTGTGGGACAGAAACTGGAGAAAAGGGGAAGTTAATGAAACTTTATCACACACATATAAACTATTGATTAAAATGTGACCTTGACGTGGTCGACCTTCACTATCAGCCCGGTGTTTTGGTGCTCTGAACTCTCACCTTGTCCTCCTCTCAGAGCTTAATGCTGCAGATTGGCGAGGCGATGCTGGAGGAGGAGGCACAAGAGGCCGAGGAGGAGAAGATGAAGTACATGGAGGAGAGCTGCCCCACCCTCTCCATCCCAGGCTGCATGCAGGAGCTCCAGGTAAACCTCCAACACCTGGATGGAGGAAACAGGAATTTGCAGTGGTATATTCGGTTGATTATAGTTCACAACTTCGCCACTAGATGTCACTGAATTCCACACACCAGACCTGAGAGAAGCAGGTGGCAGATAATCGGCTTTATAACATAAAATGTTAAGTGATAAATTATGTTTTCCTGTCTGCTACAAAACCAGGAGCTGTGCCGAAAACTTCACAAGCAGATTGATTCGGTGGACGAAGAGCGATACGACATGGAGATCAAAGTGACAAAGTCCAACAAGGAGGTGCGTCGTCTCGTACACTTACTTATTTAAATGTGGATGCATCTTTAAGACAACCTGCCATCGTCTGAGCGACTGTCTTCTCTGTCAGATCGACGATCTGAAGTTGATGGTTCAGGATCTGAAGGGGAAGTTTAAGAAACCGGCCCTGAAGAAGGTGCGGATGTCGGCCGACGCCATGCTAGCTGCCCTGCTGGGCTCCAAACACAAAGTATCCATGGACCTGAGAGCCAACCTGAAGCAGGTCAAGAAGGAGGTGAAAGAGGAGGTGGGTGCTTCAGGTTTTACATCAGACGCTGACAGTCACATTCATTTTAGATTGAAGTGATTGCTCTTGTTTCTGTAGTTTAATCTCAGAATTAAACTTCAGGTTACTCAGAATAAAAAACACAACAGAACATTTTGAATAAATAACAAGTGATCACAGAAACAGAACAGGCTGAAAACTGTAAGTCATCAAACATAAAATAAAAGAAGAGTCTTTACGTTTCCTTATTAGTGAATTAAATGTTTCTGCTGCTTTTCTTCTTCTTTGGTGTTCCTCTCAGGAGAAACAAACAGGTGACTGGAGGAAGAACATTGAAGACAAGGCCGGGATGGACGGCAGGAAGAAGATGTTCGAGACAGAAGCTTAAACATGTTATCCTGCTGTTGATCGGCATTATTGATTTCTGTGTATTATGTGAGTGAACGTTGTTGGAAAATTGTAAAAATGATAGAATAAACATGTTGTGTGGTGCTTTTTGTGTGTTTTGATGGTGATGATTTGATGAGTTGTTAAAACAGGAAGCTACAGAGGACTAAAACTGATCAGAAAGAAATATGTAAAGTCATGAAAATAAAATTTAAAAAAGAAATGCAAAGGTTCTAACTGCTGTAAAGATGGGTTTCTAGCTTTAGGGCTTTAGTGACTCTAAAACTATTTTACATTTATTAATATTTTTAATAGCAGACCTCAGAACAGGTATAAGTGAACAAAGACATTTTAAAAAAGACTTAGGTTCAGTTTATGTATTAAAATAGCCCAAATTAACACAAAGTAATAGACACACAGACACCAGAGCAGCTGCCTGCCCTGTGAGTGTTGTATGTTAATCTTATTACATTTTCAAGACAGACTGTAGAAATATTCCCTTATATTGTGCATTAAATACATATTTTATTTTGGTGAACAAAAAGGAAATAATTAAATAAAATTTTAAATATTTTTATGAAAGTCAGCATAAAGTTATAATGTTAAATGCTGTTTTATATATTTTAAATAAGTATTTTTAATGTATTTTTCATTGTTTACTGTTACAATAAAGTTTTTTTATTTTTTTCCGCCCTCGGGTCACGTGAACAGATATGACGTCACGGTAAGACCCTGTGATACGGCTGTGGAAGTAAAGGAAGTGAGCGAACAGCAGGCTACGATTAGCAAGATTTAAAGACAAACCTCCGTGATTTACCGGTGAAAGGATCGAGACAAAGCGCTGTCAGGGCGCGTTTCTGGCCGCTGAGTTTCACCACGAAGAGCCAAAATGACGGCGGCTGTGTTTTTCGGCTGCACCTTTATCGCCTTCGGCCCAGCTATCGCTCTGTTCCTGTTTACCATCGCCCGGGAGCCGCTGAGGGTCATTTTCCTCATAGCAGGGTGAGACTTCATTTATTTCTAACAAAGTGGAGAAATAGTGCACTAACCTCCATCACATTAGGGCGACACCGACGCTTTAGTTGCGTTTGATTATATAGAAAAACAGAGCTAGCCGGAGCTAGCTAGCTAGCTAACTAGCTTAATTTGCTAGCTTGTGTTTTAAGCTTCCAATGTCGGACATTCTGCTCTTGAACTGACTTTCTTTTTCGTTATTTATCAGTCCAGTTTATTATTTAGGTTTGTTTTTAAAACTAATAAACTAAGACACACCACTGTCAAAACATCATGTGTTCTTAAAGTTATCTTTTTGACCAAAGATTACAGTCCTTAATATTACTACTGGACGTAAAGGTCTCCGACGTAAGATTCTCCGTCTCCCAGTATTTTTATGCTTTTTATGCTTAATATTCAATTCTGTTTAACATTAATTTTGGACACTAGAAAACATGATGTCGAGAAAAGAGCCACACATGATTACAGGCAGTGTGTGATGTACTATATAATAACAAAGGACCCATTTTAATGTCTTCCCTCCGGGGTTTTAGTGGGTTGCACTGATTGTTGTCCATCACCTTAAACATATTATTTATATACAAATATAACCAAACTTACCTACTCAGTGACTTTAAGAACTGTTTTTTTAATTACCAAAATCATTTTAACTTAGCTCTGGCTTTCTCCAACATGCACTTACTTCTACAGAGACATTAGCATAAATACACATATGCTGTTTAATTTAAGATGAGTGATCTGTATGTAATATATTGAAAGTTAAAATTATAATAAATGGAAAACGGTAAAAGTAACATATTTAAACAGTGATTCTTTAATAATTATGGAATTTATCAATATCTGATTGAGGTGTGGCCCTAAAGATGTAAGGATTTTGAGAGGTGGGATTGTGACTAAGGGATTTTGGGACCAATAATCAACAAATCTGAACATTTTGGTTTCAAAAAGTATATTTTTTGTTGACATTGTGTCAGAGAGTTATTTATTCAACTAATAAAAATGTCTTTCCCCCTCCTTTTTAAACATGGGGGTAAAGTTTAAATGTTTAGTCGATTAAGAGTTATTTCTAAATAAAAATGCCCCAAACCTCCTTGTTCCAGCTTCTGTAATGAGAATAAAATAATCAGAATATGAGAAAACACTGTTGTTGTTTAGTTGCTTTGGTTTTATTGGTTTTTCTAATAGTTATCCCTTGGCTGAACCAGTATCAGTTATTATTAAATTATCATTCATGTCCTGCCATCGTCTCTTTACTGAGCCTTCAAACCTGAATTGGATCTGATCCTCAGGCGCTTGTTGTGCCAGAAATGGACAGACTGTCACAGAGAGAAAACTCTGTGGGAATTGCCTAGTTTTGAGTATTTATTTAGACTGTGAGGCAGCATGTCTGCATCCACATTCACAGCCATTTGCCACCACTAAAACCAAAGGAAGACTCATAAACAAGTCTATTTAGATGTTAGACAACATCTGAAAATATACATAAAATTCACAGATTTACTGAATGTATGATACATTCAGGTGTCATTATAAAATTAAATCCAAACCTGCCTGTTCTGAGCGTTTTTTGTGTTACTGATTGTGTGTTTTTGTTGTTTTTCCCTCTCAGAGCGTTTTTCTGGCTCGTGTCTCTGCTGCTGTCGTCTCTGGTGTGGTTCATCTCGGTTCAGATCAGTAATAAGGACAGCGCGGCGCAGCAGAAAGGTCTCCTTATCTTCGGCGTTGTGCTGTCCGTCCTCCTGCAGGAAACCTTCCGCTTTGCTTATTACAAGCTCCTGAAGTAAGGCGCCGCCAGAGTTCACAGCCGTCTGACGGCTTCACACGCCAACAACCTCACCAGAGTCTCTGTTATCACATTTACCAAATTATTACGATTCTTCTCAGCATGAATTTTTTTATTTAGTTCAGAGCCTTTTGCTGCCTCAATCAATATTATCAGATTTCTGGTATATATTTCACTTCAAAGTTGTTGATTACAAGTAAATTTATGTGCAGGAACCACTTTTTTAATCAATTTTTTTCTATCTTCTTCTGCAGAGGATTTCTCTTTTAATTAGTATAGCTTAAATTAAATCAGCAAATTTAGCTTTTTTATACTAACGGGTAGTTATTGAATGCATGAGCAGTCAGACGTCAGTCAGCGTGCTTTCAGCTCCGTCACCAGCTGTGTTTTCTCCGTGGGTTGAATAGTTGGACAAAAGCCTGTGAGCATCACACTTTAAAAGAAAGTGTGATGTGTGATGGGGACACTAATATCTCTAAGCATCAGCTTCCACTAGAGGCCACTAAAGTTTCAAAATCTGTCTTATAACCTAGTTATCTGCAGTAAAATTAAAGGTCAGTGTTTCCTTTTATAACTTCTCTGAATCCTGTAATTGTCATGCAATATTAGCTTAAACTGAGACGTGAGATATTTTAGTTTTCCATTATAATTTAACAGAAATGTTGAAGAATAAATGTCAAGTTTAGAGCAAAAGTGTCAGAATCAGTGAGAATGATTCTGTTTTGTTTTTTAAATGACACTGTATTGCAGTACTTGTGCATCCTTCAGGGGCTTTATCGCAGTTTTTAGACCCAGTAAAATGAAAAAAAGCACCTGTGAACGGATGCTTTTCTCTTTTCAACACATTATAGATATTTGTATGTTTGAACACAAGCTAATGCAGCGTTTTGTGTCATTGTCAAAGCTCAGAAATCATACGAACACAAAGGCACAATATCAAGACTCCTTAGTTTGAAACTTTATTAAAACAGTAAGTCATCATCTGCACCGTCTCATCATCATCATCACACCTTCAGAGTTTTCCCAGCGTTTGTCCATTCTGGCGTCGATCTGTCCCAGTTTGTCCCAGTTTGCTCCAGTTTGCTCCAGTTTGTCCCAGTTTGTTCCAGTTTGTTCCAGTTTCCCACGTTTAGTCTTTTTCTGATAAAGCTTCATTGTTGCTGCTGGTATCAACTTCCACCTGTTGACACACATATTTCCTATTGATGATGTTGTTTACGGCTCTCAGTGAAACTAGGGACTAAAACACTGATGTGTGTTCTTGTTTGTGTGTGTGTGTGTGTTCTTGTGTGTGTTCTTGTGTGTGTGTGTGTGTTTTCTCCTGCAGGAAAGCCAATGAAGGCCTCCTCGCTCTCAGTCAGGAGGAAACGATGCCCATCTCCATCCGACAGCTGGCTTACGGTACGAATCTTCTGCACTCTGACCTGCAGCCACAGATACCAGAGTTTTTAAAATTCTCTTTTTATTAGATTTTTTATTTATTTTCTACTATTTCAACAAATATGAGTTTAAAAAAAAAAAGCTTGTATATTAGATTACCCACCTCAGCTTTAAATGCAAAATAGTCGTCAGTAAATGTGCTGAGCGAGACGCTTCACAGTGGAAAAGATTCTGTTTCTGAAATGACTTTGAACACTTTTATAATTTAATTTTGCACACTAATATTTCCTGTGTGATGTCAGTGTCTCATATAAACTGTAGCAGCAGAATAAATCATCCTGTGTTGGTTGTTTTTCCCAGTTTCCGGCCTCGGCTTCGGCTTCATGAGCGGAGCCTTCTCCGTGGTGAACATCCTGGCTGATTCTGTCGGACCGGGGACCGTTGGGATCCACGGAGACTCTCAGCACTACTTCCTGTCCTCAGGTACAGCAAAACCACATTTAAACCATCAGCTACAGTTTCTACATTGACATTTTGATGGAGGTGTCCTTATCCAACCCAAACATATTCATACACATGCAAACACAACCTGGACCATAACCTGTAAAGTCAATAAACTGCTTCGATTCTCTCTACTTACTCATTACAAAAACTAATTTAAAGTGTTCCCACCCTTTTTTGGAGTGAAAATGCAACTTCTGGGACAACTTAAGGAACAGCCGGTGCAGCAGTATTGTGATTATAAAGAGGAAAAGCTTATTCAAAGTTCACAGACTCCTGTTTGTAACCGTTTGTCTCTTGCTCAGCCTTCATGACGATGGCCATCATCCTGCTCCACATGTTCTGGGGCGTCGTCTTCTTCGACGCCTGTGAGAAGCAGCGCTGGTGGGCCATCGCTGCTGTCGTCGTCAGCCACCTCGTCGTTTCTTGTTTGGTGAGTGTTTGTGAGGGTGAGAGACGGTGATGAGGGGTGGGAAGCTGATAATTAAAGTCTGTAAAAATACAGAATTGATCATCATGTTGATAAAAGAGCGAAAGCAGAAGAAGAGCGTAAACTGAAGGGGGATATTTTTAAACTGTTTTTCACGTTCTGTGTTGATGTCGGCTTCTCGTTCCCTCCCCCAGACGTTCCAAAACCCCGAGTACGTCGCCAGCCTCGTTCCCACCTACATCATCTTGCTCCTGATGGGCGTCTGGGCGTTTTACTCGGCCGGCGGCTCGCTCAGGAACCTCAAGCTCTGCCTCACCTGCAAAGACAAAGACTTCCTGCTGGCCAACCACCGGCCCAGATAACGCAGCACTGCCAGCAATGTGCAGGACTCTCAATCCAAAGATCACCGAGTTCACACACACACACACGCACACAGAAACACCAACACACAGCAGAAGCTGATCTGCTGCTTCACTTCAGAGATACGTTTAAAACATTAAAGGTAAAGCAGTGGAAGTTCCTCAAAGGAACAACGATGGGAGAAAACTGATCCACGTTCACCTCAAAAGCTCAGTTTGTTTGTATGAATCAAATTCTGATAATAAGGATCCTTTTAAAAAAGATAAAATATCTGTCTGGCTAAAAGTTGCCTCCACTTTGTTGCCTGAAACCTTAAAAGAAACAACAGATGAACAAAACTTCAAAAAAAGATATTTCAAGTCGGTGACACTCCTCACATTCTGTACATATCCAAACGAGTTCGACTCCTCCGCCAGCTGTCTTCTCTCACATGTGTCAAATCTTTCAAAAGAGTGGATGTTTCATTTCTTAAACAAATCTCTCTGTATATATTTATGATTTTTTTTAATTCCCTGATGTGTAGATAGAGAGGTTTCAGCCCTTTTTTGAGGTGTGATACTTTGTCTTTAGTCTGTTTAAGAACTTTGCCTTTGATTTGAAACGTGTTTGTTTTATTCCAGCGATCACGACTTTATTTACTGCTGTAAGACATGAAGCTTATGAATGAAGCTCCACACTTTTTTGATTTCACACCGGAGTGTTTGTCTTGTACAAATAAAACAGACTGATAACAGGTAACTCATTTGATTTGCACAGTAACTTTTACAGATTTCTTTTAAACTGGAGAGAAACGGTACAAAAGAAAACAGGTTTTACACTCAAGAAGCTCAGATACGTGAAGCAGCCGTCAGTCACCTGATTTATCTCCGATCTTGTAAAAAAAAATAACACAAAATGTTAAAAATACCAAATAACAAGATACTAAAATCCTCATTTAAACAAAACGAGTGAAATAAACCCCGTATGGATTAGCATTATTAGATTAGAAACAATAAATGTACTTTATTTCTCTCTCTTCTGTGAACACGAGCTCGATTACGAATCAAAAATGAGACGATGGCTCAGTGATCTTTAAATGTTCGTTTTCTTTGTTGCCTTTTTAAAACTTTTCTTCAGCTGTTTTGCTTCAGAGCTCAGACGTTAACATTATCTGCGTCTGACGTGGCAGAAATTCCAAACATCGAATGTTTTTCCTTTGCACCTGATTTCATTTCATTTTGTTCTGTTGTTGTTGTTGATGATGATGAACTTGTACAGTTTGTATAGATTTCAGTCTCACGTGTTTCATGAGGACGTGATGGATGTTAGAAACTAGTTAAAGATGTAAATTGTAACCTCTTTGGCTCACAGTGTCTCCTTCTTTTGGAGTTTAGAGTTTGGTTTGTTAACAAATGCAGAGAAAAGACTTCAAAAGATGCACTTTGCTAAAACTAATGCAGACTAACACAACAAAGGAGCCGGAAGTCGTCGCTTCTTGAAGGCTGTGATGTTCAAGTTGTGTTAAACTATTAGAGGATGTAGTTTGTGGTGCTGTTGAGCTGTATTACTTTATCAATAAAGGTGTGTCTTTACTTAGCCGTCACTTATTGGTGCAAATCAGATGGACAAAAATGATAAAAAACATCTGTCAGCATCACACAGTTTAATTCAACAGCACCACAAACATTATTACACCTCTCAGGATGAGTTTTAATATAGAATAGAACGCCTTTATTGTCACTATACACATGTACAATGAGATTAAGAGCAGCTCCATCAGTGCAAACCTATACATACAATAAAGAAAACAAAGGAGACAATAAATAAGATAAAGTAAGTTATATATACAACAGCATGGTCCAATTTGTACTTCACATTTAAATAGTGGGAATTGCACAGTAGGTAGTTAAATATACAGCATGGTCAGTGGTGACATTGCACATTTAAAGTGGGAATTGCACGGTAGGTGCAATTTGTGACAATTGGACTGATCTGTTGAGTCCAGCCTCTTACTTTTATGTAAAAATCCTTTCCTGTGCAGTTTTAAAGAGTGTTTTGTTGTCGTTATGCCGAATATAATAACGCAATATTGCATAAATCTAACTAAATGAATCCTAAAAATGACCCTTTTTGTCCCCACTACAGTCACAGCAAGAGCCGCTCCCGTTCCCGCAGCTACTCCCGCTCCAAGAGCCGCTCCAGGAGCCGCAACCGTTCCAGGAGTCGCTCCAGGTCCGCCAGTCGCACCCCAGAAAGGAGGTCATCAGGAGGGGGCAAGACCGCAGCCAGGTCTCCTTCAAGATCCAAGTCTCGCTCCAAGTCTCGCTCCAAGTCCCGCTCCAGGTCTCGCTCGAATTCACCGGCCCCAGTTCAGAACAAACAGTCCCGCTCTCGCTCTCGTTCTCGATCCCGTTCGCGCTCCCGCTCCGCCTCGGCCGAGAGCAAACACTGAGTTTTGTACACGTGTAGGCTGTAAAATAGACTGATAGTTGCTCACCATAGGCCTGAATTGTGGCTTGGGATTTTTTTTTTTTTTTTTTTTAATTAAATGAAGAGGTAAAAAACGGCCTCTAACGTGGTTTCTTTTGAAATAATTTTTTCAGTCATTAATGTGGCCTCATTAACTTTTCATTTCCTCATGTTTTGGTTTTTTTTCGTTAGTTTGGATGTGCTTCCACGGGAATATTTTTTTCTTTTCTTTTTTTTGTACTTAATTTCTAAAACTCCCTCTTTTAAACTCCTTTAATACGTTGATGAAATGTGGTGTGACGGAAACCGTTTCGATCAGTCGTACCAGTCACAATCCTGCGGCCTGTCTTAGCTGTCTGCCATGGTTTTATTCCATCCACTCCTCTGTGCTTTGCCTGATTGTTCAGAGCAGTTCAATGTTACTTGGGAATGGTATTCATTCCTCAAAAATGTTGAGTGTCTTTATTTGTTATGCGAGCTCCCGGCATTGCCGTGAAACTGTGATTCTGCTCCTGATGAGGCGCCGGTGTAAACTGGTGTCTCTACATGTCTTGCATTCACTACCCCTGATGTGTGAAATTTAAGGAAAAAAAAGCAAACATCTCAGATGGTGGTTAAATTCAGCTTTCTTGTGTAGTTGCGTTGGAATGTGGCATTAATTTTGACTTTTTTTTTTCCATTTCTGTTTTTGGTAACACTGCTGTGTCAGGACCTTGTCTTGTGTCAGTGATTAATTTTTAAAAAATTTTTTTTTTGCGTTCTGTAATGAAACTGCAGCCTCGGCTTGTGGGGGTTTCGTGGGTCTAAACACAAGTGTCTGTTTCAGCAGGAAGAAAATGTCTCAAAATAAGTAAATTCATTTGATACTAATAAAACACTCACTGCATATTGTCCTTTAATTATAGTATTGTCCTCAAAGAATGGTGAGTTTTGTTTCGTTTTGTTTTTTTTTTTAATGTGAATGTGGGTCAGGGGACTCGTACCTATTGAACAAAGTCTCTGCAGTTTTATGGAATAAAGCTTTCACAAACTTAAATCTGTCACCTAAAATTGATTCTTTCTTTCAAAAACAATTACAGCACAAATGTTTAATCCTCAAGTAAATAATATTTTTTATTAATCTCTGCCGTGTTAGTCTGCTGGAATAACAAAATAAAGTGTGATACCGTTAAAAAGGATTTAATTTTACCTTAAATGTCAAACTTTATTCCTATTTTTCTCTCATTTCTTACATTTTAGAAGACAAAAGAGTTGCCTATGGTTTTGATTGATGAGTTAATTTTATCATTCCACATTAACATGAAAGCTTCCTAATTAATTAAATGATAGACATCAGGATTTGCAAACCAAAATGACTAAAGGGCAAAATATAAACTCAGCATGCTGCACAGATATCAATCTGCTCTGAAAAATATTGACTGCACATCAAAACTGAACTTATTGACGACTAGACTATAAAATAGAGCAACAGGATATGAAAGATACAGAATTATACTTGATGTTTAGAGATGATCCATAAAGGGCTGACAGGTGATGTTGATGGTAGATGTTTTTGACAGTCAGTATCTGAAAAGAGTCTAATTGAGAAATAATTTACAACTCCAAGTATGTTTTGACTGTAAATTAAACATGAGGTGATGTAAAAATATGTGATATTTTCTTTTTTTTTCAGTGTCTTTCTTTAACACATTTGACACATAACACACTTTTAATACCAAACAGGTTTCTGATTTATTTTTTTTTTATGTTATATATGCCTCTACTGTGGTGGCTGCTATATATAGGGTGAGAGGAGTGGCCATTGATCAAATAATATTCGTAGATAAGCTATCCATGGATTAATATAAGTTTATCCAATCATGCAAACTAATCCCTCCACCGTCCGAGTCCCTGTCATGTGTACTAGAGAGCATAGGGGTCATTCAGTACATCCGAAATGTTCACTTTCAACCACGTGGTGGCAGCACCTCCTTAAACCAGGCTGTCCTCAGACCATATTTATATATGTTATAATAATAATAACAATAATAATAGACTTTTTGGCACTCATAAATAAATGGATGTACACAATAATAGAGTGATATTTGTTATTAAAAATAATTTATTTATGATTAATATTCATAAAAGTCACTAATTTATTCATATTTAGAAAATAAAGTGTGTGTGAGGTGTGGTCGATGATATGTTCAAGTGCAGGGCAAGTGTGGGAGCAGTCAGGAAAACGAAAACACGTGAAATATGACTCCTTAATTACTGTCAAAAAAACGAAAACTGAACTGTCATAAACGCATTTAGCACTTATGCACATTAACTTGCACATGAGGGAAAGTGAAACTACTGCACCTCTTCCCTCGAGGACCTTTCCTTTTTTTTCCCAGCAGCCCTGTGACATTTTAAGGTGGCACAATTTGCAGCAGCAGAGCACCTGTGTTTCTGAAAACTGCGGTGACAATTCGGGGGATGAATCTCTCTTGCACGGATTGTGTCCACGGATCCGCCCAGACATGCACCGACTGCACCTGCAAACAAAGTCGGTAACATGCAGCGCGGAGAGACCTTCAATGACGTTTTTCCTGCGAGACGTGTATGGGGGATAGTTAATGCCAAAAAAAATAAGTCAGCAGAGAAGGACTGAGAAATGTGTCACGGTTAAAGCTTTTAATTAAAATATGTGCTACATTAAAAAAAAATCATCTCTGCATGTTGAGAATATTTGGTTATAATGAATCTTTTTATGACACATTTGCATCAGCAATTCCCGTCTTTTTGCACATTTTAACTTTTGCCCGTTGTTGTTAGGTGAAAGGGGTTTATGATGGTTTATGATAATCAAGGTTAACTTTATGATGGCCAGTTTCTTCAAATGTAAATTTAGGCTATTATGAACCGGTCAATCCACTTCTCCTTGTTTGCAACATTTAGGTCAACAGGGCACTGAGTTCACTGTAGGTCAGACATGCCTGGACTGATTTAACAGATAAAAATAAAAAACTCTTCTACAGTTTTCAAGTTATTATTGCATGGTAAGCTTTGAGATGAGAGCACTGAAAAGGCTTAAATTTGCTCATACGCAGTGAAAATAATTTTTATTCTTATATTCTTTTGTTCTTATCTTCATCTCTTTGATCGGGGTTGGCTGAATCACACCAACAAAGACTGGAAGCACGTCGGAAAAAGTGACCTGCAATAAAACTCGTATTGTGAAAGGAAGTGTGATGACTCGACATTTTCAAAACTGGGTTGTGAAGTTAATGTCACAGTTTCATGTCTCTATAATAATAAAAAAAAAGTAACCTAAGTGTTGTTTCATGATATTGTTATTTATTTATTTTTCAATTTCCAATTTATCTTTTAAAAACTGAAAAATTTGGGTCAACCCATGGCAACTTTTTTTCCTCTCCCAGGTATTAAAAAAAAAAAAAAAGCTTAAGAATTGAATATAATAAGAACATTTAGTCATAGTGATGAAAGAATTGAATATAATAAGAACATTTAGTCATAGTGACGACTGCAAAAACACTCATAACAAAGGTGCTTTTTGTTTTTAGGAAACAAAGTGAAACTGGCTCTTCCTGCCTCCCCTCCCTTCCCTTCCCCTCGCCTGCGCGGCACGGATCACCCGTCATACCCTCGGAGCAGCGTGGTAGGCACAACAAGCTCAGCGGTCGGTCCGCTCACTCCTGCGCTGCCCCTCACTGCAGTCATTCCGCGGCTCGGAGGGACCGCACCGATCTACCCGGCCCGGAGAGGACGGAGAATGAAGAGCTCGTCCACCGACGTCCGCATCGCGCTAACGTGATCGTGACACGGCTCTAATTCACACACACACACACACATAGAGAGAAGACCCGCACTGGTGTGCCGCTTACAACCCCCCCTCCCCAAAGCTCGGTGTCGGACAGTCCCACCCGCAGCCCGGACCATGGCGGAGAGAAGTGGCCGGTTGAGTTTCCCCGGGAGCGGGGCTCTCAACAGACCGGTGCCCATGAACCTGTTCGCCACCTGGGAAATAGACGGATCCTCCCCGAACTGCATCCCGAGGTAAGCCCGCCGCACGCGCGGTGCTCTCGCGTGTCCTTTTAAACTTTAAAGCCGGCGCTCCCGTTGCGCTAGACGTGCAGGCTGTCATTTATTAGATTGCTAACGTTACAGCTGCACGGCGGCTTACCCCAACCAGCAAAGCTGTATCATTATGCCAAGTGGATGCCCATGCAGGCCGTGCAACGGGATACGGCTCGCTCAGCCATCTGCGCCGCTTTGACGTAGCGGTAAATAGAGAAGCGGTGGGTAAAGTGCCGTGTGGCCTCTGGTTGATGAGCACCATAAACAAGTCCTCCAGCTGCAGCCTCCGTGCGGGGTGGAAGCAGCCCGCACAGGTGTTTGTTCTGGAGGTATACTTTGCGCCGGGAGCCCTGAATGCACAATCATCCACACAGCTGTCAAGACAGATAACCAGCTTTGTGCCAGATCATTGTGCCAGGCTGCACCGCGGAGACCATCCGCCTCCTGGTGCCAAACTCTGATTTACTGCTCAGGTTGGATTTCTATTTTTAGACTGTTTGGGATTGTTTTTGAGAAAACAGTCCCAAACTCCAGGTCCACTTAGCAGCTTTGGCCTAAATAAGTGTCACTAATAAGGATTTGTTCACATAATTTCCTTATTGGGGCTGAATATCACTATTATTTTCATTAATGTTTAATCTACGATTGATTGTTCGGTCGATCAATCATCTGAAAACAATAGCTCAAGGTTCAAATTACTTGTTTTCATCAGAACAACAGATTTCAGAGATGTTCATCTCTACATTGTTATAAAACAGAGAAAAGTAGCAAATCCTCACATTTTAGTCGCTGGAATTGCTGAAGAAATGGCATAAATGATCAATCGATCGTTAAATAGTAGCAGATTGACTTCAGTTTTTGTTTTTTCTCTGGTAAAAGCTTCTGAAATATGAAGATTGTTTTGTTTGCTTGTGCTTTTACATTCATTACATTGCATATTTTTGGGTTTTGGACTATTGGTTTGACCCTTTAAACACTCTGAAGAAGTCATCTTGGACTCTGATGGGTATTTTTCACAATATTCTCATATTTTATGGACCAAACACTGGATCGATTAAATTAAACAATGACAAGATGGTTAATCAATAGTACAAATAATTGCCCTAAGTAAGCTGGTTATATAATCAAATCACATGAAATTGTTTTATTTGATTCCTTGCTCTGTTTTTTTCAAGATCAGTGAGAAAATGTGACAACATTTGTGTCATGCTGTCCTGAAACCTTGTTAAGTCCTTCAAACAAAAACACTCTCTCAGACAGAATGAGGGTTTTTGTCATTTCAAGTCCTGTTTGTTCTGAACAGGATAAATGAATGAATGAGTGAGTGAGGATACTTCACTGTCCCACTGTTGAGTCCTGAAAACATGCGACGCTGGTTGCTCTGCCACAGATCAGACAGTATTTCTGAAATGTGGTATTTGTTTTGACCGGAAAAAATGATCTTTGGGGGAGTAAAAAACATAAAACTGGTGTCCATTATTTAAAATCCTGACTGGATGAAGTCTAAACTTACCTTGCAGGTACGTTTTGTGTGTATAGCAGGTGCACAGGGGCCTCAAAGGGCCCATAAAGGTCGCACAGACTCTGTCACCAAACTTTCCAAGCAGCAATTCGACAGCAACATCACAAACTACCTGAACATAAATGTGACTTAATGTTTTTTTGTGTGTTGTGTGCGTGACCACAGGTGCATATATTTATGTAAATGTATATTCAGAACTGGAGATAATTGTATTTTCAGTTCAGTTCAAGCAAATGCAGATTTTACTGTGATGTTTTGTGGGTTAAACTCGACCTGACTCACACCTGCTGCCTGACGTCGGTCTGCGGCCGTCAGCCTGTGGAGAAGCTGTAATTAATGTGGGAGTTTGGGAAGCGTAGATGTGTTTTGATTTTTATTTTTTTATTTTTTCAAACTGATGACTGTCTCCCCTTAACCTCTCTATCCTCTTAAGTTAATGCCTTCAGTGGGGTTTTTTCACATTGCATGGCTTTTAGCTGGAATAAGACTAATTCAGTTCCAGGAATAGCAGTGCTGTGATGTTACTCAGCAGAGTGGACGAGTAGATAAAAAGGTTCCTTCGCAGGTTCGCTCCTCGCTGACCCTGAACGCTGCAGGTCCTCATGTGAAGCTGCTGGTCTGCACTGATCTTAGTCTCCTGCTCAGTGCATCGGTGTGAATGGAGGCTGAGCGGAGTCGCCTCAAATAAACTGCCAATCAGAGATCACCGTGGCTCTCCATTGACCGCCGTCTGTCAGAGTTCAGACAGGAGGGACTGGGCTCGTTAATCTGACGGCGAATCAGCTGTCTCGTTCGGCCTCTCGGGGTGACTGAACAACCTGACTGCTGTCGACCTTCAGAGGTCAATTTGTTCCTTTTTTTTCAACAGCGGAGTTTGTTCACTTCTCCTCAAGGTTGCCCGTGAAGTTTCTGACCTCTTGTAGCGTTGTGAAGCTTTTTTTAAGCCTCGGCGTCGGTGACACTTCTGGCTTGAGGCGCTGTGTTTTTGGGTTATCTATACGAACGCAACCCTCATTCTCTTCAATGCAAAATCTCAGGAAATCCTTAAGAGACCTTCATTATATTTGCCACAAACACCCATTTGGACCCAGAGATGAACTGATTCGAATTTGATGGACAAAAGTCAAAGTTCAAAGTCAAGGTGACCTTAAAAAAAGAAGTTTTTTTGACAGAAACATCAGGATTTGAACGCTAATTAAAACCAAATGTCACTCGAATGTCTAATGGGATAAAATGAAGTGATGACATTTATACTTGAGGGGGTCAAAGGTCAACTTCACTGTGGGATCATGATATTCTGATTAAACACTTTTCAGGCCTTTAACTCTAAGACTCTTAAGACTGTGACTGTTTTTCACATTTGATCAGATGCTGAATCTTTCAGTTTCTGTTCTCCTGATGATCCATTTTCAGACATAAACACTGAAACCTTTTGATGCCAAACTGATTTGTTGCCAAAATGAGAGCTCACATGTGATTCTTGCTGTATGCAGGATAAACTTATCGTGTCATATTCACTTCCTGGTGTCTGTGTCCCTTGCATGGGTTCATCACTATTAAAATCACACTCAGGCAAACTGCTGTACATTATAAGGGACCATGTTGCATTTTTAATTTGAGCTGTTAGACTCTGTTCTTCTCCTGATTTTTATCAATTTATCTTTTAATTTCTTCATGCCTTCATAAACCCCGCTTGCTCGCTGTGGCTCGGAGGTCTCTGAAGCCCAAGGCTATTATGCAGGGAGGCTTATAGAAGTGCTGCCTCGGCACTGATCTCACGTTTCCCAGAGTCACTTCGGGACATGTGATGCTCCACGCTGAGATGCCTAATAATCACCTTTAATAGGTAAGAGAGGAGCCTTAATCGCCTTTTTTAGAGGGAGGGTGAACGATAACTGACTGTGATGTGGAAATCCAGATGACTTCTTAGATTCAAATGATGCCACGTGCACCTTTTATACAGCAGCACAGAGAGTTTATGATGATCAGGTCTGCCGCTGCTCGTGTTGTCAGGATATGAAGTGCATGAAGGGTACGGCGAGGGTCGTCCTTATTACGCTCCTCAGCAGCCCGACTTAATGTTTGTCTGACATCCTGAGGGTGGATGTGAAATGTGCATTTATGTCCTGTCACCTCATCATGAGAGGCGTTTGAATGAGCTCCAAGCGTGCCGTCCCTGAATGCACTCCCATAATGAAACGCTTATCGCTAAAGATGGACGTGTCCTCTAAGAGCCACTCCAGCCTTCTGCACTGCACGTAAAATCAATAGCGCTGGTGATGCTACCACCTCAGCCTCTCCGCTCTTAAGAAAACAAGGGCGCGGGGTTGTGTTTCATAGCGGTATTTCTGAAGTGGGCATCGGTTGCATTTCTGCGCATCAGCCCACAGAAGCGAGGCCGAGTGCCGCGAGAGCCAGGGGCCAATCTCTCGAGACAGAGCCGGGATTGAACGGGCCCTCGAGTGGCAGCTGGACCCAGTAGGCCGTCATATTTGGGCCTGTTGGAGGCGAGAGTGCTGAGATGTCGCTTTGAGCAGCAGCCGAGACACTTGCTCTTTTGTCCCCCGGCTGCCTGGGACGCACACACTGCGGGAATTTAGAGTAGGATGAATGAGAGGCAGTTAAAGCCTCTCATTGTTCCCCGTTGCCCTTCTTGTTCTTGTTGTCCTGCACTTAGTGCCTGTCCTGTATCAATGTTTAGGGAGTTTAGACATGAGTAACACCAGCAGCTCTGCGAGGCTGTGCTTTAGTGGTGTGCTTTGAGCTGAATGATAACAACACGGATGCTAATTTATGGATGTTTTCAGGTGTGTTTACTAAGTGAAGCATGCAAATGTAGTGTGTCAGAACTGTGACTTAACCAACAGAGCCTAAGGTCAAAGTCCAGCTCAAGCTACGGTCGTTAATTCTGTAGGTATGTGGTCAAAACAAGTTTATTGGTCAAATTAAAACACTGGTGATGACACTAGAGGAAAAAGTGAAGGTGTCACTAAAGTTATTACAACAAATCCTCAGGGCGACATGAATGATTGAACCAAATGTTGTGCCAGTCCGTCTCATAAACGGTAAAATATCTCACTGGGTGAATGAAAACTCTTAACTGCTTGTTTTGCAATTGAAAAGGTCAAGAGATTACCAAAGTTGTTGACGGTGGAGCAACAGGAAAAGTCAGGGGATCATTGAAGTCAGTGGGATTCATCCTCTGGGAATCACGAACGTCTTGGCAAAATTTTGAGCTGAGACATTTCAGTTTGTGTTTTAAGGTGTAACATTTACACACTGATGAGTCAAAAAATGCTCAGACTTGTTTTTTATAGCTCATACAACTTCTGAGGAAAAACAGAAAAACCAGATGATGCATCAGAGAATGAGGAAGGAAGTTGCAGAGCATAACTTAACATGAAATTGAAAACACTGTCACATTTCTGCGAGATAGAGGCTGTTTAACAATCAAAACAACAACTTTCATGAGCCCATGCTAGTTCAAGACATCTTTGAATTTCTGTCTTCTTGTGATTTAACTGAGAGCCTTCTGGTGGCAAAAATGACAAACTGTGCTTTTATGTTTTGGTCCAGCTAGTAATCACTGCCAACACGGCTCCAAACCAACCAACGTCACTCTGTTCTGCCATATTCCTTGTAATGTTTAGTCGAAGAGCCTTGTGAAAGACATCCAGCCTCCTCCATCTTGCTGATGCAGCACATCCTGGAGGACCGACGGGGCAGACGGGAAAGGGCAGTCGCCTCCTCACACACACACACACACACACACACACATAAACACAAATTTGAGATGCTTTGTGACCCTGCAGGCGGATCAGTTTTGCCTCCAGCTGACTCTCCTCATGCTTCAGTGCCCTGCGCCAAGCCTGAACGCCTGTTTTTTGTATTCCTCTGTCATTTCCCCACAGACGCATTTGATTTTAAGCAGCTAGTGCTGATATTATCTGCGCTGCTCTTGTTTTGATCCACTGCCTCTCTACAAAATGAGTTAAGGAGCGTAAGAAGCTCCTTTTATAAGACAGCATATATGTATTTTCTGTGTATACAAAAGTCTAAAGTTCTGGAGCAAAAAAGCTAACAGGCACAAAATGTTTGCATTGAATTAAGCTGGTGTACTTGAGTTGCTAGAAGGTACAAGGCCATTGACAGGAACTCCAGTCAAAAGTCACGGCCTGCAGCAGTTTGACGGTTATTATACAGCTGATAAAGTCTAGACCTGCAGTAAACACCAGATTACTTCGTAGTCTGGTTTACCCCGTCTGTGGTGTCAAGGATGAATTCATGCATTCATTCATTAAGAAACGGCACAGACACGTAGGAAGGAGTTTATATTCTTTGGGTGAAAATTGGCGAACAATGAAAGACAGGCGTTAAATACCTCTGGGCTCAGGAGCCAAAACTGTATTACTGTGAAATATTCTACATGGATCTACAGCGCCGACGTTTCATTAGCATACGTTCCCCTAATTAAATTCATGCTAATTGGAAAATAGGACAAGCACATGTGCCACTTGAGATACGGAGTCGGGAATGACATTTCTTTTTCAATACTGCGGCGCGTTCGCTTCTCGGAAGAAAATGTCAGCTCTGATGCTGCGGAGCTGAACCAACCTTGGCCAGTTCGTATGTCACCGAAAATGTTCGGTCTGGGGGCAAAACGTCCTCTTTAGTTTTAGTCTAAATAGACCTCAGGGAGACAGAGAGCAGACTAAATGGCATTCAGCTGAGCCCCAACACATGATAAGGACAGCTTGCTAGTGAGATATCAAACAGTGAGGTTTCATTCATCAGCAGAAACGGCTCTCATCAGTGTTTCCTGCAGCTGTTTTTATTGCTTTTTCACTGAAAAACTGCCGTCCTTAAAACAACTTCAATTTTTTGGCAAAATAACCTCAACCTGAGCTTCACCTACAAGCTTTTTTCTGCAGCTTTCAAACACATCTCACCGTCTTCATAGCAAATCTGTTTGCTCAGATTTCATGGAATTGGCTCAAAAGATCACAAGATACTGTTAAACAAACCAAATCTGCACCTTAAATTAAGATTTTTCTCTCAAAATTACAGTTCAAAAGGTCAAGCATAAACTTTAGACAGACGGACTCGTCGACTCTTCTGAGGAATCAGTCGACAGAACTTTTGAAGGGGATTAATTCAGAGTTGAGGCATCTTTTACGACTTTAAACAGCTGTTATGCATTGCTCATTACTTTCACCAACAATATAAATTCTTACACAACTACAGATGTGCAGTTAAATCTAAAATTCTCCCTCATTGATTAACCTAAATCAGTAAATCTAATTTCTGCTAATAGATGAGTTCCCTTTGTTTTTTGTGGCAACAGATGGGCTTTTTTTATTTCCTAATGTTGCTCAAATGATTGAAATGGCTCCGTAATTACGTGGTGCACCGTGAGACCCGTTTACTTTGTCACATGTTCCGGCACTTTCGGAGGTAATGCGGGTAAATGAGGTTAACGGGGCTGACAAAGCACAGAGATTTGTCAAAACTTTGTGCCAGATGTAGATGAGATTATATCGAGACAGCTCGCACTCAGCCGAGGCTTAGTGTAGTCAAAAGGAAAAGTGACATTTCTAGAGCTGCGTGTGCCGACTGCGTCTGTCCCTTTGAATCATCCGGCCCCGAATAAAATGTTCCCAGGTGTCTTTGTCCAGTGATATAACCAAGAGAGCTATTTATGAACAGGTATTTAAGAATTATGATTTTTTATTTATTTAAAACAATTTTTATTGCTTTATTACATGTTATTTTCCATCGTTAGCGGATGAAAAATGTGGAAATTTTGCTGCTGTTTTTCATTTCCGGAAATCCCCCTTTTAATCTGTAATGTCACATTAATGCACATAAAATTAATAACTCTGGATTTTTTTTTCCTGGATGATTGTCTCTAGTTGAAATTAAATTTTATGCCTCACTAGTCATGCAACTGCTTTATTATCAGCCTCAACAGAGTGCAGTAATTCTGACTTCCTTTTTACATTTATATTTTACACTTTATTATCATTTGACTTAGAGTGCCACGTTTTGATTTATCCCCTGACATCTTGATGTGTTCCTTCATTCTCATATTGATTATTCTGGCTAGTGAAAATGTAAATTACTGCACTGAAATGGACTCGTTGTCGTTACTCGGTGCGTTTTGCCAGTGTGGCCGTGGCTTTGATTTGTGTCTCCAAACACTGACTTCCAGGGAAATCCTTGTATAGAATAGAAATAGAAAGCCTGTTTTATGACAATTCATTCAGTGTTAAAAAAAAAAATTACATTATATTGACCTTTTGTTCCATATCAATCTCAGTGCATGTTGTATAATATTTAATGAATTCATGTTTTGTTTTGTTTTTATATCTTGTAGTCTTGCTTAATTCCACTGCGACCCTGTACGCTTGGTTGCAGACTTGCCTCTTGCAGCAGCCAGTGTGAGAATAAGGAAGTTGCTATTTCAGTTCCCCCTTCACTGAGGCTTAAAGAACTTTTTCTGAATTCAGAGCATGGAGGAGAAATGTAGGTCAGTTTCCTTTTAGAAAACTTGCGGCCTGGAGGAGAGCTTAGAAGGTTTAACATATTGTAGTCATTAGGAAAGCTGCTGTGCCACGTCTGGCATCCTGCTCCTGGGTGGCTGAGTCATATGACCTCTTCCATGCTTCCACCGGACTCCTCCCTGATGTATTGGCTGGACAGATGGACGAAGCGAAAATCCTGAGGTTGGCATCGACAGCTAAAGCCTTTCATCTCTGCCTCTGGATGACTGTAGACGTGAGCATTCATTATTGCTGCCAGTCAGGAATAAGCATCCCTTTACAAGCCTGTAAACATAACCTTTCTGGCCTCCCAGATGTTGAGCAAGCCACAACAGCGCGGTCCAGCTAATCTGCTGCAGTGCAGACATCGACCGAAGTTGTAGAGATTTCAAGTGACCACACAGAGGAAAGACCTGACATTCAGTCAAGTCTAGTGACGGCTTCATTACCCGGTAGTTCTGTTTATATGAATCCAGTCCAGGAAGGAGTGATGTTTTGCATATGACCTGACTGCAAAATAGAGCTTTATTGTCTCTTTAATCCATATTTGTTTTTGGCAGACAGTAGACATTAAAAGCTTTGGTTACAGCTTAGAGAACAGACAGCTTCATTTCACCTCACAAAATGGGTTACCGTGCAGTGTGTAACCCTGTAAATAAAAATGTTCAACAACTGTGAGCTGAGCTGCAGCTTTAAAACAGGTCAGAAACATGGAGCTGGCTGTCCAGAAATGGTGCAGTAATTAACACTCATAACTTTGGTTATCACACTTAACTTAGACAAGATCCAATTACCACAATTTAATCTTCCCCCTCACTGTATTTAAGCTGTCTAAATAAGTTGAGAGTTAAATTTTAAAGGAGTCCTCCTCTGAAAACCAGTCATTAGCTGTTGTTAGCTGTCGTTAGCTTGAATTCAAAACAACAGCAGATTTCTAGAAGGTACCCCACTTTGCAGTGGAAGTAACAGAATTTAAAATACAGACTTTTTTAACCACTACTGCAACATAATCCACTCCTCTGCTGTCCAATGTGTGTTCAGCACATTCAGAATATTAGTATTATTGATAAAAAAATATGTCTCAAAACACAGCTTCCACTGCCAAACTGTAGTTAGCTGACAAATAAGACAAATCTCTGCAGCTCAAAGTTGTAGCGTCCAAAAGAAGCTGTGTATTTTACCACCTTCCATCAAATTTTGTTGAATATTTGTGTTTTAGTCGCAAGAGCATGCAGTTGAATTGCAGAGAAGTGGATTTTTGTCGTACAGGTTCACTCCACTCCATAAAAACAGTGCATGGACAAAATAGAGCATCTATGTACTTATTAAAGGTTAACATTGCAACTTTCCACATTATGCTCTTTATAATCAAATAGAATTACAGTTGCCTAAATGTTTCAGTGCACAACTTTGAGTGTCATTAGCTTGGTTAGCTAGCTTTAGCATGCAGCTACATTAGCTTACTCTTGTAAATTTGAGCTGGCTGTAAGCTAGAAACAAGAGCTGGCTGTAAGCTAGAAACAAGGTTCTCACACATGTTTACATCTTTTGGTGTATGCATGATATTTACTGGCTTCTTAACAGGTTTTAATCTGACGATTTGAGGTGTTAGAACGTTCACACAATTTATTTAATTGATACTCTTTTGCCATCCTGGTGTGGCTTAATGGATGAGAAGTCATCTCCTATTAATATTAAGACAAATATGTGCTCTTTTGTTTTCATATGTTATGACTTTACCACAAAAAACATGTAAATATCAAGAAATACTCATTTAAAAAATCTTCTGTGATAACAAGAATGAGAGGCTTGATGTTTGCTCTAATACAAAGGTGCTGTCTTTCATAAAGGAGGAAGCTACGAATGTTTCTAACCAACTGGTTGTGAGTATTTGGTATTCAAATCATAGGTTTTCTTTGGAGGACTCTTTTAAAATGGGCTTTAAAACATACTACATTAAACATAACGTCCACTTCAGCTACAAAATTTACACTCGCATCTAGGTCATAAAGACTCTCAATAGACAGTCGGATTAAAACAGTTATAGGTCTGAAATGTGAAATGTGACCCTTTCAGCCACTTCAGTCAATAAACACTTTTATAAATGGACAGAGCTCTGCCGTTTTTAGCCACCCTATAATGCAAGAACCTGTCAGAGCAGAGATGAGAGGCCCCGCCTGAGGGCTCTTCAACCAAACAACACAGAGATATGTGCTGTGGTTTCATTGTTGTGACTTCACAGCTAATTTTCAGGCTGCTCTATAATTACTCAGACAAAAGCAGTGAGCCAACTTACTTTGTTTTGCAATTATGAGTCCTTTTAACAAACTCTGGACTGGTTTGAAAATCATTATCTAGGATGCTTTTCTGGCTGTAATGGGATTTGAAGTGTCAGCTGTTTGTTTAATCCACCTTTAGTCTGAATTTTTGAACTTGGAAACAGATGGTTCAAAATGATGGATGGTCAGTTTTCACATGGTGCTTTGATGTATTGATATTTGCAGTGGAGATGGTACATTTCAGGCTGAAAATATCATTTTTCTCATCATTGATTAATGTACAATTATTCTTTCAACCATTTTGTTGATTTTTATTGAAATGTGAAGCAAAAATGAAAAAATGCCATTCATAACTTGCAGAGCTGAAGGGGGATTTTTTGGTTTATGAGCTGATGCTAATAAAACGATTAATTATCTGCTTCAAGGTCTTGATAAGTTGGCATCAGAGCACTCAATTGTTCTCCCATGCAAACATCGTTGCTGCAATACACCGTAAGCTAGTTAAAGCCATAGATACAGTAGATGAAAGGCTTGCAGCCATTGTATTCTCCAATCTGGTTTTGTCCCGTAATTTGGTACAATCTAAAACTTTAACTCCTAGTTTCTACATTTTTTTTGAAGTACAGATAGCCACTCAGCAACTTTTCAGCATTGCATTAAACCTTTGTTTCCCCTCCACGGTATAAAAAGAATATGACATTTCGTGGCCCTTCCCATGAATACGGGCTGTATCTATACGTAACTTTGTGCCAGTTATTGGATGTGTGTTCCCACTTTTCAGCAGGCAGGACAGTAACTTTTTATTTTGTGTTCACCTTAGATAATTGGAAGAAAGTAAACAGAGAAATCCTGAATTGTCACAAAATTAGTAAAGGGAAGGGTTGCATAAGGTCGATATAAATATGTAGACGCCAGAAATTCAGATTTTGTTTAACCGGAAACTCCGTGAAACCTTGACAGTCTTGCAAGGTTATGAAGAAAGACTTTTTTGAGCAAGACTTGTTTCTGGTTAAAAAAAAAGGATGTTACTCTTCAAAAAACAGTAGAGATCTGTGTAATTTTTTATTTTTCAAACACTTCATGATAGCTGCAACTTGTTAGCCGCAAAAAGTAGTTTTTTGTGGACGTAATAAAAACCGTTGTAGTTGCCCCAAAGGTCAGCATTGCAGCTGCAGCACTCATTTATCGTGCTCTCTGAGATGATCTACTGAAACAATTATATGTAATTTTCCTGTAGCAGTCATTTACACATCAAAACATGCAAAAAGAGTTCAAGGGTAAAAAAAAAAAAAAAAAAATTCTTCCACATGAGAAATCTTTATGCTACAGCATATAATTATATTTTTAGAAGGAAGTGTCCCAACTTTGTTGTAAAAGTTTGGTGAAGATTTTTACTTGTTGCAATATGATTTGCATCTGTCCAAAAAAACAGATTTAAGAGGAAATTTTTTTTTGTGCTGCTTCACAGCCTGGACTTCAGCTCTGTCCAATACATCAGTGATGAATTGCATGCTGGGTCTTGCCCTCCAAACACCAGCGTTCAACCCCAGTAAAGCTCTCGTGGCCGAATGGGATCGAATCCCTGCGCCGAGTTAAAAAATCATGTTCTGTCTTTCCAGATGAAAGGAGGCTGCTACTGAGGCAGCATATTAACACCCATGGTTTCAAAATCACATTTTAGTTCCCAGCTGTAAAATGCCATGCTTTCTGTGCCTGGAGATGATTAAAGTGGGTGTCCTGCAGTCTGGCATCATGGGTGGAGCAGAGTGGAGTGGCGTGCTGCAGATCGCTGCATACAAAGGCCTCATTTGTATTCCAGTTTCTGTTTCGTCCCCACCCCGCCCACCCCCGGGGGCTCTCGGAGGGCACGGATCATGTTGTGTTCTTTAGTGGATTAGATTCTCCACACTTTGGCTGTGAAACATAAAACAACAACTCTACTCTCGGCTGGCTGCTTGATGTTTCTTTGCCCGCCTCTGTTCTGCGTCAGCTGGCTGAACCGCAGACCTCCGTGCCGACTCATAACCTACTTACATACCTTGTCTTTCTTTTATGACGTCCCCCCCTTTTATTTTTTTCCTCTCTAGTAAACACACGTATGCCGGATACTCTTGTGTAACCACAGACATACAAATCTCCCTGGAGATAAAATCGGTTTTGGTGTCCGTTGTGGTTTTAATTGTTTCTAGGTCACTCTTATTCTCAGCTGATGGAGGAAATGGAATTCATATCTCTCCCATGCTGCATTTTTAATGGATTTCATTCATTATACATTAAAAAAAAAAAAAGAAAAAACGATTTCGTCTTCTGGTTTAGTGGACCAACTCTACGTCAGTACTACTCCCTGCCTCTCCTCCCCTCACTCTGCCTTCGGACATCACGGCCAAGGATATCTGGCACGAGGCAGAAAAGGGGAGATTTGATTATTAAGCTCTTTCTCCGTGGATGGCTCTTCAGTATTCAACAGCTTGTTCTTTGTGTGTTTCACTGAGCTCGGAGGATCCTGCTGTCTTTAGTAAACCTCAGAAATAACTCGGCTGTGTGTGAAATGAAAGGAGTGTCTCATCAACAGAGGAGATGAATGTGGATATTTTTAGGTAATACGGATAAAAATACAATTACGACAACAGAACCGAGGCTTTAGAGGGGCCTGTTTCTAATTTGGTTGCAGACCAAAAGAAAAGTTTGACATAATTGGTTTGTGATTCCATTGACATTACATTAAATAATGGATGGATTCACGGTGAAGTCACCCGTTGGTTCGTAAAGTACTATTTTGGGGCCTCAAGTTTGGCATCACGGACATTGCGGTCTTGGTTTTTTTGTAGCCAGAAGTGACCATATTTAGATCAGAGAGTGAAGTTTGTGATGCCTTACAACAACTTAACTGCATAACTTCAAGCCTTGATATAATTTAAACATGTGAACTATATTAAAATTCATCCCCATTGGGTTACCATAAAAAGAAACTAGCGAGTGTGTTTTGTATCAGGCTGTAAACATGTTTATTTCTGCTGTAAAGTTGGACATTTGAACACTGGGCTCAATGGGAATTGACTTACTTTTGGTGCCAGCCTGAAGAGGCCATTCAAGGAACTGCAGTTTTTAGATCTTCAGTGGTAGTTTCATTATTGAGTGCATAAACGTCCCTTTATGGTTCAAGATAATTCTGTTTTAATTAGAATTTTTATATTTAAATGCATTATTTGCAAAACTTTGCAGGGATATATATTAACAATGCAATTTTTTACCCAAAAAATGAAATTTGTGCATATAGCAGCTGCATTATGACTGAAAAAGAAGGTGGTTAAGGTAGAATTAACCAAGATGTGTCAGTCTGAAGAGGGAAAATGACAGAATTAGTGTTTTTCTGGATTTGAACACAGGTTAATCACATAATAGCCCAATCCTGATGAGTTGACACGTGTCACCACAGATTGACGGGTGTTTTGTGGGCACAGTTGTGTCTTGAAATAGTCTCATTGTTATGTTATAAAAGAACAGTCGAGAGTTAATTTAAAACTGCAGTTGTTTTCCAAAATCCATACATTAAAGCTTTAAGATTAAACCTTTATTTATAGCCTGCTGAACCTCCGTCTGCCCTGATCCCTGCTGAAAGCTGCAGAGTTCATTTGATCAGCTTGAGAAAGTCTCCGACTGGAAACACAAAGCTGAAGGTCTGTGTTTGCTCGAGTGCACCTTCAATAACTCTTATCTCCCCTGCGGGGCTTTTTACGGGAGGATGAACCTCCCCGCACTGCTTCGGTGGGACGTCATTCAGCAGCTTTGGTGTCTGCTGGTACGAAAGGACATAAACCGTCATCAGACTCAATCCCAGTTCACACAGACTGGGAGAAAGTGGGGGTGCTGCTATTGATCTTTATGGGTTTATTACTTCAGTGCTCAGAGAAAAGCCTGTTCAATACTCTTGTTAAAATCTATAAATTCATTTCAGTTTTTATGTGTTTTCTTCTGTTTTTGTTCCGTCTGACTAAAATGAGGCAACATCTTTGAGGCAAACAACTTCAAATCCAAGAAGAAGAGATAATTTTATTGTGATTATGTAATTGTAAGAAAATAATTTGGCGTAGTTTGATATTTTTAGCCCCTTTGAAGAAACTCTACGACAAAAACTTACCTGGAAGCTTCTTAGCTTCTTCCTCCATGCAAGGCAGCCTGCAAGTCAACATTTAAGGGAGGTGATTTGATATGAACCCATTCATTCTCTGCTTGGGGTTGATGACATTGCCTTTGCATTGTGGGTAACGTGGTAACGTGACAGTGACACCAAGGACACCTCTGTTGTGTGTGAAGCTAATCAAGAGGCCACGGTACAGTGAACGTCGGAGCAGATGCCAAAATATGAGACAAAAAAGAAAGCAGGAGGAGGTGTGTGATGTGCAGGCCGGCGGTGCTTTGTCTCGCCGACTGAACCCCAGACGCGCCTCCGTGGCCCTAATGGCTCCCTCTATTAATAAAAGATAAGCAGTCAATTATTGAGCTGTCAAAGTGACGTTAGGGACGGCACGGGTCGGAGCGGGAGGCGAGGAGGCGAGGAGGCGTGGAGGCGTGCATGAGGAATTTCATGGTTGGGTTTCAGCAGAGGAGAAACTGTGTGTGTTCATCCTGAGGGGTCTGTATGTTCCTGGTCTCAGGAGAACGTGGCCTCTCCTCCATCCAATTCACCTCCTCCATCTTTATCCTTCTGTGTTTGACTCCTGCTTAATGACTGTCAACCTCTCTCCCTGTTTTTTTTTATCTTAATCTGTCTCTTTTTACTCTATTTCCATCCCTCCTTCTGTCTTTTTTACTTTGCCCTCCTGCAAAAACACCGAGTCGAGTGTTAAATCTAAAGCTGGCTTCGTCCTTAAATCAACCTTCCATGTTACAGCTTCTAAAAAAACATGATTTTAAAAGCAGATGACACCTTTTTATTTTTTCTTGCTCCTGGTGGATTTCGTTTATAATGCACAGTTTTGTTCCCCGGTTGAGTTTTGCTGTCATTTAGTTTCCGTCAAGTTCAATCTGGTTTTGATTTTTGTCGTCTTTCTGTTTTTGTTTTCTTCTTTCGTCTTCTTGCAGTTTCATTTTGAGACATGTTTTATTTTTTTGGTGAAAACCCAGGGGAGGTTATGCTTTGAAGCTTGCACAATTTCTTTTTGTGCTCATTATTATCCTGCTGTGTAAATTAAAAATTTAAATTGTCTCTCTCACAGTCTCACACAAGCACACACACACACCACACACGCACACAACTCTAGGTTGTTTACATCAAACCAATTAGAGGAGCACTTTGTTAAAATGCAGCTGATGTTTTCTTCTTCTCCTCCACTTAATCGTGCATACCTGTCATCAAAATGCCGAGTCTCTTTCAGATTTTTCATGCATTTCGTATTTTCATTTGCCCTTTTTTTTTGCAAAGATTTTTTTTCTTTCTTTTTAATCAATACAAAAATGTTGGACTTAATTTCACCGTACACCCGTTTTGTTGCCGTTCCTTCACTTTCTTTTTTGCTTTTTACTCGGTCTTTTATGTGCACACATGCTCCCACATCGCTTTCCTTTCATGGAGTCTCCTCCACCTCAGGGCCAATTAGGAAATTCCAAGGTAAAATCCCAGCCTGCATTTGTCCCTCTGAGCTCTAAAGATAAAAATATTAAGTATCCTCCTCCCTCTGTATTTCCTCCACCTAACAAATAATGTCCTGGGGGGCCGTGGAGGGAAAACCTCAGCCTACGTTTCCCCTCCTCACCTCCTCTCAAAGAGAAAAGCTCCTTGTTGTTGTTGTTGTTGTTGTGGAGACTGACGGAGAGGTGAGAGAAAAGACGGAGTTCAGAGCTGCGTCTATCTCTGCCACTCCGTCGGCCTTCAGAGCTTAATGATCTACTGACACAGATTTCGCTGAGCAAATATGAGCGTGGTTTATAGGAAGCGAGGGCAGCGTTCAGGACGGAGTTTAGACTTTGCCTCCAGTTGTCTGTTTATTATTCATGAGCATCTGAGGGAGGCTGTTTATGTATGAACCTCAGACACTTCAAAGAAGGGCTGAATGTGTGGAGTGTTTGTATGTGTGCTTTTATTTTTGTACTGTACCGTGTGCCGTTGCCATATGTTGACCTTGACACCCTCAGTTTTTACTCTAAATGAAGGATTACCTGCTTTGTTGTGAGTTTAACCTCAATGTTAGTCTAGATGAAGTCTGGAATATGTGTTTAACAATTTAGCTGTTTGTCTAAATTCCCAAAAAGCAGACATAATAATGATAGAGTGTCTTTTCACTTTGCAGCAGCAGTATGTTAAATTAATAACTTGAATAACAATGTGCAAAATACCCAACATGCACCAGTTTGGGGGCACTAGTAGTTATGTACAAGTAGTCCTGCTATTTAGTGAGTTAGCTGTTAGTAAAAGCATCTGTAGACATTAAAAAGTATGCCGAATTGGCTATTAGCAGTGTTTGTTTGCAAGGGAGCCGTGGATTGTCAGATAACAGTCAGTAGACCACTGTGATACTTATTAAAACTTAAAATCGAGATAATTCTGAGGCAAGTTCTGCAGTGAAAAGGAGTGTCTTCTTGGTTTGAAACCTCTGGACTATTTAAACAATATTTATGTTATTTTGTGAACTTGTTTGGTGCTGAAAGGTGGATTTTGTTACCTTTGAGAGCCATGCTAGCTGTTTCCCCCCGTTTACAGTCTTTATGCTAAGCTAAGCTAACTGGCTGCCGGCTCGGGTTTCATATTAAACATGTTCATATGAAAGTGATAAGTATTTTTTCCTGGAAGAGAAAGTGAAAATGTTGAGATTTCACTTTGGAGGTGATTTCCTCTCACTCTCTCTGTGTGTGTGTGTGTGTGTGTGTGTGTGTGTGTGTGTGTGTGGACACTGCATTTTAGCACTCATTCATTTATATACTCTTCTCGTCAAAACTGTCTTCCCTTGTCAGACAGGTTAAGCTCAAATCTATTTTGGGCTCGGTGTGTCCCGAGCTTTATTAGACACACACACACACTTGCTCACACACAGACTTACACAGGCATACACACCCCTACCCAGGCTCTGCTCTGTCACTTCACTACACCATCTCCCCAGCCAGCCGGTAAATCCCACAGCTGAATATTGCATGAGCAGCTGAGCGCTGGAGAGCCCCGGGCACACGTCTGAATAATGGGAAAGAACCACAGCAGATAGATTATAGCGTGAGTGTGTGAGTGTGTGTGAGTGCTGCGACTGCCTGGTCTGCCTACCACAGCAAAGCTCGGCTTGGACCCCTTTTTATTCCTGCTTCAACTTGCATATGTGTTTGTTTGACACGTTGTTATCAGGGTGTTAGCAGGCCTGTCCTGTACAGCTCAATGCATTAATCAGGCTACAAACACTGCAGTGGATAAGGGTCAACTCCCACTGGGGCCTCAGATACTCAACTGTATGCTAATATGCTCATTTTAGTGCTCAGTGCTCCAATATTCAGACTGAAGTGTGCAGCAACCAAAAAAAAAGGGCTGCAGTTTCTTTAGGGAAAGTTCAGTTTGGGAATTATTTATATTCACTTGTAAAACATGAAGAAAAAAAAAGGAAATACTCAAGAAAAGTACATCAAAAACTGTAGGGAAGTAAATAAACACAGTGCCTTTCCTGTACTGTGCAGGAGCAGCGCCTGGGAAAATTTCAGAACAATTGACAAGCCACCACATGAAACAGAAAGTAATAACTGATGTAGTTTTGTTGTTCCAGGTGAAATGCATAAAAAGCCCCCCCCACCCGAGGCTGTTGTTGATGCTGCTGTGGCTTCAGGTGCATGTTTGCATTCATGTGAAAGTCATTTGTTTTGCTTTTTCAGAGGCAAAAAGAAATCCATATCTGTCCCATAGAGCTCCATATACCTGCACATGCAAACTCATCACAACCTCCCGTTAAGTTTCTGCGATTTTTGTGGCGTAACCAACCTTTTGCTGAGCCGCGTCCGTCGAGCCGTCAGAGCCTTCGAGGAGCTCACACTGACAGTATCTGAGCTTTGTGGTGAAATATGATCAAATATTTGGAAAAATGGAAAAGCAGTTCATAGAGAAGCAGACAGAAGGATTTGCAATGTGTCCTTGAAGGATACAGGAAGTGAAGGTTGACATTATGAGGATGAATATACAAGTCAAAGGGGGGACGTTTGTCTTCGTATATTAACGTTAAAAGTAACGTTGTTGGGTTCGAATTGGTTTCCGTTGTTGCAAACTGTCGACCTAAAGCTGTTAACTGCAGATTTCAGCCGTAGATTTTAGCTTAACATGCTAGACAGTTACTGTTAAGTTAACCAGGTTATATTTACTATTATTTCATTATTCTGATTATTATTCTCTACAGTGATTAACATGAGATATTTATGGTTTATTTTTAGGTTAGCAGAGCAGACGCAGCTGTGCTTGTGTAACTTTAAGGGGATTTTCCTTTAAATGTGGATGTTTGCACAGTTTTATCTGAAACCTACACTTTGGCTGATGCTTCGCTGTGATTGGCCGGTCTGCGTCTAAAGGGGGCGGGCTCAGTGTGGGGTCAGTTGAACAGATGTCTCCTTAAAGGGGGTTTTTCCTCACTTCAGTTATCTCCTCAGCTGTAACCGCTGGCTTAATGTACATTTATGATGCTCCTCCATCTTTTTTTTCTTTCAGTTTCTCTTTGCTGAAAAATGACGGTCTGTAAAACTCTTAAATCACTGCAGGTTTTTGCACTTTGTTGCATTTTTCAAGGATGAATAAGCGTTACCGTGTTACAAGCTCTCCGACGTAAACCATCACATTTCCTGAGTGGATTTATAATTAACAGATACAGCTGCTCTTACAGATGAAGGCTGACGTCTGAATTAGTGATGCTGAGTGGAGGTTGTTCACAGTCACTTCAACCGAGCAGCCTGTCAGTTGTTTCTCCTGTTAATGTGTGTGTGTGTGTGTGTGTGTGTCAGTGTGTGTGTGTGTGAGAGAGAGAGAGAGAGAAAGAGTGTGTTTGTGTGCTTTCATGCTTGTGTTCATTCAGGTACAAAAATTGTACAACTTTCAAGTTTTTATACATAAGTGATTCAATTATAGGTTAGTTTATTCCTGTGCTCCACTTTTCACTTTTTTCTCAACTTTATTTATTTAATAGGTATATTTCAGATGACATATGATTTATTTTCAAAATATGAAGCATTCATAAGGATAAACCATCAGTCTCTTTTATCTCGTGACCTCTTACAAAAGATTTGTATTTGATGTTTTTGCTCTAAATGTCTCTTTTGATGTTATTTGAAAACCAAAGAGGTAAAAAAAACCTCAATAATTCACTTCAAAAGTAAAGATTATGGAAAAGTCTGAAAAATGAAGACAAATGTGTGCAGCAGAACTTTGTTGTTTTCTTGTTTCCTGCCCCATTAAACATCCAATGACCCGTCTGATTTATTATCACACGACTTTAAAAAACTTGCATACAAACTTCTTGCTCCTAAAAGCTGCTGCAGTAAAATGATAATCACACATTTTTGCATCAATAATGTAATAAAAACATAAAGTATAAGATATTAGTCATTATAAAAATCTTATTGCAAAAAATGTACCTTTACTTTTGCCCACTTTACATTCTTTTAAGTATAATTTGCTAATAAATCTGGCATTTTATTACTTCTGTACAATTTTTAAAGACTTTTATCTTTAATAAGGAGTTTTCACCTGAATGTGTTGGTACTTATACTTTAGCATAAAGTCTAAATACTTTTTATTCCACTGTAAGATGGTCAGGTTTTAATTAAAATCTCAATTTGAAAAAAGATGATTATTTATGCTCTCAATGTTTTTTGCCTCCTCTCCCTTTCTTTTAATCACAGCCTCCATTATTTTCCTTACATACTTAGTTTACATGTATTTTTTCTAGTGGTGGGACTCGATTAAAATTTTGAATCGCGTTAATTATAGGGTCTGTAATTAATTAATCGAAATTAATCGCATTTTAATCGAAAGCCATATATTGACAAA
>JAQMCX010000015.1:5715837-5741040 GCA_029814765.1 Acanthurus leucopareius
TGATTTTGTTATTGTGCACTACAAAATAAATTGCTAAATTATTTGTTTTCCATGTTTATTCGTATCACTCACAAACAAGCATCTAATTAAATTCAGGTTTGAGTTAAATGTTTAGAAATTCGTTTCACACAGAAAAAAAGGCAAAAATATATCACCATGCCGGTAGGGGTCGGCCGGCCCTGCCAACGAGGTGACCCTTATTTATTTTTCAAGGTGTTGGCAACCCTAGGTGTTACCATGGATGTATTACAGGAGCTGGATAGGGTGCTACCAGCAGACTTTGCTTCCAAATCCACCAGTGGCCACTCGCAGTATTGCAACAAAAAAAATCCCCTGTCGCCCAAAAAGTATTTTTTCAATAGTTCACAATGACAAAGAGAGGTCTCTAAAAGTGCTGAGAGGGCGCCTACAAGTGCAAGCAAGGTCGAATTTTATTCTGTTCATTGTCTTTGTTAAAGCCCGTAAAAAGGGATGTTTAAAGTGTGACGTCCGCGCTGTGAGCGGGCACGCTGAGTGCCTGTCTCCATCAGGCTCATGAACGAGCAGGCATTCCAGGTCAAGCTAGGTGAAAGTGACTGAGAGACGGATGTAATTACAGATGGACTGACAAACCAAGACCAATGTGAGTCGCTAATGTAGCTGGACATTTCATTGTAATTAAATAGATAGATAGATAGATAGATAGATAGATAGATAGATAGATAGATAGATAGATAGATAGATAGATAATTTATTGATCTCCAATGAGAAATTCACTTAAAGGTTTTTTTGTGGCGGGTTGGTCATTTCAGCCTGAGTGTGTGTGCAGGAATGTTTAGAGTAGGATGCCTGCAGGTCTGAAGCAGCGTCTGTGTGTGTGTGTGTGTGTGTGTGTGTTTGTGTGTGTATAGGGGTGTATTTAAATAGCTGTAACGCAGTATTCCTCTGTAATGTTTGCGTCTCAGGTTACAGTCTGTGCCCGGCAGGCAGGCGGGCGGGCGGCTCGCTTCATCCCATGTGACCGCTGCTTCCTCATCTCATTCCCCTCTTTGATGTCAAAGAATGCAGGAAAGACCCCCCCCCCCGTCAGTGTTTACATGCACACTGTACGTGCATGGCGAGCCCAGTTGTCATAGCGACAGTAAGCCAGCAGCCATCCCGTGAAACGGCGTGACAGGTGCGAGATGTTTCCTCACCAAAAAAAATCTCCCTCACTCCATCACTCACTGTGAGTCTGAAGGGCTGGATGAGGAGCGGACGCAGATGTGCAAACAGGCTGCACACCTTGATGCGAAAATAAAAACGAGCCGCAATTACAATCACGTCTCACGTGTTCGGCGCTCTGACAGCGACTGAGGGATGGAAAAAATCTGCCGTTATGAGGCCCATAATTAGCCAGCAGATGTGTGGGGAGTGGGAAAGAAAATGAGAGATAATTGATTTTCCTTTTTCCAAACTTTTAGTGGCAGTTAGTGATGCATGTGCGGTGTGTGATACGTATATAAGTGACAGGCTTTTAGGTGACTCATCAGAGCACTTCAGTGAGCCGCTTAGTCGCTCTGACAAAGTACATGTCGTTTGATGGACGTATAAGCAGCTAAAACGACTGAACCCGTCACCTCAGGAACAATAACAGGACTTATCTGTGTGGTTTAAAGCTAAATAAAGTGCTGTTTTTAGTTTTTTGATGGAGACCGTCGGAGGGATAAACACACTGTTCTTTGGCTGCAGCAGGTTTCCTGTCACATCCATAAACTCGTCGTGTTCCTGAGTCAGCAGAGAAACTCTGAAAAGCTCCAAAAATACAGATGGAAGTTTGGAAGAGTAATTGTCTGAGAAGAAGGTGTCGTATGATGAAAAGCCTCCAGAACTGCTTCAGTGCTTCTCAGCAGAGTTTCTGAAAGTCTGCAGCGACTTTAAAAGAGGAATAAAACACTTTTCTTTCCAAAAATCGTCCCTCGTTTCGTTCGTGGTTGATGCTGCTGGAGATCGACGTCTCTTCAGCCCGAAATGTCTTTTAAGGTTTCCTCTGAAGTGTGTTTATGTGTACCTGTAGTTCTCTGGAAAGCACAGCATGGTCCAAGATAATTATTAATAAAAAGTGCACAGCATTTCTACTTCCACACAATCACTAGTGCGTTACCAGTAACACAGGATATTGCCATCTGTTGTTGTTTTTTTAAAAATATTTGAATGATTGCAAGTTAAAACTATGAGCCAGCAGCCATTTCTCACAATATAAACACAGAGGCTGTCTTTGAATTGTCTCATACAGACAATAACATCTTTTTATCTCTCTGCTTTTACTCAGATCAAATTTAAACTCCCCAGTGGTGGTAAAGATCAGACGACAAAACGATAGTTTCGATTGATGACTAGTGTGGCTACAAATTCAGTGTAAGTGTGTGCTATATTGTGAATGTTTTCACGGCTCGACCTCGCTGTCAGAAAAGCCTGTTTAACAGGAAACTGAAGCTGTTAGAACCAACTATGTTTACCTTAAGGCCACCAGACTCCCTTGAGAAAAGCAATAATTTTACTTTGCAGAAAACAAGAACTGCTGGTCTACTTCTGCTCCGATCTGTTAGCTTGTTTGTGTTATTGTGTGACTTTTTTTATTGTTTGGATTCACTAATGTAGCACAACATAATCAAACAAGCTGATTGTGGCAGTGATAGACCAGGAACTCCTGTGTCCCATGAGGTAAAATGACTGTTTCAGTCAAAGGAGTTTGGTGATTTTGGAGAAAGTCATACAGCAGATTTAGTTCTCCATCTAAACGGGCTTTCTGACTTTATTAGGGATGGAAATCGTCTCAATATATGTACAAATATAGCAAACACTTAAAGTTATATTGATGATTTTAGATGGCAAACATGTATTTTGTCCCCTCAGTAGTTCGTTTCTTATCTTTCCACATTGATACTAGAACTGAGGTGGCACACTGACTTTGGATGAATACCTCATGTAACCTCACTTCAAAAACTCTGACCTGAACTCTCTTCAAGTTTATTTGTTAAACACATTGCAGAATTTAGTTGCACACACTGTTACAGATGTTTAACATTTCTCAGAAGCGTATTTTTTCAGAGGGAAGAGAGAGACTTTTACTGTAAATAAGTGGTGCAATCTTTTGAATATGTATTAAAAAATTCTTATAAGGTTGATGATTTTATTTCTATTTATTTATTCAGAGTTAGCTAACATTTAAAAACTTGCAACCATTCTGTCACTTTAGATTAAGTAATAGTTTGCCTCTGGTGGCCGATTAATGCTGAGGAGAAGTCGCTGCCATTTAAGTTTACTCTTTTAGATCTTTGCAACAAAGATGTCTGCACAGAAAGTGTAAGTGCAATGGAGAAAGTGAGACGACTCCTTGTTTTTTTTTTCGTTCCCCGAGGGCTCCTGTGCCATCGCTGTTCCTCCCATGTGACATTTTTCATTCGCTGACAGGTGAAAGATCTGTGGTTTGACAGGGAAAATACTCCTCCTTCCTGCAGAGGCAGCTCCAAGTTTCCTCTCGGTCTCTCCAGAAATGTCGTTCCTCAGAATTCACTCGGCTTTCCGCGAGCTGAGGAGTTGTTTCACTCGTGTCTCTGAAGGCTTGTTTTCACGTTTTTTCTCAGTGAGTCACATAAGCGAGAGATACTGACAGAGGGAGGGATTTTAACCAGACTGAGAGAAAGACGGACAGAAACAGAAGGATGCTGGTTTTCCACAACCCCAAGGGACGCCAGAATTTAGGTCACTTCGGCTGTTAAACACACAGCATTCACACACACACACTGGGGGGAAGCACAACAGGCCGGGTGCAGGCCGGGTCAGGGCGATGATGTCGACTGCTACGCACGATTATGTTCAGATTCCAGATTGGACACAAACAGCAGACCTGGCGTGTAAATATTTCTGCAGTCTTTATTGACACTGTATTTATATACTCCGACTTTCCAGTTTCTCCCGGTTGTACATGTGCACTCAAAAACACATGGACACACACGAACCGAAACAAATACACACCGACAGTGATCCTCAGAGAGCTGAAAATGCATTAAAAGCACATGTTCATTGATTTATATTTAATGTCTAATAGGCCAGAGCTTTTGGAAATTCTCACATCTGATTGGTTTGGAGGTTAAACTTAACATCTATAAACAAATCCAGACGCTTGTAACAGTTAAAAATAGGTTCAGTTTTAACTTTAATTTTAAAAAATGGGGAAAAAAATCCTGTTTTCCTTTTACAGAAGCAGTTTTTAACTCTTTGCTCTTTAATCTGTGCTCATCTTTTCATTTCTGAATCTTTGTTTACACGTGACAGCCTGTATCCATGACGACAAAGTCTCACTTCACTTGACACTGGCTAGCTAGCATGCTATATTTGAGAAGATGGGTGTTTAATTTTAGCTCCACTGAGTCCAAGGCATTAGCTGTGTTAGTAGAAGAGAGGAAACCACCATTTTTTGTGGATCATTTGGTATTTACTTTATTCAAGAAGCTAAATAATGATTCCTAACTACAGGAATTCTTCAGTTTGGACCACTTTGTTAAGGCTAAATTCATATGTCAAGTCAAATCAAGTCACTTCATTCATAAAACACAGTTAACAACAACAACAGAAGTTGACCTATAGTGCTTTTCCAGTTTAAGGCAGATAAGCACCTGCCTTGCTTCAGGCAAAACCGTCGTAAAATAATAAAGAAAGGACGATAGCACATTTCATATCACAGTAATGTCTTAAAACAGCAGCAATAACAAGAGCAAAACACCCAAACAGCTGAAACAATAACATCAAATCAGAGTACTAAAACAGGAAGTTCAGAGAGATTTAAAGAAACAAACACAAGATCAAAACACAGTAAAAGGGTTTTGATTAAAAAGACTAAAGACTGAACTAAAAGTAAGAGTAGAATTGGATTTTTTCCCCCAAAATGCATCATCTAAATGTCAGCATGCAGGTGTTAACGGACCCAGTTTATGTCAACTGAATGACAATAAAACTCTGAACCTCTGTGCGTCTGTAACCATGTAAACTCCCGAGTTTATCACCTCGTTTATTTACCCCAAACACTTGAACTAGCTGTCATGGTGAGCTGGGATTTCTTAGACCGGCCAGTCTTTGTGTAGATAGCAACAGTCCAGGGGTTTCTGTTAATGTTTCCACTGAAAACACTTTTGGTGGTTATTAACCACGAACAGGAAAGATTCTCTGCTGTTTTTACCCCCTGAGGTCTGACATCATGTGTGTTTCCAGGATTTTGTTGTGCCTCATAACAGCGTGATGTCACCTGTCTCAATGTTGATTTGTTACAGCTTTTTATTACAGAAACTTCCTAAATCCTTTCTTATACTAATTTAAGCATAACATGTAGGATTTATGTCATTAAAGAACAAGTTTCCTAACTTCCCTCCATGCATCCTACAGGAAGTGAGTACTTTAAGCACAATCTACTCCGTCATAATGTGAGAATAATCTTTGCAGCGTTCCAGGAACATTGAAGGCGATGGTCATTAAATACCTGAACATCACAGTAGACACACTTTCTGCTTCTCTGAAGTTGCAGCATCATAGACGCTTTCATCCATCAGCCTCAGGCGGCGGTGCGAAACACTGGCGTTGAATGCTAAGCTTTAACAGGTCAGCAAGTTCAGTGTTGCCGAGTCATTGTCAGTCGGTTCAATGCAGCACTGAGCTGAGCTGGGGGGTAGAAACCATATTCTGTCATCCAGTTGTATAACAGGTTTTTAAATCAGGGAGCTTTTTTTGGAAGCAGACATCTTTTAGTAAACAAAGACGGAATAAAATTTCACTTTCTGAAAAGGATTATTGCTCAATGACTTTAAGACGAAGCGGTTTGTTGCCCAGATGTGACAACAGTCGGACTGCAGGAGACATTAGGGAACAGATAAATGAGCGCATAAGACGGGTTAAAAAGATATAAATGCAGTGGTGAAATGCATCACTCCGTCATGTTCGTCCCTGCTGCAGACTGAGGTGCCCTCGTATGAAATGTCAGAACAGGAGAAGTGCATCAATATGACGCGCATCAAGTTTGCTCTTAATGCATTGCAGCCATGAAGAGTCGAGCACTCAGGTTCAGCCAAGCACACACACACACACACACACACACACTCTGGCTGCCCTGCACTTTACTCAGAACTGACTGTAGCCTGTTAACCCACATCAGAGGTGAACGAAAAAAAAGTATTGCCATGGCAACCCTGGAAATTCATACGGTGCACGAGAGCAAAACCAATATGTCTGAATGAAGTAGCGTTATCAGGCGCTGCCCAGACTGGCATCGGTCAGTCTGAACCCACTCGTTTATTTGCTTCACGTTTACAAGTCCCAAAGCACCTCGAGCCCTTTCCCATCAGCCCTGCATTTATATATGTGTAGTTACACATGTGTGTGTGTGTGTTTAAGTGTGTGTGTAGGGCTGCTTTATGTGCAGCATCTGTCGATTTACTGGTAGTCTTGTGTTTCAAATATTAGTGGTAATTAGATCCCTCTGCATCCTCTTGGTTCGAGCAGGACTCGGCCTGACCGGAGGAGTCAAGTGTGGTTACATCAAAGTGACCGACGGTCAAGAACGGACTGAAACAGGAGACCGAGTCCAGAGTCGAGCTTGTGGCTCCATGTGGCTCCATGTGGCTCAATGTGGCTCCATGTGGCTCCATGTGGCTCCATGTGGCTCCATGTGACTCTATGTGGCTCTGTGTGGCTCAATGTGGCTCCATGTGGCTCCGTGTGGCAGGAATGGCTGTTAAATTCCAATACAAAAAAATGTTTTTTAAAAATTCCCTGATAAAGTTAGATAAGAAGTTCAATTTAAATCTCGTGTGTAGGTAAACAGCTAGCCTAGCTTAGTGTAAAGGCTAGAAAAAGCTAGCTTGCCTCTCGCCTATTAACACGTTTAAAGCTCAAAATTAACTTGTGTCTGATTTGTTGCAGAAGAAATATGATACTTTAGTTTTTTAGAGGTAGTTGCTTGGTTTTTCTGTCCTCTTTCTCAAGTGTTTACGATTCCCAACTGTATTTTGTGACCCTCAGCTAAGTGCTAAAGTTTAGCATTTAAGCTTAGCTCGCTAACATTAACATATAAATATGTTGACATTTAGCATGTTAGGGTTTTAATCTATATAATTAGCACAGTAATGTGATAACAGTGTGAGAGTAGTCTGTTGTTTAGGTTTGAAGCATGTTAATGTTAGCATGGACAAACTGGTGCAAATGTACACCAAGATTTTATATTTCACACGTGCCTCCGAAAAAAGGCCACTGCCAGTTACAGTTTAGCTCTCAGAGTTTCAGATTATTTGTTCGTACATGAAGGCTCAGTATTTCTCCTTTTGAAACTTTGCAACAGAAAACAAAACACATCTCTGCCAAAGTTTCCAAAATAGTTCAAATTAGCTTTGAAATAGCGACAAGTAGCTACAAATAGATGCTCCTCTAATACTCCTTCCCTCACGGTCGCTTCGCCCACCAGTTTTACAGGATTTGTTCCTCTGAGATGTGACACATTAAAACCTTGCAGTCTGAATTAATCTTTTTGAGACTGTTATTGGTGGAAATGCTCTGGCCTGAAGTTTAATGCCTGTTTCACTCATAATATGTCTTGTTAACATGTAAAAATCACCATATTAGCATGTTAACAGGGTTTGAAACTTTATTTTGCTGGTGCAGATCTGAACAAAGTTCATCTATGGAACAGTTCAGGTGTGTGGGATGTTTTGTCTGCTTCTTAGATGATGTTTTACTACACATTGACCATAAAGACCTATGATTATATCCTGCAGAGGAAAATCGTTCCTCCTGGATTACAGCTGTGGGGAAATGTATTCATTTTTCAGCAAGAAAACATTCCCAAACATGGATCAAAGTAGTGCCAGCTCACTGTGTGTAGTCTAGGACAGAGCAGGGTGAGCTGAAATGTGTGCTTTTTGTCTCCACAGTCACCAAAACACTGAACATATTAATATAAAAATCAAAAGGGGAAACATACTGTACCATATAACAATATATGTAACAATTTAGATTCTCAAATTTGCACAAATCTAAAGAATTCATGCCCAACAAATTTCAAAAAGTCTAAATATAAGGAGTAAACAGTAATGCTGTTTCAGACTGAGGACAGAAAAATAACAGTGAACTTGCAGATAAAGGCGGCACAGTATAATTTGATGCAGCTCCCCCAGACTGAGGTTGGAAGAGGAGGTGGGAGTGCTGCTGGAGGTCAGGACCACTGTGTGCTTTGTAGTGCTTTGCAATGATTTTCTTTCTTTCTGCTCAGCCTTGGACTGCTGCATTGAACGTTGCGAAGATGGCCTTTATCCAGCTTCAATTCAGCAGATTCAGAAATTGGATTTCGTTCCAGAGATTGAAAGTCTTAAAAAAAACACGACGTGTCCTATTTTTTATGATGTGATGGTCTAAATTGTACTTTCAATGTACATTTTTCCTGTCAGTCTTGTTACAGATAGAGCTTTAACTTTAAACAACACCTTTGAACTCTGTCGAAGCTTCGCTGTGACATGCAATCAGAAGAATGTACAGATATAAGATGGTAAATCCTTTGGTTGATCCTTTGCTCGATAGCCTTAAGCTTCAATCTGTAGATAAGCCACATACAGTAAAAGCCACAGACTGTATCATCAGTTAATCAGAATACAGTAAAGCTGACATATTTTTCTTTTCCTGTTTGTCTTTTTGCTTTTTAGTGTTTATTTAAGTCTTTTTTTTAGCTCAAAGGTTCTGAATTTTTCCTAATTTCACTCCAGATGCACAACTAGGATTCAGTTACGTTTGCTAAATGCATTGCTCTGTGTGAGGGTGGAAAACCCATCGTCCAGTTCAGAATAAACCCTTAAAATGGCTCCTCTCTCATATCCTATACATTATTTACTCAGTTCTTACATTGTGCTCCAGCATCTATTTTTAAGTGCTTCTGTGTGTGTGTGTGTGTGTGTGTGTGTGTGTGTGTGTGTGGGTGAGATCCGGAGCGAGAGACCAGGAAGTGGCACTGCAAAATATGGAAATCTCATTATGGACGCTGCTGGCTGCAGCAGGACTCTCACTATTGAAGGGAGGAAATCCAGGAGGTGAAACTGAACCTCGGATGTTTATGTTATCTGACCTCCACACAGCTGACATCTCCCTCCATTTCCTGACTTATCCTATATGAAACTCTCTCACTCTCTATGTCAGGATGGTTGTAGCCTGTGTTTTTCTGTTAACATATTTGTTTGTAGTCTTGATTTAATAGAAAAGTTATAATATGTAAATGCTTTTATCTTAAAAATTGATTTAGACATTAAAATTCTATATTTTTTAACACAGTCAACAGTACTTTTAACGAACAGTTCACAGTTAGTTATTGTCAAGATATGAATTGCTAGTTAGCTGTTTGTGTTGACAAATGTGGTTTTAAATGTAGTTATTTGTCTCTTTCTTGCAACCAGAAACGTAAAGCTCTTTTGTCATTAAACCAATAATTGGATCCATATTTGGTTTAAACATTCATATCCCTTCAGAATGAATTATAATCTCATTGGAGATTCCCTTAATTGTCCATTTCATTGGTATTTGACCCAATACCTATAAAGACATTCCCATCAGCCCTCAGCTGTACCTAGTTTTAGTGCTATATTGCAAGTCAGAAAATGTTAGCATGCTAATACTCTAAACAACAAACATGGTAAATGCTACATGTTTGTTAGCATTTTCATTATGTGGATGTGTTGATGATAATCAGGCTGTTTTCACATTTACTTCTTAAAGACTAATGAGATCCAAATCCTTTACTCAGAGCGTCCCAGCCTCACAGAGCCTTGTTCTTGGCTTTAGTTGCTTATTCTTGTTTAAAAAAGAACGTTTAGTGATTAAAAAAATGTTTAGATGAATCATCAGCACAGCAACATTTACATTTGTAACACATTTTAGCAGCTCTACTATGATTTGGCATCAGTCTTCAGGTCCTGTCGACTCTCTCTTTGTCTGTTTACGTTCAGCAGGGTGTTGATGCGTTTCCGCTTCGGTGACACCAAAACAGATTCCTGTTGGTTTGTTGCTCCTGGCAGATGAAGTGATTGTGATTTTGCTATCGTAGCACCACACGGACTGCTGCTGGTCCGGTCCTTCCCTATGCTTTTGCCAGAGCATCTGTGCTGAGCTGGACATGAGATCGGGATTTGGCAGGCCCACGCTACAGGCGGCAGGCCCTGTGTCTCAGCAGACCGGAGGCCCCTCTGGGGATCCATCGAAGGGGAACAGAACAGGGAACAGGTTTCTTTGCAACAGAGCCAAAACAGCAGCTGTGTGCTTTTCTGTTCAGTGACAGAGGCTCAGTGCACTAATGCATTAGCTGGTGGCAGCGAGTGTGTCCTCAACTTTGGTTCACAGTGAAAAAGAAGCAGCAGCTGTCAAGTGAAACCTCAGCACTTGGCCGTGTTGTTCTAATATGTCATCTATTGTGTTTCAAAGAAGGAACAGTGAGAACTTCCAGAAATCCTCCTCACTGCTTCCCCCTCCACATTTTCTTTTTTTTCTTTTTTTGTGCAGATAAAGTTGTTATGAGAGTTTTAAACTTGTTCAGAGTCAAACATTTTATGCTTCATGGATGACAGTTATCTGATGTTAAAAAGCATAAATGTAACCAAAAAGCATGACAGCCAGTTGATTTCCATCCAGATGCTTCGGATAAACATCCCAGCTGGGTGTTGATGGTGTAAATGCATTCCTCTTCCTACCAAGTGTAACTATGTACATGAAGCGTCAGTGGAGCAACTCAGTGACGTCAGAGATGCAGACCAAGGCTTTCAGACCAAGTGTGGACATCATCTCTGCTCAGTATAACCAGGATCTTTGTTGGTCAGGGATCAGTGCAAACGAGTGCTTGTAACCTTTGTGCAATGCATGTATTTTTGAGAGCAGATGGGTAGATATTTTCTGGCAAGATGAACAAGTTTCAGCATATGTTATTCTTCTGCTTGAGTTTCAGCCAATACAAAACTGGTTTAGGTATGATGCTGTAAGATAAGACCTGCTTTATTTGCATTATGCATGAAAAAGATTGGACAGATTAGATCTTTACAAAACACAAAAAAACAGTTTGTTTTGTAAAAAAGTTTGTTTTGTTGTTTTGTAAAAAAACAAACTGCCAAAGCTTGAAAATATTTTCTCCACTAAGAAAAAACTTCAGTGTCATTCTTTGCTCTTTTGTCAATGAAGAAATACATTCCACCTCTGATATAACGGATAATAAAGCAGCCTTCATGCTGTTCACTTCAGGAGCCGCCATTGTTGTTTTCATTCAAACTCTCACTGCTTGTCTCACCTGAATTCCACCTGAAGCTGATAGAGTTTCTCATCAGTCTGAACCACTTTGCAAAGCCTGAACCTTAAAAAAATTAACATGCATGATAAAATGAGCACAAAATCCTGCAAATCTACCTGCTTTACAAGGTTAAAACCCCTGATTTCAAAACTGAAAAGTGGGATTTCAGGCGCTGTGAAACCATAAATCGGTCTGATGCATGTTTACACTTCATGATATGGCATGTCTGAGGTGGTGAAGTCAAAAATACTGTCATCCACTTGTTACAGTTGTGAAGAATGCAAGTTGATACAGAGCTCTGGAAACCAAAAACCATCGTTTGTGAAGCCTTTGCGAGGAAAATGTTACCAATGTGTCCACAAAAATCTGAAAATACCCCCACTGGAAAGTTGCACTCATCTGCTCCCGTCAGAATTTTAGGCCACCAGCAAAAGATAAAGAGGTCAGCAGAGATCCTCTTACCAATTAAGTGGTTTTTCATTAAAAAAAATAGCATTTTTAGTGCTTTTCCTCACAGATCCTGCATTATAAACCCATTGTGAGGGATAAAAAAAAAGGAAACATCACAAACTCTTAAATGTGACATTTTAGCAGAGTGGGGCAGATATCATGTGGTTGTCTCTGCCTACGCTAACCAACATCCAGCCACCTAGCATAGCTGAAATAGATGGTGTTGTGGGCTTGAAACCAATGGAAACAGGGTAGAATACAGAACGGGAGTACAAGAATGCAGCGTATTGTCCGTGTGAGAGCAGGCCGGAGACAATGCAAGCCTTCACTGGCTTGTGTCCATTGTGCCTGGGATTTCTTGGGTTCGTGTCTCGGCTGAAGAAGAAGAGAAAGGTCTTCATTCACCCTGCTGGGGGGCCTCTTCAAACCTGCCATTGTCATCGCTTCTTCTCTAACAATCCCAATGTTTTCCTTTCTCTCAAGGCTGATTGATACCCCTCTCCTGCTGTAGAGACATGGCGTTATGTCATTCAGCACACTTTGTGGTTTTGAAGGCACTCGTCTGTTAGCGCTGCTGGTTTCTTTTGTTTGACGTCTCACCTATCCGGTAGTGTCTTACATCCAATTCTCAAAATAGGGGGACTGGAGTGGAGTTAGATTACAATCAAGGTCAACACCTCAGTCTTTACACTGAACGACAGTGGATGTTGGTCTATAAATGTTGCCTCCCTGGTTTTTTTCCACTCAGCGTTGAGCACATTTCACTTTCCTCCGTCACTCATGGCAGTTTTGACCCACATCTTTTACTCTGTGTGACAATAAACCTTCGCCGGTGTTGAATAGCCATTCAATACCGCGTTGTTATGCCGAGGAATAATGTCGCGGTGATGTCATTCCAGCCGACAGCAATGTTAACACTGTTTAATTTTGCAGTAAAGGGGAGAGCCGGGTGATAGATGGTTGCTGAAAATAGGCCTCCAGATTGTGAGCGGCGAACCTTTTTTTCAGAGCCGCTCTTCTGAATGATTCAGTCAAAGGAACCAAAGAGAGTCTCAAAAAAGGGGAGGGAAAAAAAAAAGCTCCTTTAAGAAAAGCTCTCGTCTTGTGAGGAAGTGCCTCAAAAAATCGTGACAGGCTTGTTAAACCCCCCCGTCCGCCTTTTTTTCCAACAAACACACACACTCTCACTGCCCTTAACAATGCCACCCCGGCTGACCCACCACCATCCCGCCTCAGTGTTGCTATTCTGCTCCGTTGGCAGATATCCGTCCGTAAGAAAGAAGGGATTTAGCTCAACCTGCTGCGAACTAACAAGTGTGGGAATTCGGAAACTATTCTGTGATGTTTAGCCAGTTTTTCCTCCATCGCTCAGGGAAACGGTCTTTTGAATTTCACTGATGAGAAAAGTTATCTGGCAGCGGCAACATGGCACGCTGACTGCCTCATTACCTAAAGGTCATATTTTTTATTACATTCTTTTGTAGAAATTAAAGGCCAACTAATGCTGGGTTTTATAAACTGCCACAGAGCTTAAAAACCCAATGATATATTGGCTTTTATTTCTTGTTTTTTTGTACGCTCGGCTGTTTTTTAACTCTGGCTGCTTGGATATATATAGCCTGTGTTCCCTCTATTGATTTACAGGTGGCACTAATTTGCCAATATATGAGTAATGGGCCGGCAATGGCACTGAAAAGGAGACTGCTTGCTTAAAAATAATGCAGACTTCAAACTTGCAAGAAAAAAAAATTAACTTTGCAAATATTTAATAGAGTAAATGCTTCAAGGATAAAAATGTCAGGTAACTCTTGAGGTAAACACAACTTTTTTTTGTTTAAAAGAAAACTCTGCACGTCACCTTTATAGGAATTACTTACACATTTTTGGAAATACACACTCTTTTAAGAGAGTTTCATAAAAATATCATTGTTCCTCTTATATCCGTCCATAAAGTGCCATGAAAAAACTGGCGCATTAAGCTCCGGATTCTTCGTATTCGTATTTCCTTTGTATTCAAGCGTATAATATAGAAGCTGGGCAAAGAGTTGAGAGGAATTTAAATAAGATCATCCAGATTGAATTGGACTGTTTAAAAAGTGTGTGTGGCTTACCGCAAGATTTTTAAAGTGGAAGAAAAAAGATGAGGGGAAAATGTTAAAAGAAATTTAACAGAAATGAGGTCTCATTAGTCGAATGCCTTTATTAAATTATTAATCCTGTCATAAGCTGTCAGAGTTTCCCGGTACAGTCTTTTCCTGCAACAAGCGACTCTGCTCCGTGAGTTCAGCTAGCTAGCTTGTCTGCTAGCATCTAGCTAGCTAGTGCTAAACCTCACAGTTTTACAACAAAGCAGCACATTGTACATTTAAAAAATAACTTTGTTAGTGCTCTTTGGTGGAAAAACAACATGTAATGTAAACTTACACACATTTCTTTTTTCCCACATATCTAAAAGATGTTGATAAATCTGTGAAATCTGCCAATAAGAAAAGTTAAGCTAAGGAAGGGCTAAGAAGTGGTTCTTATGAAACATTGCCCTCTGCTTGCACACATTTATACCGTCCTGTTTATGCAGCGCTGTTCAGCATCAAATTAACACCTGCTGTAAACTGTGAAAATGTGTCAGGGAAATTATCACACCGACACAGAGTCCGTGAACCCGTCGACTGACTGATGTTTCCTGGCATATGTTTGTGTTTTGCTTACTTGTAAACTGTTTACTTGTGACTGTTTAATGAAAATGCACACAGCAAATGTAAATGACTCATCTGTTTGTGCAGATAAGAAATAAACACACTAACACGCTAAAGGTTAACGTTGTTTTACTCATTCGTCACACATCCCTGTCTCCCTCTCTCTCTCTCTCTTTCTTCAGATTGTGCAGTCTGACTCTGAAGAAGCTGGTTGTGATGAGGGAACTCGATAAAGAGCTGATATCTGTGGTCATAGCCGTTAAAATCCAGGTATGTTGTTTACAAAGACACAGCAGAGTGGGCACACAAACCTGCTGCACGCCTAAAACAAGCACAAACAAAGGTAGTAAGTCTGCTGGGTCTGTATATCTGATGCCCTGATGAAGGGATAAAGGGGGTTACTGTGGTTTGCATTATATCTTTTGATTAATTTTTAATTTTTCTTTTAATTTTTACTTATAATCTTTAGGTAAAGTCTTGTTTGTTGTGTAATTTAGTTTGCATAACTTCATATCTAACAAATGTTCCCAACTTTGATGATAATGATAATGATAAACCAGTTGCTAGGCAGAAAATTGCAAAAATGCATTCTTACATGTACTGTTAAATAGTTTAGTTTGCTTTGAAATGTCACATGATATTTGCAGTAATCACATTAAAGCACAAGAGATTGTTTTTTTTTAAGATGTGTTGAATCTTTTTAAATTATTCATGACTTGCACATTTGCAGCATCCGTGCAGAATACTTCCAGAGGAAAAGCTCCCACCACATTAAACGCCTTTTCCTTTTTTTTTTTTTATTCTCTACAGGGCTCCAAACGGATTTTGAGGTCCCATGAGATTGTGCTGCCACCTAGTGGGTCTGTGGAAACTGATCTGGCTCTCACCTTTTCACTGCAGGTAATAAAAAAATAATAAATTTAAAAAAAAAAGGAAAAGTCACTGTGCTGCTGTTCGATGAAGACAAACATTGCAAGTTGGTAAATAAACCATTGATGGGTCAGTTTTTACATGCGACCTCATTTTATTGCTACTGGATTTTGAAGCAATATATTTAAGTATGTATTAATTGAGTTTTATTGTTTGTTGCCATGACAACTGTTTGATCTTCCATATCTAGAAATTTATCTCATATGAGTGTGTGTGTGCAAAGAACAAAGTGTTTTTATGTCATTAAAATGAGGCTGTTTTTGTTCTTATTTCAGCAAACCAACATGTTGATCCTTTTCTCAATGTTTCCCGACTTCTTCAGTTTACCTTTTTACTTCTGAAGGGAAAAAGGAAACAATATAATATGTGTTGAAATTCAGAGTAACATGTGTGTTTTCATCTCTTCTCCCCGTTGTCCTCCCTTCAGTATCCTCACTTCTTAAAGCGAGAAGGAAACAAGCTGCAGATCATGTTGCAAAGGCGAAAGAGATACAAGAACCGAACCATCCTGGGCTACAAGACTCTCGCGGTGGGATCCATCGACATGGCCGAGGTACAGTACGACCTCGCTGCAACAAACCTGTTTTAGCATGCAGAGGAAAACCAGTGTGCATCTTACTTTTATGCACTTTCTCTTTTATCTTTAAGTCTCAGGGCAAAAGCAGAAAAATGCATCATCTGTAACAGGCTGTTAGTGTCGGAGCAGGTGTGAAAGTATAATGGGAAAATGGTGGATGTCGGAGCTGCAGGTTAACGTTTTCTTTGTCCGACTCATCCTCTCCTGGGATTTTTCGGAGCTTCTTGGAATCACACAGCACAAGAAAAGCCATTTTAAATAAGTAATTTTGACCCTAATTAGTCTCTATGAAAGACTTGAGAGAATTTCACTTTTCTTTTTTAACCTGCTTTGTTCAAATTATCCATACCAGAGTGAAGAAAAGTCATCTCACCCGATGGAATAATTGTTTCTTGTATCTTAAAAAACTCAGAATACATGAATAAAGAGACTTTCTCTGGATAAATTCTCGTCGGTGCAGACGATGCTGCTGCACTAAGGAGCTCCCACATGGCTGACAAAGCTCAGTGGAGCTTATTAAGGTCACATCCTGGCAGCCGGGAAGACGCCAAAAAAAACACATGGAAGGAAAAAAAAAAAAGAAACAGAAAGAATGGTATTTTGATACAAAGACGCACTGAAACGACATTAAACACGAGACACAGTGTAAATGTTAAAGCATGACGTTGGATCTGGACTCTGCTACAATAAAGACTCTGGTCCAGATTTGGGGCTAAGTTGTCCTGAAGTGACCTGAGTTTGTGATGAGAGTTTAAACCATTGTAGTTGGTTGTTTAATATGTCCAGAATGAATAAAAATCTGTAAACTAGATACTATAAGAATTAAAGTATTTAAAAATAGTATTACTAGTATGTAAAGTGCTAAATAAAGGTGCTGTTGAGACACTCAGCTGCTCGAATGAAGCCTCATTTCCAAACAGCAGGAAACGGTTGGTGGTTAAACTGCAGCAACCAGGTGTGAATTGTGTGTTTGTGGGTGGTGGGAGACATAAAACAGCTCATTTGGAGTTTTTTCCTAATTTGGAGGTCAGGATTTCCAAAACAGGAGGGCCTTCTTGCAATAAATACAAAACTGGAGCAAGCAGCTGGTTAGCTTAGCTGAAGATGACGACTGGAAACAGGGTGAGGTGGATGACCTGGTTCTTTCCAAAGGCAATAAAGTGCAACACAACACATTATATCTGATGTTTTTAATTTGAACATAAAGTGTGAAGAGTGTGTGTTTTATTGGAGGTAAATTACTGGAATATTTCATGGCCCTGCAACTGCCTCTTACTCCATCAGCGGTGTACAAATGTGACTTTTATGGGATTGTTTACTATAAAAGTAGCTTTAAATCTGTTTTTAGGCATTGCATGGTTTAAAAATCAGTGAGTACACCAACACAATAATGTGTTTGGTCGACCTGAGTAATTTAAAAGTTGAACATGTCACCGTTTTAATCTTTTTACAGCGTGTACTCTTGTTTTTTCCATGACACTGGTTGAATTCCCACACGGCTGTGATCATCTGTGATCCATTTCCAAATTCCCATGTACGAGTAAAATATTAACCAACATCTCTGCACGTTGTCCCTGCACATGCAATGCATTATGGTATTTGGAGTTTACTGCAGGCGGACAACTTGAAATCCCTGCAGAAAATGTGACCTACAGCTGTAACAGCCATGTGGGTCAGATTACTCGATGTCACTGAGGTGAAACGTTCCTCTCGCTGCATCTCCTGACCTTCATGTTGTGCTTCCGCCCCCTTTTCTTTCACCTTTCCACAGGTGATGCAGCACCCGACGGAGGGGGGACAGGTCCTGCCTCTCTGCAGCAACCAGAAAGACATGCTGGGGAAGGTGGCAGAGATCTGGATCTTCTCCCTGTCCAGTCAGCCCATAGACCACGAGGAGGCGGCCCTGCAGGGCGGACAGAAGATCAAATGCTCCGGTACGCTTCGCCTCTCATTACCGTGGCGTTCTGAGGTTAAAAACGACAGGAAGCCATCATAATCACCTAATATGTTCGACGGGCTGAACAGAGCAGAGATCACAGGGTTCATGGTGTTGTGTTTTTTTTTCTCTAATGGTGCTGAAAACGATTACATTCAGGTAGCAAACGGCTCCAGCTTTTCAGATTCGACAGAATCATTCAATTATGTATGAGGAGTCTTCTTTGCTCCACAGCCTTTAACCTCCACACTTGTCTTCTGCTTCAGATAACTACTCAGAAGAAGAATATGAGAGCTTCTCCTCAGAGCAGGAGGCCAGTGATGACGCCGTGCAGGGACAGGTGAGTCAGCCTGGAAACCATGCAGGTACAATTCAAGGGATTGTGGTAATAAGCACCTCATCATGGTCAGTCGGTTAGCGGTCAAGCAGGAAGTGAGTGTGTTTTCAGGTGATGATTAAGTTTTTTAAAGCATCCTGGTTGTGTTTTTCTTGTGTTTTGCACATTGTTTACTAGTTTCCTGGAAGAGGCCTTATCCTGGTTTTGAAAAAACCTGGAGTAGTCTCATAGAAACCAGGATTCTGTGTCGTGTTAACACCTTATCCTGGTTTTTAAACGTACAGAACACAGTGTTTAAGATGGTAAAAGGCTAAGATACACCTGCAGGTAGATGATCAGAAACCTTATGAATCTAGGAATATCAATAACAAGGTCTTTCATTATTAAGTGTCGAATCCAGAATATGATCATAAACAGGATATGGTGAAAATTCAGGATATTAATTCACAAGTAAACATCCTCAGTGTGAGCTTTAACCTGAAAATATCAACCCTAACACTGCTGCCTCTATGTTAGCCTGCTAGCTAACACTGGCTCATATTTCAGTATAATACAGGGAAATATTGTTGATCGTCATGCAAACCTGACAGGCTGTTTTCTAGGCATGTATGGAGATATTTATCACCATGGCTAAACAGAAGTCACACCTTTTGTTGTTATTCATTAAACTCTTTAAAAAAAACTCACCTGGAGCTCTCACACAACAGCAGTGATGGTCACATGACGGCTGTTTTTTCCTCTGAAAGGGCCGCCGCACCTCCAGTTTATGAGTTCTGCAGGAGCACGCCTGTAAAAAGTGATAAAAGTTTTGATGAGATAATGATTCAATTAGATTCAACTTTGATGATTATGGGCCACAACACGAGCCTTTGCTTTGGCAACTTTGGCCTCATTGTCTTTTTATGGAAGGCGGTGATTTAACTTTATTCGTCATTGTTTCCAGGATCTCGAGGACGACGAATACGATGTGAGAAAGCCAAAGAAGCAGAGACGGTCGATTGTGAGGACGCCCTCCATCACCAGAGTAAGAAGAGCACGAAGCAGAGATTAACTGACACAACAAACACAGTGAAGTTTAGTTCGAGTATCTCGACTTAAAGGGAAACAAACCCTCACACAGTGACCTCTAGTGACCTCTGAGTAAAGGACAGGCTGGCGAGCTTCACAAGGAGTCACCGCTATGTACCCTCACATGACTGACGCAATAAAACCACAATGTGTCGGTTTTGCACTTTGATTTTTGCACAGATGAAACAAACAAGGTACAGCATGTAAATTACTGACCTTTAGAGGGCGCTGATTGGTGGATTTTACTCTCAGAAACAGGTCAGCTAATATAAAATGTAACACACAGATGTGACGTGAATTTTCACATCAAAGCATGTTATGAAAAAGAAAAACCTTTTCTATTAAGATTAGGTTTGTGGGAAATATTGTTTTGCTCCTTTTCCATTTGCATGTTTATCTTTATCTAGGTATTGTGATTAAAAACTTGAATCAAATTCAGCAGCAAAAAATCCTTTTTTTAATCAGTTTCACAAGTTATTTTTTTGCAAATTAATTTTGCAGCTTTCAGCATAATTTCAGTCAACACTGTACAGCATAAACTTTCCTGATGTATTATAAAGTGCTAAATGTGACGGGAAACAAGTGTCTTTCCACCTTTAGATGTATTGGTTCATGATTTTATCAAACAGTAAAGGTGAAGAATATCTGCAATATCTTGAATGTGATTCTAAAATTATTGAGTTCATCCAATTAACACTTCATTCTGTTGTCATTGTAGGTGATTCATTTGCAACATTTAACACCTTTAAGTAGCTTTATTGAGATGGTATCGATGTGTTTTTCCTCGTGGGTGATTTGGTTTTAAAGAGCTTGGTGAGCAGAAGCGAGGAGGTGATGCCCCAGAAAGCAGCTGAAGCATGATGGATCTTGATTATTGATTTACATTTAAAAAGAAACATGCAGCAAAATCGATACCCAGCCAACGCTGCAAATGTATCTGCTGCCGTAAAATGACTCAAACTGAGGAGTTACTACTGTTTTCAGTGTGTTGGATCGCTGAGTACGCTGTGATAAATCATATTTAAGACTGATGTGTGTTTATTCTTCTGTGTTTTAGCAGCAGAACTTCAAGCAGCGAGTGGTGGCTCTCCTGAAGCGGTTCAGAGTCTCAGATGAGGTTGGTGTTTCTGTCTCCTGTTGTTTTATGGATTAAGTTTTCTCTTTTTTGTTGTTCACCGCTGAAGATGTGATGTGTTTGTTTGTGTGTGTGAAGGTGCTGGACTCGGAGCAGGACCCTGCTGAGCCGCCTCCTGAGGTGGAGGAGGAAGACCTGGACCTGGACAGTGTGGAGTTCGAGAACCCGAGCGACAGCGGCCCCGAGCTCGACGACGACGACAGCGTCCTCAGCACACCAAAACCCAAACTAAAGTCAGTGTTTCTCTGCAGAAATACACGCGTGATGTTGTGTGTTTCAGGCCGGAAATGACGATGTCACATTTAAAATGCATCTAAATTCAATAACAAGACTAAAACTGCAAAATAACCAAAGGCTACTTTTTAAAAAAATAAATGTTAGCAATATTGTTGAAGCCGCGTTAGCTGGTATTTTGTGCTAATAGTTCCTGCTAACGTCATTTTAATGTTTTTTTGAAATCATATAATCATTTTTTAAAGGTTTATTCTTTGCAGAGTGAGAAACTTTTAGATAATAGGACACTTTATTAAAGACATACTTATAAATTTAAGGAACAGTTCAACAGTTATTGTAGCATTTGCATAAAAAAAAGCAAATTAAAGCAGCAAGATCCGGAGATATTCTGATTTATGCCACCCTGCATTTGTGAGGGGCCGCTTTTTTGCTTCCTATAATTCAATCAGTCATGTTGACTTGTAAACGTTTGTATTTTTAAACAGCACACCTCCGTTTTCTAATGCAGAATTTCTGTCGGAAAACTCCGAAAGCTCAAGCAGTGATGTTACTCAAGTAATTTTTCTCAGATTCCTTCACAGCCACATCAGACTTTATGCAACCAAATTAATGTATTTCACAGGATGTCAAATAAAGCTTTAAAATGTTGGTATCAAACCCTTTTTACGATGCAAATCAGAGCATAAACTCAAAGCTTGGTGGTGGAAGAATTAAAAATATTTTACCTGAAACTCTGCGATGTGTGATGCTGACTGACTGACCCACAGGAGACTCCTCTTGGTTTCTTTTCTCACCTTCACTTCCGACTGTTTCCTGTCCTTCAGGCCATACTTCGAGGGTCTCTCGCTCTCCAGCTCTCAGACCGAGATCGGCAGCATCCACAGCAGCCGGAGCCAGAGGGAGCCTCCGAGCCCGGTGAGACCACGTCACTGCAAAACAGCACAGGGATCAACACCGTGTGTGAAACAGTCCTGATGCAGCTTTTACCTGCTCCTGATCACACGGCCGCTTCAGTCCCAGCTCGCTTTACATTCACTGAAACAAACTGGGTTACTGACACCGCAGTGAAACAGCTGGAGGCCGCCCAGTGAAACCACTGCAACCAGGATGAGCAAATCCACTGGAGCAGAAAGGTGTTAACTGTCCTGCTTCAGGGCTTCTTTCACCGAAGCACAGAGGATTATTTCACTTCCCCCCGCTCAGATTTTCCCATCAGGCTGCAGATACGATTCCCAGCTTTGTTTTTTAGACTTTGGGGTTTCTGTTGAACCAAGACTCAGTCACGAGATCCCAATACTGTTTGTGAAATCAAAGTTCCCAGGAATCCATCCATGTTTATTATTCTTCTCACCATTCTCGTTCCAGATTGACCCAGATAAAACCAAATGTGGTGGGGCCAAATTCCCAGATGACAGCGTGTCTGATAACGTCTCCTTTGTGAGTATCAAAGCTGCTTTAGGATCAATAACTGGCAATGGTTTGTAATACTGTGAGTCATTTAAAGAAAAGTACAGAAAAAGAGCCTTCTGGGACTTAAAAAATGCAGAAAATCCACATTTTGAGACGAATATAGCCCCTTTTTTATTGTCTTTTGATTGGTCTTGTGTTTTTTCAGTCTCTCTTACTGTTTTTCCAGTTTCCTTGTGTGCCTGACCTTAAATGAGACTGTTCATGCGCTATATATGTAGTCCAACAGTAACTTAATGTTTTAAAACAGGAAGAAGAGACACTTTACAGCTTTTAATGGCTGAGTTTGTATTTAAAAACAAACAAACACTATTAGAATAAATCATAATAGATAACAGCTACAATCCTGAAGGAGGGTCGAGACATTAAAGGTGTGAAAAAGTGAGAAAAAGGCATCAACACGTCTGTTAGCTCTTAAACTCATGAACCCTGTTGATGTTTTTCTCTCCTTTTGTTTCCCCTCAGGAGCAGCCGGAGGCGGTGACTCCGACCACGGAGCTGGAGATGGACAACATGGACACGTTTTTAGAGAGACTGCCACCAAGTGGCAAAATGACCAAGACAGAGTCCCTAATCATTTCCTCCAACAGGTAAAAATATATATTGAACAACAATAATCCATGTCTGCAGAGTGAGAACAGTGTCTTTTTAAGATACTAATCAGCTGTCATCACGTACAAATCAGGGTTTTTATCTTCCTGTTGCTGATCATTACATCACTGTTTTGGCTTCACTCTCTCTTCTTCTGCTGTTTTTGCTTTTCAGGCAGGAACCAAAGTTGGCAGGGAGGCGAGGCAGGAGCACGTCACTGAAGGAACGCCAGCCCAGCAGGCCGCAGAACGAGAGGGCCAACAGCCTGGACAACGAGCGGTCCCTGGACACACGCTGCCACCTACAGGTAGGAGGAGAGAGCTGCAGGAAAAATCTAGAAAATATAGTGCTGTGAAATCAGTTTCACAGGTTTTGTGTCTCTGCAAACCACAATGTCTTAAAGTTTTATCTTACTGCTGGAGGAGGATTTTGTCAAAAATATTTTCTGGTCCTTAAAGTAAATGTGATGAAAAACATTATTGTTAACTACTCACTGTCCTGTAGGTTAGGACAGAAGAGCAAAAAGAAAAGTTTCTGTTCAGTCTTTTATATAAGGATAATTTACCTGCTTTACCTAACGACAGAAAGAGAGAAAGAATAACAAATGATTGCAGTCTCGAGGGTTAATTATCCACAGTGACAAAGGTAAATTATCCACAAACAAAAAGACTGTGTAAACCTAGAAATGGAAAAATAAGTTTATCATTGCTGAGTTAATACAGCAAATAAAACAAAACTTAAACTACTGAAGTTGATATAAATGCATTTAAACCAAAGGAAATGTATTATGAGAGGAAGAAAAGAGTTTCAACAGGTGAGCTGGCCACCTGTGTATATACCATCCATCCAGGAAACAAAGGTATGCAGAGGAAGATGAGGGTTTTTTTTAACCCAAAGGTTTCTTGTTTAACCTGTCTAGATCCCACGAAAGACAGTGTATGACCAACTAAATCACATCCTGGTGTCTGATAACCAACTTCCTGACAGCATCATTCTCATCAACACCTCAGACTGGCAGGGCCAGGTAAGACATACCAGCACAACGAGCTTTGAGCTGTCGACAGATGTTAAAAAACCTTTCCCCAGTTACGTAACATGTTGAAAATAACTGTTGTGAATGCATCGATTATTATAATTCTTAAAGAAAAGCTGGTTCTTCTCCTTCCATCAGTATCTTTCAGATATCCTGCAAAACCACCATCTACCGGTGGTCTGCACCTGCACCACAGCCGACATCCAGGCAGCGTTCAACACCATCGTTTCTCGCATCCAGAGATTGTAAGTCAGCCTCTTTTTACAATCTTATATTCACTGTGTCACATCTGAAAGCTTAAAAATACAGAGAGTTAACTCTGTGAAGGACCACGTCCAAGTAGTATATTTAGTGGTACTGATGGTGAAACTGTATTTTCTTCTCTAGCTGCAACTGTAACTCCCAGACGCCCATTCCCATAAAGATCGCAGTGGCCGGAGCGCAGCACTACCTCAGCGCTGTGCTGAGGCTTTTCGTGGACCATCTTTCCCATAAGACCCCTGACTGGCTCGGCTACATGAGGTTCCTTATCATACCTCTAGGTTAGTCACAGCCTAAAGGTGCAATATTTTTCCAAATCTTGCAAAACAAAAATAGTAAAATTATTGAAAATGGTTGAAACTTCTGGAAGACTGTTTAGTGGTACTGTTCTTTCACCACCTGCCATTACAAGAACCCCAAAACCTTACAATTTCACACAAAACCTGCACTGTTAAAGCTGTTTATTGTCTTATTTTGACTGTTTTTCTCCAATTGGTTCAGGTGCACATCCAGTTTCCAAATATCTCGGCACTATCGACTATCGATACAACAGTTTGTTTCAAGACGCTGCATGGAGGGACCTGTTTCACAAGCCAGAGGCTCCTGTTGTTGGTGGGCTCTCAAATTTAATATTACCTATATTTTTTAGTGTAAAACAGTTTCAGAAAACATTTAGCGTCTAAAGTACAGAATTCAGGTTTGAAAAATCTTTATAATTTTTTTCTGATGAGTTCAGGTGCCCAGTCTGTATAAGATATTTAGTTCATTGCCGTGTCTTTTGCAGTCCAGGAGAGCCCAGATGTTGTGTCCAGGGTGACTCAGTACATGATGGGAGCTAATGGAGCTCACCAGCTGCCCATCGCAGAGGCCATGCTCACCTACAAACAGAAGAGGTATGTTTTGTTTTCTTTCCAGACCTGAGAAAATGTCACACTGAGCTGAGTTGGACTTTTAATTTGGTTTTTTGTGAGTTACCCTGAAAAGTTTGAATTGAGGGTTTTGTCTAACAAAATTAATCTAATGCAGAGCTTTGAGCGGTTTTTCAAAAGGGGTTTGAACTAGTCAGTAAAATACTGAGTCTATTAATAATCTTTTATTTATGGGCCGCCGTTTAGCTCAACCGGGAGCGCGGGCGGCCCATGTACGGCAGGCTCAGTCCTCCGCGCAGCGGTCGCGA
>JAQMCX010000015.1:5741140-5764821 GCA_029814765.1 Acanthurus leucopareius
GATATCTCAGCTGTCCTATCAATAAAGGTGTAAAAGCCCGAAAAAATATAATTTAAAAAAAAAAAAAAAAAAAAATCTTTTATTTATTAGCGGTCTTTTTAAAGTACACTTTACTGCCATTACTCAAAAACTCTGGAAAAATCACAAGGCGACAAAATATTTGCAATAAATTGAATTTTACTAGCCATAAAATACATTAATAAGCAGGATTTTTAAACAAAAAAAAATGTGTTGCATGTTTAAGTCTTGGTTGGCAGATTTTTGTAGCTTTTGACAGAGCTGTTTGCGGTCTTTATGCTAAACTTCCTATTCAATGGACAGACATTTGAGTGTTATCAGTAAATTTACTGAGATAGTTGTAAACTTATTTCCCAAAATGTCAAACTTTTACTTTTACTCCCTACAAGAAGTCAGTGATCTTGTAAACAAAACTTAGAGAGCCAAAAGAGTAAAACACAACAGTTAGCCAAACATAATCTAACAAGCTAATACTTTGAATAACCGTCAACCACTCATTAGCTTATAACAGCCAGCTTAGAGTGTTATCAATCTTTTCATATCACAAAAAGAGTAATAAACGTATTTCTTCAAATATTGTTTTTTTTCTATCAGTACAACAGAAGAAGTACAATAGATTTATTAATCTTGTAAGCAATCACAGTCAACAAAACAGTCAGTTCAACGCTAATCCAGCAAGCTAATACTTACAGTGTTGGAGGCTGTTCGTGATACATTAGCTTTAGGCAGCTAGCTCAGAGTTTAAGCTAGCTTGGCTAGCACTGAAGTGAATGAAGCAAAAACTTTAACTACTTTTACTTAATTACAACAATTCAGAACAGTTTAAAACACTAAGGGCACCAATTAGGGCATTTGGGGAGTAGTTTAATGATGTTAGTGAGTATTTGCCTCATCATTATTCTGACAAAATGGCGGCTGTAACGATGTTGGCTAACAGCTTGTGTTAGATGTGTTTGTCATTAGCAACAGGTGTTAAACTGCGACAAACTACTGAAACTAACAATATACTATGTAAAATAATATGATGATACATGGTAGTTTTGGTACATTTTGTTTGTATTACAATGTTCTCAAACCCCTTTTGTAAAATAACTAACTAAAACAAGGTAAACTTCTTGCTATTTTGTTGTGCAGTTTGTGGAGTTTGTGTGGGGGAGTTAAACAGGGAGTCTGTCTTCTAAACATCACAGTCTTTCCATCACTGTGTGCGTGAATAACATGTTTTTTTCTTTTTTTGTTGTATTTTTTCTTTTCTTTCTTTGAAGGAAAAAGAGCTTTCATTTTGATTTTGCAGTAAGGTATTGTGGTCGCTTGAGTTTGTTTCTCATGTAGACTAGCTTGTTGATTCATGCGCTTTCTCTGTGTTGAAGCCATTTTTCCCTCTGAACCTTGTCAGTCTTTGCTGGAGCTTGCCACTTTAACAGCTGCTGAGATTTCTTTTCTTTTTTTTTTGTTTCTAATAACAGCATGAGTCATAAACTTCTTCAGATAAAATCTAACTCTGCTATTTAGGCCACAGATCAAGCTTATGTAGAGCAGAAGCACACAGACACAGATTTCTTGAACTAATTAAAGCGGCACCAAGTTATTTAGAGGCAAACTCTGTTTTTTTTATCCATCTAGACACAAGAGATGCATTTAAAAAGAGTGTGTTATTCCTACCAAGAGACTCAAAATTTGTCCTTTTTATCTAAATTATGTTGTGGTTAGTTGCACCATGTTATCTGGTGCAGCTTTAACTGCCAAAGCAGCAACTCAACAACCTTTTTTGATTTGAAGATATATACTTCTTAAAGGAAAAGAGAGAAAATACTGAAATACTGAAAAATACCTGAACTTCAAGGCTCTGTTCCAAAATTGAAAAACACTCATTTTAAATCCTAAAAACCTTTATTACTATGTTAATAATATCTATTGTGGGCCTTTTATAAGTACCTACCAGCCTTAAACTCACTGATTAATAATTTTATATAATGTTTCTATAATCTAAACCAAAGATTATTTGTAGTTTTTTGGGGTGAGATGTCTTGTGCCTTTTCTCTGCCATCTGCAGGGAAATAAATATTCCCATTATGCCACTTTAGAGATTGTGTTTGGCAGATTTTATAAGCTTTGGACAGAGTCAGGCTTTATACTTAATAACCTTCATCTCTCCATTTAACTCTTGTCAAGAAAGCAAATTTGCCTATTTTCCTTAAGTTGATATCATTATTACTTTATGGGCTTCATGCAGGTTTTTTTTCTAAGTTAAAACTGTGTGCTGCAGCAAATCTGACGTTGGGAATATTATTTCTGGCATTCATGAGAAAAATTCCTCAACACCCGAAGATGAGAAGATAATTCTGACTTCTTAATCTCCACCCAAAACAATTTTAATTGATAAGATCTCAGAGAACAGACGTGAAGAGTGAAATATGCTGATAAAGTGGCAAGAGACCAAATACAATCAGCTGTCTTCCCTCCTCTGGAGTGTTTTCTTCTGATTCCTCCTCCTTCCTCTCCATGATCTCCATGTGCTTGTGGCCATCCATGTCTGTCTGTTATTTGTACCATCAGATGTAGAAACCTGCACGCTGTCGGTAAAATGACAGTTTCAAAGTGCATTTCAGACTTTTTTTTGTAATTTTGATTACAAATGTCAACCATCAGAGTCAAACTTTATGCTGCATGTTTGGATCTGTGTAGTCTAATGTGACCATCAAATGTGTCATTACTGACTGTAGTTCCTCATTACTATTCGGTCCGTTTTGTATGTTTACATGGTAAATCTTTAGGCAATAAAATTTTTTTTTTTAAGGAAACTTCTTGTAAAAATATATATATTTAATTATGTAGAAAATGGCCGATGTGCAAAATAAAGCGTTATCATTTTTTGACTTGTATTAAGCTTAATGCTACCAACTGTGCTAAAATAAAAGGTGTTTAAAAACAAAGGAAAAGGTGTATAAACAGAATATTAGAAAGAGTGAGAACAGGATTTATTGGCAAAAAATGTGTGCACATACAAAAAAATTAGTCCAGTTGTTCTGTATGTTGTAGTAATGCAAAGACGTACTAAAGTAGATCAAAGAATATTGGATGAATACATGTACACGGGATCTATGGATCATTTATGATACAAGCTTTAGATACAATATACATTATGCAAACAGGATAACTATTGACAGTGACAATGCATAATGATATGTACGTGGGAAAAAATGAGCATTTTGAACTGTAAGAATAAATGAGGGATGGTTGATAAGTTCATGGTCTAGAAGGGGTCCATTTTTAAAAAAACCTAACACTTTACTTTTTCAACAAAGTCCCATCTTACATTTATGCACTTATATGTGAAGTAACGATTCCCTCCTCTGCAGAAACTGGTAATTTGATCCTTTAGAAACTCGTCCACAGCAGAAATGATGTAATCTTGACTGACAAAATGGCGACCTCTCTTTCTCCATCTCGGAGAGGAGGTTGTAGTCTCATGGTGCCAAAACAACGAGGGCGGGTGCTGGAAGAGTTCGTAGCACTTTCCTGAATGGCAGCTTTCACTACTGTGGACTTGTGGGCTGGTGTTTTGTCCTAACTTGCAGTTTTTAATCACCTGAAACAGAAATACCGCAAAGATATAAACTTCAAACCAAAGCTGTATAACTTTGTTTCACCGCAGGCCAGCAACTTATCAATCATTGCTTTCAGTCTGTTGTAGAAGCAGGTGAATGTTGCAGGGTTATGTTACAGTACGACTGATTTTACTGAATATTTATAATATAGAAACATTTTATTATTAAGAAGTTATATTCTATGAATGTAAAGGGATAACATTAACATAAAGTTTGTTGTTAACAAATTGACAGATTGACAAACAAAGGTTTCTTTTGGTGTCTCTAACAATAATAAATCTTTATTTATATACCGTTAAAGACAAAGTGACAGTGTGTTACAGTTAAAAAGGGGATAAAAAGTAAATAATAAAAAATAAAATGAATTAAATGATAATAAAAATCTATTAAAACAAGTATTTTTTGTACTTGAATGAAAAATATAATGGCCATATAATCCAATGAAAACGTTTAAAAGATGCTAACACCACTAATTCCAACCTAGAAACTAGTTTTTATGCATAAAAGTGCATGTTTTATGTCCATAGTGTAGCTCTATGTCCATTTACATGGATTGACATGCATGTGCATCCTTTAACCAGTTCGTCACACATGTAAGCAAATATGTGGATCAAACACACATCAGACAAAAGTCAAGTGTTCTCCCATAATCCATTTCTGCAAGGCGAGACGAACATAAATCACCCACATACCAGGCAGACATCTGGCTTTCTCTCTCTGGCTGCTCTGAAACCGATTACAGCAGACATGTGTTGTGTTTGGGGGAAAAAAAACCAAAACAAAACGTGGCCTTGAAATGCAAACTGTGACCTACTGCAGACTGTCTTCTCTCCTTCTCTCCCCCCTCCTCTGTAGTCTCTCTGTTTCTTCCCTGGGGGGGCGATGGCAGGTTTCTTCAAGGCAAGAGCAACAACCTTTCACATCATCAAACGTCCTTGCATTTAGAGAACGTAGAACTAGAACCATTCAAGGCTATTTTTCTGGTCATTTCCGGGAAAATAGTTCATGGAAGGCTTGTAAGTGTAGTTATGCACTACTGTCACAGGTAGTGCATGGAACCGGGGAGAAGTTTTGGATGTAGGTTGGTGCTCTTCCTTCTCATCCATGTCCTTATGACTCTGTAGTTTAGTTGTTCACCCAATGGACTTGCTGCCTCCTGAATGTCCTCTTTTACTTTGATTTGGTAGTCCAATCTGTCTTTGCAATAACTGGATGGCTTTGTTGGGGGTCTTGAATCGGCTGATAGCTTGCATGTTTGGCTCTCTGCTTCTCCAGCTACAATATTGGGGCCTGCAGTTGGGAATTAAATCCATATTAATGGCGGTTTGAGGCCCAGAAGCAAGTGCAGCATGCTCTGTTGATTCTGTCGGGGTTGTGATGACTTTGCATACTTTCTATGCAATGAATACATATGATGACTACAGTATTTCCAGATGTGAATCATTGGAAATGAAAAGTCAACATTTGCAAGTTACTAACTACTAGATCTTAGTATTATTAACTGTAGATGCCATTTGTTTAAATCATATTCTTTTTTACTGGCAGTTTTTGGAAATGCTTGTAGGTCTTAGTCCCTTTAGATTCAATTAGATTTTTCATCAGAACATCTTGATTCTTTTATTCCTTTTTATCTGAACTGTCTTTTGGCTCTGCTGCCTGTTCACAGCCCCGATGAGGACTCATGTCAGAAATTCATCCCTTTCATTGGGGTAAGTCGCCTCTTAAAGCCCAAATTTGCCCTCAGTAATCAGATTTTGTCTGTATTCAGCTCCTTTTTTTAAATTTGAAATCCTTCCTCCTCTACTTTGAACTCTGCAGATGGTGAAAGTCGGCATTGTGGAGCAAACGTCTGCAACATCAGGCAAGCAATTAGTCTGTTTATGAATGTTTTACAGTAAATTATCATAAAAAAAGTGCATGCTAACCTGCAACAAAGCTGCACTGGACACTTTTGCACATCAGCAGCTCCAAGCAGAAGTTGAAAATAAATGAGTGACTGTTTCCTCCCTTTTAGGAGACTCTGATGATGCAGCACCTCTGGGCTCCTCGCTGCTCTCCTCCACCCCTCCACAAGTATCACCTGCACTGAAAGAAGCCTCACCCACACCACCCTCCTCTCCCTCCGTCCACACCAGCTTCTGTGCTTACAGGTACAATGTGAAGCCTGGAGAAGAGCTATTGCAGCAAAATGGAGCAAAAGTTTGACTTTTCTTTGAATTTAAATGCTGAAAATTTATAATTTTTCTTTCCTTTATGTAAAGTTTTAGCAGGTATAGATAATAAATGAATAACATAAAACTTTAGCTTTGCATAAGGACTATAAATATGCTAATTGGAGAAACTAACTGGAAGTAGTTTCATATTTACTGCACAGACATGAGTTAGGTAGCGATTTTCTTATATAGCTTGTTGCAATAAAAGCAAAAGGGGTCCAAAAATGTTGAAATATTCCTTTAATATATAAAAGTTTTAATATATGAGAGTAGGAACATATTTTTCAGTTATTACTTTAAGTGATACTGCTAACTGTTTAAGTTCGCACATATTTTCACATTTAGCTACTTGAGATCCTGTGTGTGTCTTTTAATGAAGGTATTTCTTTGCTTTCTGTCTCACTGATCGTCTTCTGTAGTTCTGCAGGTCAGGCGGAAATAATGGGCCTTCAGGTCGACTACTGGGTGGCTCCAACGGAGAGGAAGAAAGACGTGGAGAAGCGGGACTCCTCCTCCAAAAACACTCTGAAGTGCAATTTCCGCTCGCTGCAGGTCAGCCGGCTGCCACTGGGAGGCGCAGAGCCGAGCCCACAGCCCACGATGTCCATGACTGTGGTGACGAAGGAGAAGAATAAGAAGGGTGAGCTGCACACCTGTGTTGACCTGGTGAACTGATGCATGCATGCTTCTTTGGATTTGTGAACTGTCTATGATATTTTATTATGGGAGAAGTTCACCTTTAAAATGACGACTATTACGTTTAAAACCTATTTGAAATTCTCCAACTCTTAGCTATGGGAGAAAGGTGTAGAAGAACCTGATCTGATCAAATCTGGTCTTTTACGATCAACATCAAATGTTGCATCACAGGGCCAAAAGTCATTTAATCCTCAGAGAGCAGAAATATTCTGAATCCCTCATTTACTCACAGCATGCGTCTCTGTTGTTGCCCTCTGCCAGTGATGTTCCTGCCAAAAAAGAGCAAAGACAAGGAGGTCGAGTCGAAGAGTCAAGTGATCGAGGGCATCAGTCGGCTCATCTGCACTGCCAAGCAACAGCAGACCATGCTGAGAGGTATTTTTCCGCACTCCCCCGTCAACAGCACAGACATCCTCAGAGGGATTTCGGATGTTTTTCCGTTCAGTTTGTAATCTAATCGTGGCATGAAGGGAAAACAGTACTATTTGCTGCAATAATCAAAGTGTAACTGTGCAGTAATGTTTGTTTTTCCTCCTCTGCAGTGCTGATTGACGGCGTCGAGTGGAACGACGTCAAGTTTTTCCAGCTGGCGGCTCAGTGGTCCTCACACGTCAAACACTTCCCCATCGGGATCTTCGGACACACAAAAGGCCCTTACTAGCAGCACCTAAGAGACTGAAACACCGAGGACAGCGCCCCCTTCTGTCCTCTTCCCCCTGCCCACATCTTTTAACCCCCTACTTTACCCCCCCGCACACTTCTTCCATTCTGCCGTTTTTAATTTAAGCTCCTGCTTTCACCTGTTGCATTTGTCCGATTATTTAATCTTTTGCGTGTTTTTTTAATTTTATATTTATGTAAAAAAAAAAAAAAAGTCTCGCGGCAAAGCTGCCGAGGGAATATTTCTTTACTCAGCTTTTTAAAAGAGAAAATCCTGCTGATGTTTTATAGACTTTTAAGAAAAAAATGACCTTATTAAATACTAATTAGAAATTCCTTCTAACCTTTAACAAATCGTACGAGAGCCCAGGTTTCTCCGTTTACCATAGTTTTTTTTTTATTTGGTGAGGCACAGCACATTTAATCAAGAATATATTAAAAAAACAGGAGCAGCTGCCTTGTAAAGAAGTGGAGGAGGTGAAGGTCATCTCAACCTTCTCCTCCTCTTCATGATGATGAAGAAATTTTGGATTTTGAGCTTCAGAGACTGTTGTTGTTTCTTTGTCTTAACCCTGAAGTAGAAGAAAGTTAAAGGCCCCAAACATTTGGCTCCCTGCACTAAATAAAGAAGTCTAATGTGCAATAGACTGAACTGTGTGAATGCGATTCTGACTAATAACATGGCGCTGTTAGAAGATTATAGGCTGCTCTTAGATGTGAGTTTCACACTGTTTAACCCCTTCTGTTCTTCACTTTCTCTTCCCGGTAAATTCGTTTGAGGTTTTAAGAGTTTACAAAGTGAAACATAATATTAAAATTTAATTTTTTATTTAAATTTTAAAGATAAAAATACTTGCTTTCTGAAGCACAAAATGAACTACCTTATAAATGGTCGTACAGATGCAAAGAAATACATCAATTTATTGGAAAATATATTAATTTGCCTCCTTACAGAAAGTTAGATGAGAAGCTTGATATCACCCTAATGTCTGTTTGGTAAATATGTAGCTAAATCCAACAGCATGTTAGCTTAGCTTAACATTAATGATGGAAACATGGAAAAAAGCTAGCCTGGCTCTGCCCAGAGTTAAAAAACTGCACCTTTTAAACTCTGTGATTATAATAACATACAGTATATTTAGTCCATGCAAAAGATGCTAAATGTGTAAAACCAACAAGTTGTGGTTTTCCGGAGACATAAAACTTGTTGTGTTTTACACTACAGTTTAAAAATGATTTATTTGTTAGTTTTGAAATGTTTTTTGCAGTCAAACAGAGCTATGCTAGCTTTTTCTCTTGGTTACCAGTCTTTAACCTTAGCTATGCTAACCAACTGCTAGCAAACAGCTAGCCTGGCTCTGATCAAAAGTAACAAAATTCACCTACCAGCACTTCCTATAGTTACATCATTATATCTTCTTTTTAAAAAAAAATTGTACGGAAAACCGAGCCAGGCTAGCTCTTTTTTCACTTCCAGAATTTGTGCTAAGCTAAGCTAGGCTAAGCTAATCGGCTGCTACCTGTAGCTTTGCGTTCTGACTCATCTAACTCCTGGCAGGACATGAAGCAGTTAGCTTGTTTGTGGTAATTTTGATTTAAAAAAAAACAAACTCTTTGTCCTCAAGCCCCACACTCCTCCGACACACTCCGGATCTTTTGCGAAAAGCAAATGTTACTTTTGCCAAAGGAAAAAAAAAAATCATCAACTGCAGTTCACTCATTACCTGTGTGGTATTATAGAAGACTTCATAATGTAGAGTCGAATGTATTGAAGGTACCTTAATGTAAAGCACTTTTAAATGTTTGTCCATTATAGATTAGTGTGTTATAAACCTATCTGGGGAACCCGTAGGCGTATGACTGACCGCGGTTCACAGAGGCACACCGTATATGTCTTTATATCTGAGCTGAACAACAGCACAAACAGTGTTCATTGCATTGTTTATAATGCAAAGTGAACCAAGCACCTGCATTTTCTCAGTGCTGTGTAAAATGACCATATGCTCAGTGTACAAGGCCTCGTTGGACTCTTTAGATTTTAGTTTATTGTTCTGTAAGGTTAGCCTAGAATATGTGTGTGATGTTAACAATTCAAAAAACATTCTCCCGGTAGATTTTGCTAAAAAAAAATTTTGTTGACTGTTAAGCATAAAACTCAAAGTATTTTGCTTGTAAAAAAATTTTATTTCAGCAGCAGCGGTTTCATCATAACCTTTTGCCAATTTCTTGATAAGTGCCTAAATTGCTTAATGTCGACAAATCAACATAAATAAATTGTCCCTCGCTAACATGGTGCTGATTCTGGTCCAACGATGACAGAATATCTCAACACAGTGCTTTGATTTTTCGCAGTTTAAGACGCGTGCAGCTGAGTTTGGTCATAGGTGGGACGGAAAAATTCACACTGTGGATGTTTGGCTCTCAAACATGGGCTCGAATTAATTAAAAGAACACTACACCCCATTCATGTCCAGCATATATTTGTTTTCTCCGTGTAGAAGATGTTTTAGATGTTTTTTTTTTCCATGTTGTCTCAGAGAAAAAGGTTGTTGTTGAAACTGAACGTTCCCTTAAAGACTACCACTGTAATCCCAAAACTTGGAGTAATAAAACTACTATACACACTAAACTGTACTTTCTTTTCTGTGTATGAGTTTTGAAAGCTGTTTCCTACCAAAGGAATTAGATAAAATTAGTTTTGTAAACATAAAGGTGACTTGGCTGCCAATATCCAGCCAGTGAAGGCAACATAAGCATGAACAAACAATAAAAAAAACAGTTATGTTTTTATAAAAACAATGTCTTTTCCTGTGGCTCAAAGTTCAGACTTGACTTTGGAAGCAGACATAAAACAATCTCACCAGAAAAACTTACGCTGTTGGACAAATCTTGTGATCTTTATCAACAGAAAAGCTACTAAATGGACTCAACTATGTTTCCAATGTCAAGAATAATCTCTGAAGCTGAAGCTTTTGAGCAAACACATTAGAGAAGTCCTTTAAGTGCATAGAAAAAAAGTGTGAATTTTAACTTCTACAACTCCACCTCAACCTCATCTGCTGATTAAGATCATGTGATAAGTATATTAGTACCTTAAAACTGTACTCAAGTACAGTATGGTTAATGTAACTTGCACCACTGTTAACATGAGAATGAACCACTAATTAGAAAGACAATATTTTCACATAAACATAAGCACATAAACATTTATTATCAATACAGTGTAAAAATACTCTGTTGCAGGTAGAAATGCCACTGAAGTAAAGGTACCTACATATTTTAATCAAATTATACCCAATTTTACTAACAGTAAAGTACTCATGCAGAGATAATGCAGAGTGGCTCATTTACATAATATTATTGGTTTCTAATTATTGATGCTAATATTAAGCAAACTTTAATGTTGCAGCTAGTAAAAGTGCACAAAAATTCATTACTTCATATACTACTGTATTGCTTAATCCATATTATTAATATACCATAATTTATTTGTTGATAACACTATTTTTCTAAATTTATATTAATGTGTGAACTAGCTTGCGACAAAAGGTGCAAAATATATTCATGTTAGAATAAAAAATACAATATTTTCCTCTGAAATGAAAATTAAAAAGTATAAAACACAAGTACCTGTAAAGTACAGTAGTTGTAGGTAAATGTAGTTTACCAGGTTACTTTACACTGCTGCCATGTTTTGGGTGGGTTTATACTTTTATACCGCAAGATTAAAGGTGAAATGTTAAATTAAAGCATGCGGATGTAAATATCAGTGGAGTCCCGGCCGGTGATGCTGAGTGACAGACAGGGGGAGAGAGAGAGATCCTTCACCGGAGCAGGAAGCTGCTGCTGGGACTACCAAGAAGACAGAGGAGGTACAAAACAACGTCGACATCAGCGGGCAGGCAGAGGGGAATCCACCATAATGTAGACCCGACAACAGAGCAGGAACAGCCGTGTGCCACATCCACCGAGGAGGGGAACACTGCGAACAGATGTCGAGGGCTCGGTGGTGAAAGCCAAAGCTGAGCGGGGCGTAATTTTTTTTTTTTTTAATATTTTTTTTCTCCCCTTTTCTTTTCTTTTTTTTTTTTTTTGCGTGGTGAAAATGAAGGAGCTGAAGGGCTGCGGTATGCGCTCCTCAGTGGGCTTTCTGTCCCGCAGAGAGCTGACCGGGCAGCCGCTCATGAAGGAGGAATTCCAGCGACGCAGGCTGGCAGGCTGCACCAGCCTCTACAAGAAGGACATGCTCGGACATTTCGGCTGTGTCAACGCCATTGAGTTCTCCAACAACGGCGGGGAATGGCTCGTGTCTGGTAAGTTGACAAATCCCCCCCTCCCGTGGCTGAGACAGTTTTAATGTGTTAGCATGCTAACGCTAACTAGCCTGGCAGTCAGCTGTAGCACTCAGCGGTTGGCTAAGTTAGCCTAGCCTTTCTTGCTAGCTAGCTAGCTAACTGGCTAGCTAGCAAGCTAACGTCAAACCCAAACAGCGAGCAGCTCAGAGGGCAGCAGCAACCCCGGACCAGTCCCATATGTCAGCCCATAAGTTTATCGCTGTGGCCGCTTAATTGGACCTTGTTTCTCTCTGATGAGTCCAATCATGGCTGTCTTCTAAAAACCACAATGCTATTTATGTCCTGAGAGGATTAAAAACCATCATCTGGCCTTGTGTAACAGCCTGAGGCTTGCAGTTTTTTGGTCTGCTGAGAAGGTTTACTTTGCACCGTAGAGCTGCAATCAACTTAACACAGTCCAGTATATATGCTAGACCTCATTTAAGTAGGTAAGTGACACTATATAGATTCACTTAATCAACTGATCTAATTTATACTGTTCCTGGTTTATCATTAACTATGGCAGTCTATGAAAATGACCCCTCTGATCTAGATTTTGCACCATATGCATCACACACACAGTGGTGTTTCTAAGTTTGCTCTTCTTGTATGTCTGTTTTGAATGTTATCTGCAAAAAATAAACTGCATTGTGTGTGGCTGCAACTACCTGATGAGGATTCCAACATAATTGATAAATCAGTTGTTTTATTCCCTATAAATAATGGGGAAAAAATGTGCATCACAGTTTCTCAAAGTCCAGCCAGATATCTTCAAATATATTGTTTAAACTTATATTCACTTTACACTCTTACAAAACTGAGAGAACCTGTAAATTGTCACATTGGAGAAGCTTTAAGAAGAGAATGGCTGGAGATTAGAAGTCAGAATATATGCTGATTAATTTTCTTTTGATCCACTACTTGATTGAAAAGCCATTGTAGCTCTTAAACTCTCAATGTTTTAAGTTTGACCTCTTTAGGAGCTTAAAAATTAGGTGAAACAATCAGTTTGAGATGGGGACATCAGTGTTTTGTTAAACTGCTTATATTTAATGTACAGGGCATATTTCTAAGTTGTGAGTTGATGGTGTCAATCCATCTGGTCTTGTCCTCAGGAGGAGATGACCGCCGGGTGCTCCTGTGGCACATGGAGAAAGCCATCCACGCTCGGTCCAAACCTGTGAAACTGAAAGGCGAGCACCTGTCCAACATCTTCTGCCTGGCCTTCGACAGCACAAACAAAAAGGTCTTCTCTGGTGGTAAGAGCAAGAAAAACTTGAACTTATCTCTGCTCTTTCACAACAGCAAGGTTTATTCCTGTCTCCAGTCCTTGACCCGTGCAGGTGTTTTGTAGCTTGTCACTCAGGTGTGTGTAGGTAAAAGGTAAACCTGATTACATGAGGAAAGTCTGATGCAATTTTTAATAAAAATGAATTACATCCAGTGCAGTGAAATTAAAAAAACACATATTTGAATGCACATCAGACTAGACAGAAACCTCATCTTAGTTTTTACATCATTAGAAAGCAAAAAAAATCCATCAGATAAAATATTAAATGGATACGTTTCTGTGCATTTAAGTGGTTGCAGAAATGTTGTAGTTACTTCATCAGACATTAATAGTTTAGGGCATGAATTATGGATGCAAAAATCAAAATTTAAGTTGCAGGAATTGCTTGCATGTGTTGCTCTGGAGGCCTGTGGTGAATGCTGCTTACTGACCACATTCAAGCCTCCATGCAAATAAGTCAGGAGGATAAAATATTAATGATGCTGTATAAAGATTTAGTTGTTAGTTGATGGATAATTAACTAACCACACCGTTTAAAACACTCCTAAAGGCCGAACTAGTTTTGCATGTCGGCTCTGAGGTTGAAGATGAGTGTTTTAACTTGTTTACCTTCGCTTGTGATGCACAGTTTGTCTGTTTGCTGTTTTTCAGGAAATGATGAACAGGTGATCCTTCATGATGTGGAGAGGTGGGTGAAATGACACAAATAATACTCATCACTGCAGCATCAAAACACACAGTCGTTATGAAAATGTTTTGGCTGTCTGTTGGCTAAAGCACTCGTGTTTGCACAAACCAAACAATTAACTTTTGAATGATTGTTGTTTCTACAGGAGAGAAACTCTGAATGTGTTCCTGCACATCGATGCCGTGTACAGTTTGTCTGTCAGCCCGGTCAACGACAACGTGTTCGCCAGCTCGTCTGATGACGGACGTGTTCTTATCTGGGACACGCGTGAGCCACCAAATGCAGGTAAGTGCAGGAGGCAGGTATGCTCAATGCTTAGTGACAATAATACTAACTTTATATAGTTACAGTCAATGACTCCATGTTATGGTTAATTTATATCTGCAAGCAAGCTGCAACCTTCAATAAATCAAGCCAATGCAAAAATGACAATAACTGTAGTTCCTCAAACGACCACTTGAGGCAGTCTCCAAAAGTGGAAAAAAGAGCCACATACTGTTATTAAAATGCCCAACTTTACAGCAGGAAAAAACATTTACAACCTGATACAACAAAAGCTTTGTTCATTGTTCATGAAAATTGGACAGGAATGAATTTTATGAAACTTAACGTAAAATTAAATTATGGGATTAAGTTCTGCATAATGAAGGGCGTGGCACAGCTAGCCCTGAGTTGTCAGCCTGATGTCACCTCAGCTGATTCGAGTCACTGAACTTGCCCTATTAGTCGTGTGTGGTGAAGATTTTTTCACGCTAATATTAAAAAAATTTGTGGCTTGGTATGCAGTTAATTTTACTAACAGACCGTCCAAGAGGGCTGTTCTCCAACTCTTTGCCCATTTTAGATCAACTTGGAGTAGCTTGTTTTCCTTTTCATCATCTCTCTGTGGTTTTATTGTTAAAAAAAGCTGATCGTAGGCAGCCATGCAGTGTATTTTAAGTGTTTTTCTTGGACTGAAAAGGGTGTATAGTGCTTCATGACGGGACTTAATGAGACTTGCAAATAAACTTATAAAATGCAGTGGCTCATCTTTCATGACGTCCACATCTTTCTATTTCAGAAGCCTTCCTTATGACCAAGTTGGCCTAATAATACATGTAGCAGTAATCAGTACTCAATGTCTGCCGGCAGGCTTTTTATGACCCGGTCTGTTCCAGCCTGAAGCCTCAGCTGGACGGGATAAAAGTTACACACAAATACATTCTTATGTCAGTCGAGCTGTAACTATAAAAATAGACGCTGTTTTTAATTATCAGAGTCACTGTTTAGAAATTTTACACTTCATGATAAGTAAATACAGCTGGGCTGTTAAATGTTATAATTTAATTGATGATTGACAATGTACAACAGTAATGTGAGTTTTAAAACTGCCCTCTGCTGGAATTTTAGAGGATTTGATCATATTTAAGTCTTTACATGAGGCTTTGAGGTGTTTAGTACACATAAAAAATGTCTCTAATATAAAAATCTGTAGAGATTCAATATTTTAATCCCAAAATATATATTTTTGTGGCATTTTTTGGCCAAAAATTAGTATAAAACAAAATTAGCATACTAAAATTAGTATACCGTATTTTTCGCACTTAAAATTCTTTAATTTTCTCAAAAATCGACAGTGCGCCTTATAATCCGGTGCGCCTTATGTGTTAATTCTGGTTGTGCTTACTGACCTCGAACCGATTTTATGTGGTACACGGCGCTCAAAAATCTGTCAAAATGTTTCAGTACGACTTTGGTAAGCTACGAAGCCGCATCGCTTGATGGATTGTCGGACCATTACAGCTACCATAGTCGGATGCCTTGCAGAGTAATGTGTACTGTGTTTCAACATGATATTATGGTGTGTGTATAAGGATCCCAAGTGCGCCTTATAATCCAGTGCGCCTTATGTATGAAAATAGACGGGTTCATTGATATTGCGCCTTATAATCCGGTGCGCCTTATAGTCCGAAAAATACGGTAATTTTTATTTAATCAAGAAGCCGCCATTGATGTACAAGACCTGTTCCTCCAGGGAGCCAGTATAAGCACTTTTACATTAAAATATATTTTCATACGTTAGAACACAAACAACACATAAAAGCATAAAAACCAACACAGGGAGAGTATAAAATAAGCGAGACATACAGGCCACATCAACAGTGTCGATAACACATTACACCAAGGTCAATGATTATGTAAAACATAAAGCTTGTTTCCATCAGGGATGTTTGCAAAAGGACCTTTAAATGTATTAAAAGAAAGGAGTGTCTCTAAAGTAACGCAGGTCATTTCATGCCCGTGGTGCATGAAAAGAGAGAACGGTTTTATCTTTCAGCCTTTCTATAATTTAATGAGTGAGTTACATAAAAATTCACGAAAATAAAATGAGCTAAAGAAACCTGAGCTGTGTTCGAACCGGACTATAAACATGTTTATTTTGCTTTAAAGTTGGATATTATAATATAGGACTCTATGGGAATTGACTCTCTTTTTGAGCCAACCTCAAGTGGCCATTGGAGGAACTGCAGTTTTTTGGCTTGATTTTTCATCCACTTACCAAATATCTGCAAAACTTAAGACTTTCCTCTCTACCTCAGCTGTACGATGTGTTTACTGCCAATTTGTAAATGTCTTTATGTAAAATAATAAACTTAAACAGTCTCCATGCATAATAAAACTTAAAATCTTACCTTTATACACATAAAACATTAGTTTGGTAGCATTGCTGTTGAATGGTAGAATGCGGATGTTAGCATTTAGTTCAAAGTGACACTGTACTGCAGTAAAACATCACAGAGCTGTTAGCATCAGCGTAGACAGTAAAGTTTGTCGTTATGTTGTTGAATGTACAGATTATTATACTATGAGTGATTTTAAAGTAACTGCATGGGTTGTTTGTTCTGGGAAAAGGTTCAAATTCAGCTTTGTATCTTGTTCATTCCCTAATTTTTTGTGTATTTGCAGAAACAAAGCAGTGAGATAAATCCAAGTATTCTCTAATTTGAAAGATTTGGGATTAATCCAGCGACTCTGTTCTTTCTTCCAGACGACGAACCGTTGAACGTCGGCGGGGACGAGGAGGCTTCGGCTGCAGAGATGCAGGACTGAACAAACTATCCTCCTGTGAATCCACTGTTACTGTGAGTGTGTCCAGACTTGGATGAATGAAAAATGAGTCAAATAGACGAGCGAATTGCATTGATGGAAGGATTATAAAGACACAGGAGGAAGGTAGAAAGACAGATTCCCAAACCCCAGCTCGCGGGCTTGAAGCCAGAGTCTCGTTGCCACCTTCTTTAATAAATTTACAGAAGGTGTCTTTCTTTTTTTTTTCGTGTCCTCATCTTCGCTGACGAAGGCGTTTGTTCTGACACATGTAAGATAATGAAGATGATTGAAGGGACCAAGTTGTCAGCCTGAACCTTTTTTTTTCTCCAGCTTGTACTCGCCTTCTGGCTGTTTTCTTTTCTATGAGAAACTGTCTGCCTGGAAATGAACAAAATATACTCTAACTCTCGGCAGCAGACGTGTTTTTAATGTCACAATTTAAAGATTTAACCTCCAGATTAAGTGTCTCACTGTCCAATATGACTGTTCTGATATAAATATAGATCTTTTTTTCTTCTGATAAATTGAAGTTTCTCTCTCTGGCTCCAAGCCCTCGCCGTCCAGACTCCCACAACATCACATCTGGTCTGTACAGATGTTTCTAAATGCTGTCTTAAGTATTTAGCTCATGTGTGCCATACTACTACTACTACTACTTCTGGTAGCTCCTGTATTTTGTGCACAGTTTTTACATTAACTCCAGATGTAAATTACGTCACTGTTTGTTCGCTGACTGCTGTAGTTTGGTGATCTTGGTTTCACTTTGTAACAATAGCTACGATGTTTTAAAGAGCAGTATTTGATTGAGAAAGCCTTCATCACTTTATTCGATGTTATTACGATACATTCTTTATTATATTATAGTATGTAAGCTTTGTCTTCATACGCTAGGTGTTAAAGGGAATGTAATCTTGTTCTGTTTTACTTAAGATATTGGAGCAATATGTTCACAGGAATTTAAAGGAAGTCCATTTTGTTACAGAGAAACAGAAGTAAAAAAGAAACAACCAGTATATTTTAGACGTGTGTCGCTTGTCACAGACATGATATTTTTTAAAATACTGGAAGCCTAAATTATTGCACAATAATAAACCTTTTCAAAATTCTTAAGATGTTCCATAATTTATTGTCTCTTTGGGATGTTCTGGTGAAAGGAAAGGTTAGGTTTTTTAAGAAGTTAAAAAGTCCGTAGTGCCTCATCACAGTAATGGATGAAGTACTCAAATCTTTTAATGACAAAAAAAATCACTTTACTTCAGTGTAAAAATACTTTATACTAAAATATACTTTATATTTTAGTTAAAGCACAAGCAGAATACAGAAAATTATGTTATAAGATTGCAAATAGCAATGCATTTATGTGTTTATCACTTTAATGTTGCAGCTGCTGAAGCTCATTTCAGCTATTATGCATACAGTAACCTAAAAAAATAGATCTTAGTTTATTACTTAATTACATTTTGCATCAATAATCCAAATTTGCAAAGTAACTTCAGCTTAGAAGATGCTGCTCAGGTGCAGTGAGTGCAGACAGATTGTGTTATAGAAATGTCTTGTTTCAGTTGTTATCTTATAAAACATCTTGCAGCCTCTGAAATTCATCTTGCAGCTCTTTTTGGGGTCCTGACCTCCACGTTTCAAAACACCAGTGGGGGAGAAAGTATTCAGATCCTTTGCTTAAAGCTCCGATGTGGAGGATTTAGAGGGATCTATGTACAGAATATGGCATATAACACTTATAAGTATGTTTTTATTGGTTTATAATCACCTGATAATAAGAATTGTTGTGTTTTTATCGCTGTAGAATGAGCCTTTATATCTACAGAGCATCACCATGTTTCTACAGTAGCCCAGGAGGGACAAACCAAACACTGGATCAAGTGCTTTTCTTATTTTTCACCACTTTTGCACACAAGTTTCATTCAGTCACCTGAAACCTGTAGCTTCATGGCTGGATGCCTCAATTTCTACACACTGGACCTTTAATTTGGAAAATAACTAGCAACTAAAACTGTTAAATTATTGTAGTGAAAGAAAGAAATACAATATTTAGACATAAAAAGTGGTATGAGAGGAAAAAACTCAAGTACAAATACCTCAAATTTATACTTAAGTACTTGAGTAAATACCTGTTTTAATAGCTTTAGTACACTGAATAAATAAATGGACAATCATTGACTTATAAGACTGATAAAAACAAACACTAACTAGATGTGAGGATATAAATCTTGGGAAATAAAGAAGCTGTCCTGTGGGATTTTGCAGCTCTGCAGTATTCCTCCTCTTCCTCCTCCTCTTCCTCCTGCTCCTCCTCTTCCTCAGTGAAGGACATTCAGGTGTGTTTTTCCTCCTCTGAGCTGCACCGTGAATCCAAACTCTGCTCTTATTTTAGTCTCTGATTTATGTTTCTTGCCTCATTTTTATTAAAGGTAACAAAACTCCAACATCTGCTGAACCCACTGCTGCATTTCACTGAATAGGAAGCATCTGCTGGTGTTATTTCCCTTTAATACACTAAACCCAAATCTCTAAAGTTGTGTTTTCTGTAATTTTATTATCAGCTGAAAACTGATTTCACACCAAATGTGAGATATCTGTTTGTTTTTAACACTATTTTGCACGTCTTTGCTTCTGATTTGATCCAAGATTTAACTGGAAAATTTGTTAAAAGTTGTAGAATTTTTGGTTTCATGTCCATATTTTTCGTTATAATCATTAAAAAGTGTTAAAGTTGCAGCTGCTACAAAGAGTTTTATCAAAACTAAGAACACAGAAATGCTGCTGTTAACTAATATGCTCTTCCACAGATGTTTCTGTATTAATTAAAGCTTTTTTATTTCTATATTTTTAGAGTAACTCTTTCATAAAACATGCAAACTGGCTTATTTGTTGGCACAATCTTTGTTTTATAGATCAGTGGATCGATTGATAAGCCAGCAGCAACTTTGATAATCATCTAAAAGTCATTTATTAAGAAAAAATGCAAATATTTTATTATTTTTCTCTAATTTATATAATAATTGACTCAGTATTTAAAGCTCTTGAGCAAAATAAGATAATTTGAAGATGTCACCGTCAGTTTTGATGGATATTTTTCTCTGTTTTCTTACATTTTAGTGACTGAATTAATAATTAAAACCCACATGCTGCATCACAGGTTAACTACATTGATTTCAGCACAAAACGGGCTCAGAGGTGACTTTTTTGAAAATGCAATAACTTCAAATTTAACCGCTGAGACGATAAAATAGTTTTAAACTTGTTGAACACATGAAGAGAGGAAAATCAAAACAGTTTAAGAAAACAAAAGTTGAACAAGAATTGATGAAAATTCTATAATTATCAGTATTTTTTAGCTTTAAGTGTTTTAGTTTTTTCTCGTTTTTCCTCCTTTCGTCTTGTATAAACACACTCAGACGAGCAGCCGACACGCGCCGCGCTCCCACATACACTTTGATAGCTTGTTGAGGCTGATATACTGTTAAAGGTCAGACCGGTGTCTTGATCCAGACAGCGAGATGGATGGCGGTATCTCCATCTGATCTCCTTTCATGCATCGTTCGCTCTCTGGATCTGACCTTTCCGATGACAACCTTGTGAAGAGCACTTCATCGGAGCAAGCGGGGTCACTCCTGGGAAAATGAAGGGCTGCGGGGAGCGAGGCTGCGAGGGGGGGGGGTAAAAAACTCAGTGTCAATTATCTCTCAAATGTCACAAGCTGTTTTTCAGAGGAAGGAAGACTCATCTCTCCTCTTAAGGACGGCACTCACACACACACACTCACACACACACTCAGACTGTCACATTTTTCAGATAATTCGCGCAAAGGTGGGAGCTTTTAACATTTGCTGCTGCAGCGCCGCAATCAGTAAAACATCTTCACAGATTTGGACAACAAGATTGACTGATGCTGCACTTAAATACCAACAGATATCTGCTCTTAATCACAAGTTGCACTTATATATCATACAGACCTGCTTGTATCTGGTGGCAGTTTCAGCCTGTTTGCCACTTTGGTTCAGATTAAAACATCTCAACATTTGCTGGATTCATGGTGACTTTCTGCTGATTTTTGCTCCACTGCCGCCAGCAGGCCAAAGTTTTACATATCTGATGAAAATCATCTGTAAAATATAGGTTTAAATGACTGGATATGATGTTTTGCACAAGCAGCAAGTCATAAATTAATTTGTAGACTTTAGTTTGTGACTGAACATCTGCTGAACTTATATCAAGATGGTGAAAATGGTAAAAAAAAAAATAAAAACCTGTTTAAAATCAGCATGTTCAGCCTGTTAATATGCTCGGTATGTCTTCTCTCTGAGAGAGGAGGACAAAAATTTCACTTTATCTATTTTTATTTTAATACAAATTTGAAGGAACTTTTGTATTTAAGAAAATTTTGGAGATTTTCTACATCTGCTCTACATAAGGGAGGAAAATTGTAGATAACATGACAGTCTGATATGTTATTTTATATGTTTAATTGATGGCTGCAATTATTTTTTACTTTCAAAATTAAACTTAAACACCACAAGATAACCTCATAAACACAGCTGATATAACTATATGTCAGAAACTCCAGTGTAATTATTGCTTTTGTCCTTAAAACTATTGTCTATTCTTTCACTTTTCACCTTTCTATCTTTTCAATCCTCTTTTCTTCTTCGTCTTCTTTACTTCTCATTTTACTCCTTCTGTCCTTCTTTTTTAATCATTTTTCCATCTTGTTTCCTCTTTTTCCTCCTTTTTCTCTTCCTTTCCACTTTACTCCATCTGTTCTTTGTTCTTCTCATCGTGCACCAGCAGCAAGTCGTAAATGATTTTGTAGATTACTTCTCATCAGTCTTGGCCGTAGTTTGTTTTTAGTGCTAATTAGCTAACGTTAGCATGCTAATTTACTTAACAAAGACAGTGAACACGGTTAAAATAAAACCTGTCAGCATGTCCAGCCTGTTAACACGCTCAGTGTTTCTGCTCTCTGTAAGAGGAGGTAAAAAGTACATTTTTCTATTTTTTTTTAAACCAAATTTGAGGAACTTGAAGAAAATTTAGGTGATTTTGTATTTTTTGCTTAATATAAGCGAGGAAATTTATACAAAGCAGTACTGTCTGATATGTTGTTTTATATGTTCAATTCATGGCTGAAGTGATTTTTAACTTTCAAGATTAAAATGTAAAAAACTTTGCAGTATAACCTTTAAAAAACAGTTGCTATAACCTGATATAACTATATTTTTACAACTCCTGTGCATCTATCCTTCAATCTGTTATGTCTATTCCTTTACCGCCCTCCTTTATTTCTTTTACCCTCCTTCTCCTTTCTCCATTTCTTCTTCACTGCTTATTTTGGTCCTTCCATTCTTTACTTTTAACTGTTTTCCTTTCTTGTTCTTCTTAAGTTCTGTTTTCTTCTCCACTTTTCTCCTTCTGGTCCTTTTTACTTTTCATAACAGTTTGTTTTCTCATTTTTCCTTCTCCCACCTTCTGCTGTTTCTCTTTTCTCGTCCCTCCTATTTTCTTATTTTGTTTGATTCTTCTACCTGTCCTTCTTCTCCTCTGTCTCATGTATCTGACAGCATCAAAAAATCTCTGAAACAGGTGACACAAAGTTTTCACTTGTCAAAATATCAAGAGACTTTTTTTGTTTTTTGGTTTTGTTTTGTATTTTACCGCATTAAATCTCCGAATCAAATCCAACATTTTGCCAGGATGTGAACCAGCTCAACCTGAGTAAATAACCATTATTCCTCTGTGCTGCATCTCCTCCATCTCCTCTCCTGTTTCATTATGTAGAATTCATTCATGTTCAGTCCAGAACAAAGACCATACGGTCCACGCCAGCGGCCACTTGTAAATCTGTGTATTTAAAAGTACCTTTTAACACAGCCATTAGAGCCGCTGAGTGTTGTGAGGGAGTTGTGTTTTGATGATGTCAAAGTGTGCTCTGCCAGGACTTTCATCTCCCACTCCCGCTGGCTTCAAACGGGTCTTTTAAATGAGTTCGTGATAGGCCGAGGTAACGCACACCCGCCCGCCCAGCTGACGGCGGCTAGACTGCAGCTGTAATGTCAAATGTGTCTTAGACGATGCAAAATGCAACTAACAGAGGCTGAAATATAGAAAAATATAATGTATATTTAAAAAAAGGTTTATTCTGTTTTAACGTTTTCATTGTTTTTTTTTCTGGCCTGAAAGTGAACGCATCATTTGAGGGTCATGACATTACTTTCCATAACCTAAAATGAAATTTAAATAAAAATTATAACGGCAAGAAAATTTAAAAAAAAAGTAGAAACAGAAGCTAGAATACCAACGGTAACAATAATAAAATAGATTTTATTTTACATCAATTTATTTTCATATTTTAACTTATTTCAGGTTAAAATTTACCTTGTTTTACGAGGATTTTTGATGAGATAAATCTGTTTTTTTTTTGTCAAAACAAAATCTGATTTTTGATTTTGACAAGAAATTTGTAGATTTTTTGGAAAAACTTAAGTTTCATGACATGAGATAAAGTGATGTGTCGTTTTTAACAGGAAAAAGTTGGTAAATCTGGTTTGTTTCTGTCAAACCGCAACAAAATCCATCTTCCATCACCTTTAAAGTTAACTGATAGACACTTTATTTGATTTAAATATAATGTTTGTGTGATCTGTTGTGGTGTTACAGGGATTAATGTGCCAGACTATTTCTTAAATGACTTTTTAAATTCTTCTCCTTTATTCATAAATATAAAAATATTATCCCAAAAAATAAAATTAACAGGAATCCTTCAATGAATTAGCTTAAGCGTTAGCTTCTTACAGAGCTATGCTAGCTGTTTCCCTCTGCCTCCAGTCTTTGTGCTAAGCTAAGCTAACCGGCTGCTGGTTGTAGCCACATTTTTGACAAAAAGATAGAAAGTCAATGAGCATTTTTCCCAATTTTATCAAGAGCAAAATAAAAATTTCAAAACTTTAGACTGTGAAACTATAAATTAGCATCTTACAGCCTCAAAGTTAAATCTGAGTTTCTTGTTTTATCTGTTTAAATAATGTCCAAGTTTAAAGGATCATTTATTTGTCATTAAATCAC
>JAQMCX010000015.1:5769742-5832275 GCA_029814765.1 Acanthurus leucopareius
TTTTCCGAACAGTGCCTGTAACACGGCTGGTTAAAAAAATTAAAAATACAGTAGCCTACCAGAAAAGTCATTGATCGTGATCTTCACTATCCATGATGAGGGCATGCACATGAAGCGCAAAATGATTGATCTGAAGAATTTCGTGTAAGTGCGTTTGATTTAATTCGAATAGTTCCTTTGATCAACTGTGACCTGTTCGGTAGTTTTCATTGGTCTGATGCAAAGTGTGTGAAAAAAGTAGCGTCTTATAATCCGGAAATTACGGTACTCATAAAACCGAGGATGTAGCTTTTGGATATAGTCATCATGATGGTTTTGGATTTGATTACGAGTCAATCAACACATGCAAGTCTCACACGCTGCCACCCCACCAACACCACCACCACCATCACCACCTCCACCACCACCATCATCACCACCAGCAGCCTGGTTACCCTGCTGCCGCCTCAACACCAGACCACAGAGCAGCTTCTCTCCTCAGGCTGTGAGACTCCTCCATTTATCCTCCACACTCCTCAGTCAGTACTAGTCTCTCTGTTTTGTGTGAAGCATGAAGGAGCTACAGCTTTTCATTTCCTTCTACGACCTTGTGTCGATGAATGATGAATAGTCGAACCTTGAACCCAACATGGTCTCTTTGTTTATCACTTTGTTATAAGCAAGCGAGACAGATGGTTCGGCTCATCCAGAGTGAAGTTAAACACTCTTTAAGAAAACTCTTGTTTTCGCTGACGGCCTGCGATCGAACCTCTCTTGCTGCAGTGTTGCAGGAGGTTATGTCAGGTCACGTTGATGCACAGTGACATCGCTCTTAGTTGTGGTCAGAGATGCAACAGCAGCACATTTCAAACCACATCCAACCACATCCAACCACACCCAGCAGTGCTGTTTGGGCTGATATAAAGTCATTGTGTAACATGTTTTCATACTGAGGATTTTTACATTTTTTATAATAACTTTTGAGGTTTTTATGCATTAAAAGCTGCAGTAAGATAAAGTGGCCACTAGGGGCCAGAAAAACAGACAAAACTGCCTTGTAAGGATATCTAATTGTCTTTCTCAAGGTAGTTATTCCTTAAATGTATCTGTTTGTATGGGCAGTATGATTTATTTGATTTTTTCATATTTTTGATAAAATATATTGATCTGTCAGGTTTTTAATTTCAAGGATGAAGCACAATTATATTATTCAGCCCGTGAACAGTTTAATGTCTTTGTTTCACAGCACATCCTGATTATTTTGTGATCTAAAAATAAAATTAAAATACAGTAACAACTTCAAATCACCCATTTTGAATGCAAATGCTGACTTCCCTTACTTCTATTTTGGAGGGGTGTGAATTCCACTAGAAACATTGTTACTTTCAGATTAAAACCGGTGAATCTCTTAAACCAAAAAGTAAACTCTATGACCTTTATGGCTGAATTTCATGGTGTAGATAAAGGATGTCTGTTTTGCTAAAACTGCACAGTTTATTTATTTGATTACCTGTATCAAACCAGAAAAGTCAACTGAGAACCAATTCTCATTTACAGTGACGTCGTGGCCAAGAGGTAGCAACAGGAAGCAAGACAGTGTAAAAAAAATAAACAAAGATACATCAGTAACAGATAAACAATGTCATAGGAAAATGTCAGAAACCATGATGTTTGACAGAAGACATGACAGATGTTTGACCAGACGATTTCTGCAGCGCTCTGGTTTTCAGAAACCTCCTCTAAAAGACCCAGAGCCTCAGACGACGGAGGATTTTCTCATAGCTGTGTGAAAGCAGAAGTGCAGAGTGGCAACCTGCCACACAAAACCGATGGAAAGAGAGAAGTGGGGGAGTCGTGGGTGTGACATTCCTGCTTGATGTGTCCTCTGGGAACGTGAGGCGGAAAACGCAGGTGTTCATTTCGGAGTGTGTTCATGTGCCCAGGAGCTACAGCGATATGAGTAACAGTCTGCATTGAAAGAATAATGGCTCCTCATCATGGCACAGTGTTGTAAACATAACGAGTCAATTGCTATTTTTCACCCCCCTCCAAAAAAGACTAAGAGATGGAAAATGTATAGGCCACGCTACATGATTGCAAGTCTTCACTTTCTGGAAACATTTTTGAGCAAATCCCTGAAACAGCGAAGTTAAAAGAGAAACGTACCCGCAGAGACCAGCAGCGGAATATTTGCAGAAGGAAATTGAGGACATTTGTTTCAATAATTCTCAGATAAAACAGCACAAAAAATTATTCCCAACCTGACAGACTGTCAAAAACCGAGCAGCACAAGACGATGCCAAAAAAACAAACGTCAATAATTTAACAAAAATGTGCCTCCAGATGGTAAATTGAGGCCCCAAAGCCATTCAAAATGAATAGGAAAGTGCCAAAAGAAAAGAGGAGGAAGGATAAGAAGACAAAATATTTATTAAAAAACAAAAAAATTTATGGTCCCTCGCATGGTACAACCAAATATTTGTTTTGTAGATGCTTGCGAAGTCCAACCTCTTGCCAAATGGTAGTAAATTAGTGAGGAGAGATGAGCTCAGACTATAGCTTTTTCCTCTGAATGATCGCTGTGACCTTTTGTGTTGCATTAGTGGCTGTTGCAGCGGTTATAACATTAGTTTCAGCTGTGACTTTGACTGGATGGCTTCGCTTATAGCACATATAAGTAACCAAATCACTTTTATAAAGCTTCACACTCGTGCCAGGACTTGAAACTGTACAACCATCGCAGATATGACAGATGTGATGCAAGAACAGTTCAGCTTTGTGCGTCTGTTCACACATGGCAAATAAAAGCACAGCCTTGCTAATCAAAACGGCTAATAGCTGCAACCACAGCACTAATCACAGGGAGGGGCAGGGAGGCATTTTAGGAGCTAAAGTGCCCCCCTTGGATCCCCTTATGGTGGGTTAAAACAGGATTAAGTGCCCCTAGGGTGCAGAAAACGTGATGCAGCACAGATGCATATAGGCTGCCCTCCATGCTATTTAATGAGGTGGCCTGTAGATGGTTAAACGCTTAGCGCCTGTGTTTTAATACAAAGGTGTAGTAGTGACACTTAAAATGTGAGTCATGTTAGAAAGTTTAAATCTTTTCACCACAAATGCATCTTAAATCTTCCCCTTTTTTTTAAAGTTTTTAGCCCCTTTCTTTAGACCACCGCTGTTAATAACCTCAACCAAAGCATAAACAGCAACTCATCCTCACAATTACCCTCTGCTAGTTGACACACCTTCGTTGAACATAACACACTTTACTTTAACGTTATTTTACAGCTGTATTATCTCAATTTTTGTGTTCGTGTGAATTTTCAAGCACGCATCATTCTTAACCTCCTGCTGCAAACAGATTAAGTAACATTAAGTGGCATTACGGCAGTGAGATTAACACATCTGTGTTGTGCTGCAATAGAAAACACTTAAAAATCCATTTAAGAGTAGCGTTTCTTTAAACTCCAGGACAAGCCTCTGCACACGGGGGAAAGTGGGTGAAGGCTCGTCCACTCTCACATGCATTGCACATTTAAAAACCAAGCACACCCCCCTCCTGCTCTGTCTCTGTCAAACTTAGCTCAAGCGACAGGTTTAAGTGAAACCATCTGCTTACGAAGTCTAATAGCGGTTCAGTGGAGGAGCGGGAGCTGCAGTCGGGTCAGACTGTCATGTCATGTCAAGAGCATGTTTGATCCACATAATGAGACGAGGTGCTGCGATAAGATCTGCTGGTTTTGTTCCATATATTGACCCCCCAGGGTTTTTCTCAGTGTGTATGCTTAACATGTGTGTATATAAGGATTTCCTCTCCCATGAGGTTTGATTAGACACAATAAAAAAGGTACATATCGCTCAGTGGGAAGCGGAGCAGCCGTAGATGGATCTGTACGCCAGGATCTGTCGCTCCAGTTTGATGGATTTTATTCGCCGTGATTCTGTATGTTTCTGCTCAGATGGAAAGTCTTTGTCAGATGTGATTAAACAGACTTAAATCTTTAAACATTCCTCTCTTTTTCTCCCTCAGTATATCTTGTCTGGCTCAGATGATTTCAACCTCTACATGTGGAAAATCCCAAAGGATCCAGAAGCAGGTGAGTCACTGAATCTCTCTGCATATGTATGGATCTCTGCTGAAGTGTCAGCCGTGATTTACCTTGATCATTTTGGGGTCTTTGCACGGCAGAAGAAGTAGGATAATAGATTTATCTGGTTCACAATGTGAGCTTGTTCTTTGTCTTCTGTCTGCTGAATGCGTCTTGCTTCTGTTGTGCGTTTTAAGCTCACATTGTTTATCAGGAAATCAGGGTTTGTAAACAGATGAACAACAACTCACAAGTACTTTTAAGGACAAAGTTTTGGTGAGTTGTCCTCTTGCAAGGTCAGAGATTATGGTGTCAGGGTACGCAAAACAAACCTCCCCTCAGTCGCTGAAAGTTTAAGCCCCAAGAAGAATGATGGAGCATCAGGCTGGTTTGCCCTCAGTTCATTTTGTCACAATATTTTCCATCCAGAAGTAACTATCAGATTTCCTATACAAACATCTGTTACATTATATAATCTCTCATTTTGTGGTCTGAGTTCAGGTTAAGTTCTTCATCGTTTCAAACTACGGCAGTTTTTTTTCCCTGAGTTTGACTGTCTTCACCTTTTCAAACTTTAACCGTGGAAGCAAAGTTATGGCTAAAAAGTTTGGAGTAAGTGCCCCACATAGGCTCACTGCGAGCACACCTCGGACAGAGTTACTCTGGGAAGAAAATCCCAAAAATGCAACAAATCAAGGATGTGGTCGTTTGTAGCTCTGCAGCACCACCTGACACATTTATGGATTTCATTTTCCCAGGAGTTACTCACACTGAAAATATGTGCACCGGGCCTATTTGGTGTCAGACTAATGGCATAATATGAGGATTACATTACGGCTGTTATGACTGCAGTATTTCACAAGAGTATTCTCTGGATTACAGAGAAGCAGGTTGAACCCTTAATGGCTGTCTTTGTGAAGCTGCGTGTGTTATTTTAAATGAATCTTTGGCATGGACTTGCATCTCTGTGGCCTCGAGTCTGCTTAAAACAAACCCACATCATGTTCTCCCTTAAAGGAGGCCCCGGCCGTGTGGTAAACGGGGCGTTCATGGTCCTGAAGGGTCACCGCTCCATAGTGAACCAGGTTCGCTTCAACCCTCACACCTACATGATCTGCTCGTCTGGCGTGGAGAAAGTCATCAAGGTAAGTAGAGATACAACACAGCTGTTTTTCTTGAAAGGACGATAAAAACATCAGTGATTTTCAGAAAGTGAATTGAGGCCTAAAGGCGAGTTGAAAAGAGGTGAATCTTCTATCCACCGCGGCATCACATCAGGATGATGTAGTTTTTGGACAAATTGCTCTGTAAGTGGACAAACAATCTGAGTCTGAGCCCTCAGACAGTAGACGTGCCCTCAAGTGAGACATTGATCTCCAATGACACCACGCTGCTGCTGCTGCTGAGTGAGCTCCGGTCCTCCTCTGTGGAGCTGGGGATGAAAAAAAGATGGATTTCCCCTTATCATCGACTGTCGTCTGTAACAGATGATGTTAGGCAATGTTCTAAAACTGGGTCATGGTCAGATATGAATGTTTCCACAGTTATAGTATTTCTGAAACCAGGACTCAGGCGTTTCAGAAGTCTGAGCAGTTTAATGCAGCTTTAATCAAACAGCAAACACTTTATCAGACTGTGAATAAATGAAGTGTTGTTGCTGAAGCTTTCACTGTGGTTTGAGCTTGATTTGGCTGCAGCATCAGTTTTGTTTTGCTTTTAAAATCTAAATTAAAAAAACTGAATAATGACAGAATTCCTACCATTTGTTTTGATCTGTTGACCTCTTTGACAAGAGCTCCTCACTTCAGGGGGTGTTGGGATGATTGTTTTCTGCACACAGCAGCTGCGTTCCTGCGCTCAGTCTCATTCAGCACAAGCTGTCTGAATCACTGTGTTATCCTGGTGCTGACCTTATGAATAAACCAGCCAGCGTTTGAAGTTGGCTTAATGTCTCCCTGATTTTTTTTCACTGACTCAGTTGAGCATCAACAGTCGGTTATTTTTTGCAGAAACAGAACACATGTTGTTTTATTATCCTTCACTTTTATCAGTCAGCAGTTCAGTCCTCTAAGTTTAAACACTGTAGATGCATTTTTACCGTAATAAAAATGTAAACTACCCTTCAGTAATGGACATTATTTAGATAAAGTTGGTGCTGGGAGCTAATTAAGCTTTTTAGATCTTCCCTGTTTTGTTCTTGTGACTGTAAATAAAGTTGGGCGTCAATATAGCTTCTCAAAAGTGAAGCCAAAACATCTGGATTACTCCCAAGCAGCTAATTAGCTTTTTGACGCTAATAATCGACAGCTAACCCTGATAAGCATGGCTATTTGGTCTGGATTACTAAAAATTAAAAAAATTTTGTCGGTTTTTAGACGTTTTGATGTGGAAATGAAACAAATTATAGGATAAAGTCTTTGTAAACTATTTATCAGAAGACAAAACTATTAACACAAAAGCCTTTTGCATAAGATGAAGAAAGAGTTGGATACTTTTTATGTCAGTACAGTAACACAAGCTCTCGGTTTTGTGTGTTTTACTGCACAGAGTGAAAGGTGATACAGATCCAGGTGTTCTGTAACATGAAGCATCATTAACACTCAATCTTTTCATTCGACCTGGGCAACTCCTCACTTCTTTTATTCTCCTCACTTTTTCTTCATTTGTCATTCTGTCATTTTGCCTATTTTATGTCCTGACTTTAACTCTGTTTCCTTTTTTCTTCCATCATCTCCTTTTCTATTGTTTCCAACGTTCCTCCTCACTGTTTCTCCATCTGTCTCAGGTGTGGAGTCCCTACCAGCAGCCCGACAGTCTTGGAGATCTTGAGGGTCGTGTGGAGGACAAGTCTCGCAGCCTCTACACCCATGAGGAGTACATCAGCCTGGTCCTCAACAGCGGCAGCGGTTTGTCCCATGACTACGTCAGCCAGTCCATCCAGGAGGATCCACGCATGATGGCGTTCTTCGACTCTCTGGTGCGGCGAGAGATTGAGGGCTGGAGCTCTGATTCTGACAGCGACTTGAGCGAGGAGGCCATCATACAGCTCCACGCCAGAGGACGCCGCACCACGCGGGCCACGCCAACAGCTCCCACTACTGTCTCTGCTGCTGGTCACCACAGCGACTCTGATAACTCGTCTTCCTCCTCATTGGCTGGACCCGATGCCTCCGGAGGGGAAGAGCAGGCTGGACCGGATATGGAGGGTCGGCAGAGGAGACGGAGCAGACATCAGCGTCATCAGTCTGGCTTCCTTGTGAATGAAGACTCGGACTCCAGTGAGTTCTGGCTCGACCCGATGCCCCGGCCTCGCTCCCCAAGCCCCAGGGACAACTCCACGCTGTCCAGCCCCACTTCCTCTCCTTCACTTCCTGCAGGAGCCTCCAGCTCCTCCACGTCAACCTCCAGCTCCAGCAGTGACGACGAGGAGCGGCGCAGCGCGGTGAGGCGGCGCAACGTCATGAGACGACGACTCATGCATGTGGTCTCCAGAGCCGGGGATCGACCCGAGTCCGTACAGGCTCTGTTCTCAGCCATCGACTCCTGCAGCTACCCATCGATATCGATCGATGACCTGTCGTCCTCCTCTTCGGGCGAGGAACAAAACGCTCTCCAAATCAAGCCCCAAACTGGTGGCAGCAGAGACGAGGAAAAATGTCTGAGCCCATCTGACTTTGTGTGTCTGAGCCCAGTAATGTCCCCCGAGAGCCAAGAGAACGAGGAAGACAGTGACAGGACTGAGCTGGAAAGACATCCAGCTGCGTCTCCACGCTCTCTGGTTGGACACAGGACTGGAGAAAGAGCCACAGAGGCAGCTTTGGACAGCTCTGATGGCGGAGAGGCTTGTAGCAGCTCGGGGGCTTTAGACAGCAACACCCAGAGCCAACGCAGCCCCGGAGTGAACGGGCAGCATCGGACTGTGGCGCCACATGTGACTGAGAACCTCCTCGCCTCCTCAGAGTCAGAGGAAGAGACTGGTGTTACACCTGAAGACACGAGGCCTCCGAGAGAAAAGGGCCTGGCACAGAGCGCTCTGAAACGGACTCACGTGGGATCAGAGGAGGGCGAGTCAGGCTCCTCACCCTCGGAAAAGAAATTAAAAACATAATGACATCTTTCTCGTCCCGGGAAGAGAGAAATCATTTGTTTAACGGACTTAATTTAGAAAGTGGGTTTTCTATGGGTTTTTCAACTCAGCTTTTTCATTTTGCGTCTTGTAGTCATGTGACACATATGAACTCGCTCTGGTTACGAGCAGAAGATGTTAAGGAACCTTAAAAAAAAAAAGAGAAAAGAAGTGTGGTTCAATTTTTTTTTTTTTTTCCCGAACAAATGAATGTCATCGTTCTTTAGGTCAAACCGCGGATGACATTAAAAGATGGGAAATATAAAGCATAAGCTAAATATCGCTGGTAACAATGGTATTTTATAAGTGAAACGCATTTATTTTCATGCAGCGTCAGTGTTTCTTTCTCATGCTCTGGTTGTTACACAAAGCTTCACCCAGGATTTGGAGGTCCTCCAACCGTAACAGAAAAGGTCTTATGGAGGACAAAAGCTTTTGCAGCATTTTAATTTCTACATTTTCACACCGAGCGTAAATCTGATTGGGCTTATTTTCATTTTAAAGTGATTCTCGGCTAAGACTGCTTCAGGGGTGTCTAAAGGATCAACCGGGTCTCCATAGAAATCTAAAGGGGCGCCATTTGTTTAAGCCGCACATTGAACTGATGCTTTCAGTGTCTTTACCAATTGTTTTTTTGGTTTTTTTTTTGGTCCTATTATCCAGCCCCTGGATACCATTACAAGCCAGCCTGCTTTTGTTTTATTGCAATTAAAGAATAATTTGTTCTTCAGTGAATCTCTTCCTGAGGCTTCATTTATTCAGAGTAGAGATTTGTTGGTGAAACGTGTACTTTCTCCGGCATGCATCAGTCTGAAATTGATAGAAAACAAGTTATTTAAGTGTAGATTTGCATCCTTCACTGTTACCAGCTAACTGAGTTGCCGTGGCAACACTGCATCAACTGCCTTTTGACAAATCTGAAGCCTTTTCACCCGCCGGCGACCCTGAGCAGCCAGCGTTGGCCGGAGGAGAATATTTTAAAAAACCTGAACCTGTTATGTTTGCTTTCAATAGGAAGAAAGTAAAATGAGTTTTTTTCAATCAAACAATGAAAGAGGTGATTTATTTTGACCTCTTTATTCACACATTATCTTTTTTTGTCCTTAAAATATTGCATACATTCGCAGCTGCTTCAAAAAAAATTTAATCTAAAATGGTTTTATTCCTCAATCCCTGGTGATCTCAGTCATTTGTTGAACTCCTGACACCTGATTTTGGTGTTTGGTTACTGTAAATATCACAATTTGCCAGGAAACTTCAATAGATGACGTCAACTAAATTTTCAAAATAAAACTAAGGACAAAAAAAACCAACTCAGTATTACATTAAAAAGACAGGATATTGACTCACCGTGATGTGAACGGCCATAAATGGATGAGTATCTGTTCGTCAGATCGTTACATCACACCCTCTTGGATTTCCAAACTGTAATGATTGTTCGTCAAACTCATGATGTCATTACTTTCCGAGGAAACAGTGATGCCTGTTGTCTCCTGTCTAATGCTTGAACAACGGCACTCCTCTGCCAGACAAAGTACAATCCAAAGGGCGTGAGATTACAAAAGCAAACGCTGTGTGGCATCGCAGTCGTTGGCGAAGTGGTAATCTGAGGTCAGGCAGACATGTAGTTGAGGGTTATCGAGTTGTTTGTACTGCTCTATTGTCAAAATAACTTCCTCTACTTCTTAAGAAGTCTGAGCGTGGCTGTCACTTATCTGCAGGAAGTAGACACCCTTCATTTAGCCCCCATGCTTCCCCTGGGACAAGTTTTTCAAATAGGGACAGTGTATGCTTTGGTGTTGTTTACATTTTGACTGGAGTGTGCCTGCTGGGCTGCATATGGCTCAATGATTAATTACAGGCCACAGATGCAGAGGTGTACAACAGAGTCAGCTAATAACACAGTCACACAGCTGTAACATCAATCAAAGTTATGTGGAGGGTTGAAGTTTACAAATTCAGTCACATAACTTCTACCGAACGCAAAACTGAAGCATGTTTTTCCTGATCACATTAATGAACGTACAATGGGCTTGTTTTTATCTTTATTTGCTCAGGAAGGTTAGCTGGTTATGTGTGCTTTTTTTTGCAGCAACGCCCTCCTTGAATAGGTCACGTTCAAAAACTGGGAGGAGCCCAGTTCAACCACAGCCTTTGAGGACTTCCACTAGAGCGAGCATGGGTTAGGTCGACTGCACCAGATTTGTTTGGGAGGGGACATCTTAACTCTTTCAGTTTCCTAAAGGGCCCAAAAAAATACAGTTCACTCAACCAGCTTCTTACTGAGTGCCATGGTACTTCATGAAAGCAGAGTGTTTTTCAATTTAAAAGAAGCTTTTCATCATTTGTGTTTTTGTCCTTGCTTTTCTCATTAGTTTAAGGTTGGATGAAGCTCGATTTGAAAAGGTTTTGACTCAATTTTATCTGCACCAATCATAATTTTGTGCAATTTGAATGAAAATGTGAAGGCAGCTGTGAGCGGTTTGCATGCTTATATTTTCAGTCAAATCTGATCAAACCACAAAAATGACAAAAATCCCACAAAATTGAAGTTTTTTAGTGTTAAATTCCAAGCTTTCATATGAATATTTAGTCATTAATATCTAGTAAAGCATAAAAACACTTCAGATATATACTTTAATTAAGCACTGCACCCCTTTTCATGTTTTACATCTGATGGTAAAAAGTCTAAAATATCTGGCAGGGAATCAGATATATATTTATTTTATCCCACATATTCTTTCTTGTCACCAGCCAGTGCCTACATTACCCAAAATGCAACTTTGTTGAATGCACAATGCAGTTCTGTCAGAGATTCATGGGTGTATTTTGCTACTAGCAGCTAATGTGGCCTTGAGTTGCTAACCCTGAGCAGATATGAAGAGTGGATCTCTGGTAAGCTCACTTTTATCTGACTCCAACGCTCTTGTTTTTTAATTTTCAAACTTGTAGTCTTCGGCCTCGACCAAAGCCGACTCAAGTGACATCACTTGAGGCAGTTTGTCAGCTTTACCACAGCTTCCTCTGGAGGCACAAAAAGGCTTTATACAGCTTTTGTTTGCACATTTCCAGTAGTGCTCCCCATGACCTGTAAAATAACTTAATAAGTGTAAAATCAATTTGGAGTCCTTCCAGATTTTATATGAAGTTTTCATGGATTTTAGATCTTGACCCCTGAGGTCCCAGTCGAATCGAGCCCCCACCCACAACTGGATTATATTCCAGAGGAGCAAGACAACTCTGTGAAGGTCGACTCCTGACATTCCTCTGTTATGCTCCTACAGTATGTTCCCCCTTCGGTCCCAGATGGTGTTTTGGCTCAAGCAGTTTGACCACAAATCCAAACACATGTACGACCAAATGGGATTATCATGGTTCCTCTGCTGTATCCCATACATGGTTTAGCTTTAACAGCAAGTACAACTATTTAAGAATTCCCCTCCCAACATGACTGGAATACCTTGGGAACTTGCCAGGGACCAGACAGAGCCAAATGCACCGGCTCTTCACATGACCTGTGTGCCTCAGATTGTTGGCCCGAGCTCCTTTGCACTGCCGACTCTTCACGGGATATTCTGGGATTGTGCTGAATAGTATAATGCTGACGTCAAATAGCTGGATTGACTGATATTTCTCTCTAGTCCGCCCAACCCAGGGCGAGCGGCTTGGAGTGTGCCATCGGAATAATTATACACATTTCAGTGATTAATTATAACGAATTAATTGATGCGTTTAGTCAGCCGTAATTTGCAGCGTTGAAAGGGAAAGCTTCTTTTGTCAGACGGCCAGTTACAGCTTCTGTCGTTGCTCTGTGAAGGTTGACTTTTCATTCTTACTGTGGTATGCTAGCTATGTGTTTAAATGTGCTAATGGACACAGAGAAACAGACAAATGATAGCCAAAATTATTAGCATTTTAAAAGCAAAAGTAACAGTAAAAAGCCTTATTAGTCACTATGTGATGGCTCAATGGGATGACTGTGTCCTACAGTCCCTCACTGTGGTTTTTTGTGAAATATTTAAGGAACTTTTTTAATCATAGTCATCAAATTTTATACAGAACCACATGGGTCTCCAGTGAATAAAGCCCTGACTTTTCATCTGGTGCCACTAGCATGTTAACACTTGCGGTTTTCTGTTAAATATTTTGACTACTAGAGGATGGATTGTCATAAATTTAGTATATTTCCCCAATTTCTTAAAAGGGGCACTCTAGCGATTTAGCATTATTCTTCCAGAAAAATTCCAAAAATTCATTCAACTTACAAAAAACAGATAAAGCTGCAGTTATTTTAGACTGGAGAGTTCGGACTATGCAATTGTTTTCTCAGGTTACTCTTCCTGACAAATTTAACCTCAGTTAATAAAATTAGCAAGTGTCCCTTGAACTTAGCCATCATTAGATCAATATGTTCAGTTTATGTTAATAACCAAATTCTTAGCTCCACTTTGTGTTTAGCGCAAATCAGCAAACGTTAACTGTTAAACCTGCTAAAAATCAGTATTTCATTAGACTTTTAGCATGCTAACTTGGTAAACTAAGATGTTTAACATGAAGACCATCAAACCTGATGATCAACAGGTTAGCATTTTCATTGTGAGCATGTTAGCTTTGAGACATTAGCATTTTAGCTAAAAGCTGTGTCAACCAGCCACTAGCATGACTTTGAACTTTGCTTTTTTATACATAATTTGGTCAGATTAACAGCGAAAAACATTTTAATGATGTAGATTTTTAACACTGGAAGAACATTTTTACAAATACATGTGAGCATTGTTTAGACTGAGAGCATTTGGTATGTTTTAAATTATAAACATGTTAGCTTACGAGCAGCATTTAGCTCCAAACAACACTGTACCATTACAATGGAGTTTTACACAGCAGTGAACTCTGGTTACAACATATTTAATGACAAATTAAATCCGCATAAACCATCCTAATTAAAATAATACACTTGAAAAAACATAATGAAATGTTATTAATAATTGGCACAGACATAAAGCATTAAACTCTACCTACCTTTCTCTGAATGGCAGCCTGTAATTTAAATATTAATCTAATGAATCGCTGTTATTTCTTTTAAAATGGCTGTAGGTGAAATAGCTAATGCTAAAGTGTGTAATTATCTCCGCGCGCACCGGGGCGCACCCGAGACTTCATTACCAACCAGCAGCAGTCAGCGACTTTTTGGTTTTCTTCCATCATTAAGTTTCATCACCGCCGGGCAGCCCGCGGCAGGCAGGCGGGCGGGCGGCGAGCCTCAGCGCCGGAGTCACAGGCGGTTTCACCGGGGACCAGGCGGTGAGCTGGCACCGGCAGCCTGCTCCCGGCCCGTGACATCACTTTCCCAAACATTCATCCTTGGAAGTTTGTCCATATATGGAAGAGCGCTCCACTTTCTCCTCGCTTGTCGGGGCTACCCCGTGTCGGCATCTTTCCTGCTCCGCGTGTGTGTGTGTGAGTGTGTGTGAGAGAGAGGGAGGCTGTAGAAATGTGCGTGTGTGTGTGACAGAGAGAGGGAGTCGGTTTACCTTACAAGGCCGACAGACCTGGCCTCTCCTCCGCGTGTTTACAGGAGCCGCGTCGTGACTCACCTTTCTTTTCTGAATGACTGGGAGTCTGTTGCGCCCCAGTTCGGCTCGGACTGTACGGCCTACTGTATTTGCCAATGGTGGAAGAAGTATGAGGATCTTTTACTGACGTAGTCTGTCTAAAAATACTGTTACCACACTGTTAAAGCACTCAACTAAGAGTTAACCAAAAACCATAAAAACTAATGTAGGTCATGCACAAAATGTACTTATAATATTAAAATTAATACTCTTTATTTTTAATATATAGCCTAATATGTAATAGCTAAATATAATTTCACTAAGGAAATGGTATAGGTTATTGTAAACTATCTGTTTATATATAAAGTCATTAAAAAATAGCCAAACTTTTACCATTTGAAGCATTTAAATAGTGTAAACATGAACAAATTAATAATTATGATAAAGTATTATTCTAAAAAAGGGATTATTGTCCATAAATACTTTAAATTTTTGTCCTCTAAGTAGGCCTGTATGTTGGTGCTGTCCCTGATACTTCTGAATTGGATGCTACTTTTACTCAAGTAATATATCTGAATACTTCTCCCAACTCTGGGAATATTACAATTAAAATGTATTCAGTTACAAGTAAAAGTCTTGTATTCGTTCAGCACACAGCAGTGGGATGTAGCCCAACTAACAATACTTACTGTGTTTACTCTATACTTTATAGTGCGGAACAGTACTTTACTTAATACTTTAATTAGGTACTTATTTCCATGTTGACCTAATACTACTATAACATCTGAGAGAGAAATATTATTAGCTTCTTTTACTTTATCTTAAATGTGTAGTGGAAAGGTAAGTAGCATTAAATTGGAATACTCAAGTACTTAAGTAAGCCCATATTAGGTCATCAAGAAAAAGTAATTAGTTACATACCGCTTAGGAATATCGCCTTAACTAATAAAGGAATCTACCTATAACTTAAACTACTGCTTTAAATCATCCTGGTATTCCAAAAACTGCAGGCTTTTAAGTTTTTTTTTAGTTAATCAATTAAAAAGTGTCTTCTTTTAGCTTTAGTTACTCCGTGTAAAGTAACGCCACGAAGTGTCCTCGCAGTCAAACAGTCAGATGCTCAGATCAACCTACACAATCAACCTTGGACATAAACCCCTGAGATTGACAGCCGAACCGACCAATCGGCTTCGAGGTGGAGGCTCCTGTGCTCCCGGAGGCGTCCAATCAGAACCGTCGGTCGGTTATCGATTCAATTTGTCTGAAAGCAAAGTTTTTGCGTCTGTCGCTCCTCAACAGTAGACCTGCCTACCGCCTGCCTGCCTGCCTGTCTGCCTGCCTGCCGCTGCGTGCTCCCGCTGGGCCAGAAAAAAAAAACTAGAGCAGATAGAGAGAGAAAAGAGGCAGAGTTGGAGGGGAAAAGAGAGAGACAGAAAGAGAGAGAGACAGACAGAGAGAGAGAGAGAGAGACAGAGGGAAGCCGGGGGTGGACCGTTAATTTCATCCACACACCGTCTTGAATGCGTGGCGGAGAGTAGAGCTGATATACTGCTGTAAAACATCACCTCACCGAGGACCGGGGGACTTAACGAGAGAAGCCGAGAGCGTCTATATATATATATATAGATATAAATATATAGATATATAAATATAAATATATAAAGCTTTATATAGACACACGTATAATATGGACCAGTATGACGGAGAAGAAGATTATATGCAGCAAGAAGACGACTGGGATCGGGATCTCCTCCTGGATCCTGCATGGGAGAAGCAGCAGCGAAAGGTGAGACTGACTTCCTTCTTACCTCCGGTGGAAAGGTGCGGAAGTGTGTGTGTGTGTGTGTGTGTGTGTGTGGGGTCGTTGCTTTTTGAAGAAGAAGAACCTGATGATGATGATGATGATGATAATAACAAAGGTGATTGATATAATCATACATTCCGCGTGCGTTTGATTACTCCAACAGAGGATTGAGGAAGTCAGCAGCACCAAACACCGACTGGCAGCTGTTTACTTTGATCATCAGGCTCATTATCGCTCTGATAATCACCTGTGCGGTTCTCGCGACCACTTTTTTTTTCTTTTTTTTTTTTTTTCCTAATCTGCTTCCACAACTTTTCTCGCCTCCAGACACTTGCACGTATCCCGCGAGGCGTTATGAAATATCCTGTAGCAACAATTAAATGCAGGAGGCCCACCCATTATCTTTGCAGCAGGAGGGAAAGAGTAGAAGAAGAAGGAGAAGAAGAAGAAGAAGAGGGGAGGAGGGCTGGAGTGTAAAGAGGGGAGGTATAGGAGGGGGGGGGGAGAAAACAATTAAAAAACCGGACAGGGCGCCCACCTTTCCAGCGCAACAGATGTCAGCCATGCGCTTGACTGCATATGGTGTGTGACTGGCCCCTCCTGTCATCTGGCTTATGATGCGACGTGGATTAGGCCATGCTTAACAAGCGGGGGATGGAGTGTGTGTGTGTGTGGTGTGTGTATGTGTGTGTGTGTGTGTGAGGAGGGGGATAAACCCACTGTAACTTGTTTTTTTGCGTCTCCTTCATGAGGTGTTTGGCTGACTTTACGCGTGGATTCTTCATGACGCCTCAGACTTCAGGGGAGAAATGAATATGTTTGTGTTTACTTCACGAGTTGTTTGCTGTATCGTAGCCACAGTCTGGAAGTCACTTCATTCATCTTTTATAATCTCAGAATAGATCACTGCTCCACTTTTCACCCACTTGGATGAACATGATCTCCAAAAAAAAAAAAACGCGGCGCGCACGCGGGTCGTCTTTGATATAATAAAGCGCCGTAAGACATCAATATACCGTCTTAACAAGCTCAAATCATCCACACGAGTCTTACAGCTGCTGCTCTTTTTCCCTTCCAGACCGAGTATGAATGGTCTGTTTCGAGAAGGGGTGTTTCTTTCTCTCTCTGCTCCCCATACTTCTTTTTTTTTCCTGCGCTTTGAAAAACGGGGAAGAAAAGCGCTGTGGAATCTGAGTAAGCGCTGTGGTTTGGGCTGGGCTTGCATGGGAGCAAGCGTGCCCAAAAATGGTAATAATCGGCCCCTCTCGCTGCCTTTGGAAAAACTTTTTCCCCAAGTTTCTTTCTTGCGCTGCAAAGGCTCTCAGCTTCTGGTTTCCTGGATTATGTCATCGGCAGGCTGCTACCGGTCGAAAGTTAGGGGGAGGAATAAAAAAAGGGGGAGGTATGCACGAGGCTGGTGTCAGGTGTGAACAGTAGACTTGGGTTTTTTTTTGTTTGTTTTTGAGTCATCATCTCTTGCTGTTTCTTCTCAAGTTGCTTTATCAGTATGAAAACTTTTCATGCATTTAAAAAGGAAAGTTTGCACAGGCCTGAAGGAAGCAGCACCTGACTGTCTCATCCCCTCTAACCTGGATTACTGACCCCCAAAGGAGACATCATGGTGAAACACTTTCCCTCTAATGACCCCCATATTTATCGCGCCCGCATGACCCTCATTGATCCAATCATCCTGCAGAGCCGGAATGTTTTATTCATCCGTTCTTTTCCACAGAAAGCACTAATACATGCTTACACTGAGATCTGATTGCACACAATTACAGGCTGAATGGGATGACAGCAGCTCCCTGGCAGGCACACACACACACACCTCTGTCCTCGAGTGTACAGTTAACTGTCTCACACACACACACACACACACACATATTTGTCCATATGTTTGCACACACAAACCCAGTCTTCCTCCAGGCCTCAGCAATCAGCTCCGGTGCTGATGAGGAGATAAACGAGAAGCCTTTTGTGTCGGCTGATTGCTTCCCATCGAGAATAACATTAATATTACAGAGATATGTTCAACCAGCATGTCTGAGCCAATAAGATAGATGTAAGATGTTTCATTCAGACAAGAGTCAAGCATTTGAAAAATGAGACACAAAAGAATAAAAATGCACAAAGAGAAACAAACAGGAATCAGCAGCATTTGGTCGTTTGTATGTTTTTCTGCTTCAGATTATAGATAAAAGTCAACAAACATAAATCAAACTGAAAGCATAAAAGACCACAATTGTTCAGTGTGCTTCCCTGTTTTTGTTGCTTTACTTCTCTGTAGTTTGAGGATCATTCATGTGTCAATCAGGAAGTGACGAGTGGACAGTTTTACCACCACAGTGAGTCTGCTCTGGACACAGAGACACAAAAAAACTGTTACAGCAGAGTGTCAAAGTCTGTTAAACTCATCAGAAAAATACAAAAAAGCAGCAAAGTGCTGCATGTTGTGTAGATCTTTGTTTGGCTGCGTTTTGCAATTCTCTTTGACGCACACAGGTACAGCATGTCAGAGAGTCCGATGCAAGTCCTAACCTGAGCCCCTGCAAATGAGGGTGCTGCTATCCGCTTATCTCGGAGTCTTGAGTGTGTGTGCAGATCCAGGTGTCTCAGCTACATCTGTGCCAGATGTGACTTAAAGCTGCAGCTCCCGAATATTTTCACTCAAACAAGACGGGAGGCTGTTGATGTATCAGTCTGTTACACACAACAAACACACACACATACAAACACACCTTATCTGTTTTTTTCAGTCTCTAACATTTTTTTTAATCTGTTGTCTTTCACTGCTGGAAGGTGGAGTTCAGGTGTTGACTGCCGTAGATAATTTGTCCAGGTTTGTCCTTATAAGGATATGAGCTGCAGCACCTTTGATCAGGCCCTGCCTGGAAACCTCCCGCCTCCCACTTCCCATCTTACACACCGCAACCTCTGTGCTCACACCCACATTCCCCTGCTCGGAGAGAACAAGCCAGGTCACAGATAAGATCAACTGATTCAACCTTTTTGTTCACTTCTACCGAATAACTTAAATTTCTAAACTTAGTTTGAGGTTTGGATTAAGTTTGAGACTCATTCTGGCAGATGTGAATCAAACCCCTTTTTCAGTCTTCCTCAGCCATACCAAATGGGCATAAAAAGCCCAAAATATTAAGTCTCTGGTGTGTTTCTTCATATGGATTTCCTTTTTTGGGTTGTACTCGAGCTCTGGGCGTTGACTGACAAGCAGCAGCAGCAGCAGCAGCAGTACAGTAGCAGCAGCAGCAGAAGCAGCGTTTTGGTCAATACACATCCACAAATCATGACGTGGGACTCGATTAATCCACCCTGTAGGCCAGAAGGCTGTGGCTGTGCAGGAACTTGTCTTTTTTTTGTGTGTGTGTGTGTGACAGCTTTGAAGGAAGTTCCCACTTAGTGAATCAGTCATCAGACTTGTCATCACGTAACACTCCCCATTTTGACTTAATCAGGGCCCTCCAGGGTGGGGCCCTCGCTGGCAGCATGCGTCCCAGCTCAGCATCCTGACCCACATCCACCCAAACTTCAACTCCACTGCAACTGGAATAAAAACCGCACCCACTGCAACTGCAACTGCATAAAGATTAACCCAAAGCCAGGAAGAATAACCCACTTTTTTTTTTTTCTTTGTCCTTAATTTTTTGATTGCGCTATCTGACAAGTTCCAAGGTTCAGGAAACTGACTCAACGCTGCATGACTGTGTGCCGTTTAAGTTCAAGAGACGAGACCATAAAGAGTTACGTGTTTTGTTCCACAGCAGCAGCTGTTGGCCGGATTGCATAATAGGATGTGTAATGTCAGCTCTGGCCACCTCACAGAATACTTCCCGTCATCAGATTCCTCTGTTCCCATCATGCACCTTGATGCAGACCTCTTTTTAACAAAAGAAGAAGAGCGTCACAGGCCGGCGGTGACAAAGCAGGGAATGTCAAAAGAGTAAATTCCCCCCCTCTTTCTCTCTCTCTCTGTCTGCAGCCGGCTCTGCTCTAAACCCTGATAAAAAGGTTATGAGCTGAAATGTTGCGTCTTTTCACCACATAAAAGATTAAACGCGCAGAAGAGTGTGTCACTTTTCGATTTCCCATGTCCAGCAAACTGTCTGGCGGTGTCATGTGATGTCCTCCATCGTGCAGCCTCACATTGAGCACCTGATTAAACTCACATGCAGTTATCATCATGCATGTAAACACTGCGCACAAAAATAATGTCATTATCTGCTCGTCATCAGGTCAGATCCCCTGGGAAAGTCGAGGAACACTGAGGACCAAAGTAGTCTGCTGAAAAAGCCCCTGAAAGCTTTCAAATATAACATATTTCCATAAAATATCAGAAGTTAGTGGAGAAAGTAGGTTTTAAGAGCCTTTTTTTAACCTCAGTTGTTCAGATTAAACTTCTTACTGGAGTGCAGAAGACTGTGTTCAACATCACCTCTTAAAAAAGTTCACACACTCTCTTTTATAAAAGCAATAATTCAACATTTTGAGCGTGTTGTTCATTTGCTATCTCAAGTCTGTATGCTAAATAAAAGGCCAGGAGCTAGTTTTTTTAGCTTAGCATAGAGACTGCAGCCTGGCTCTTTCTAAAAGTAAACAATCCACCCACCTGAAACTCTCGAGCCCTTAAGGAAGATATTGCAGCTACTCATGAACATTGTGCATTAATGATTAAACTTTAGAGGTGCTGGTAGGCAGATTGTGTTACCTTTGGACGGAGACGAGCTAACTGCGTCCCTGTGTCGAGTCTGAAGCTAGGCTAAGCTAAGCTAACTGGCTGATGGTTCCTCTTTAATATTTAACAGACAGGTATGAGAGAGGTGTCAAAACTTTGAGAGAGGTTGAATAAGCTGATTAAAAAGGCAAAACTATAAACTTTTAGAAAAAGTAAAACTATACATTTAAAGAGAAGAAAGAAAGTCAAGTGAGTCTCAAAAGACATTTGTTTCTCATTCAAAAGATGATCCAGGAAAGTAAACAAGATTCAGTCTGTTTCTTAGCAGGACAGGCTCCATATTTGTCACTTAGTCATCCATTGTTTTTATAAAAATATTAAGAAAATTGGAAGAAATCTAAGGTAAAGCTGCTCTTCTGTGCTGATAATCCTGCATCTGCTCGCTGCCTCGGTTAACACAGCCGGGCTATAAATCCCAGCAGGAGCTCCTCAGCGAACCGGTCATCCAGCCTCAGTCACGCTGTCGGGGCCCTTTTCTCGTTTGTCCTGATTGATGAGGTCACAGGCCGAAGCCCCAGCTGGGAGGGCCCCCAGGAGCATCCAGCCATCCACTCGCCCCATCGCAGGAAGTTTTATGCTCGTGCTCTCGGCTCAGCCGGGATGCGATCAGAGGTCCAGTGTTATTTAAATCAGGAAACGCCCACTGGAGATGCAGACTGTTTTTTCTTGAATCAGCAGTTGAAACTGTTTGAAAAAATTGTGTTTTTAACAGAACTTGATTCTTTTATTTAACATAAAAGCAATATAACACATCTAATCTCATAATTTGAACATAATTAATGGGGCCTTGCAATTTTTTGTGGAAAAATTAGATAAAAATAAGTAATTTCTTGCAGTATTAGCCATTTGTATCATTGGAAATATCTTGCTTTACTGCATACAGTGTTTAAATTATTGTATCTCCATCTTGATGAATGAAATCATTATTTATGATCAAAACATGGGAACTTTTTGAGCTTTTTCCAAAAATTTTTACACAGTTTAATTTTTATTTTTGCTCCAGTTTGGATTCGAACCGGTGAACTGCCACCACTTCTCTCCTCATCTTACCTCCTTTCTTCATTTTCCTCTCTGACTGTAAGCCGATCCTGCGTGAACACGGTCAGGGTTTGATCAGGCACGTTTCATAATTAACCGAAACATCTAGTTATCTGCCGCTAATGAGAAGCTTTCAAGTGAGGAGGAAACTTTCTTCTCTTTATGGCCCGAAGCTCCAGGCTCGATGTTGGCTGTTTCGGAAGATACTGACCTGTGTCTAATGACTCTTACATAACTTGAGGGAGGGAGTTTTGTTCTCCACCTCAGTGTGCTGCGGCTCTTGTTGGAGGACTGATGGAAGTGTTTACCCAAGAAAAGTCAATGGGACAGCTCACACAGATCGATCCTTGAGAGGGCTGCTTTGCTACACACACACACACACTGGTAAAAACAGTAGCTTTTATTCAGTGTAAACAAGCTAATTTGACTTAGTCATGCCAGCGATGTGACTCCATAAACGGCGGTGGTGGTTCACCACTTTGGTCCAGACTGAAATTTCTTAATTACTGTTGGACTGATTGCCATGAAATTAGTTACAGAAATGCATGTTTTCCTTAGTATTAATAAAACCTAAGATGATCTTGTCATCAGGTCAGAATTATAAACTAAAGACATTCCCACCAGCCTCAGCTAATTAGCAAATGTTAGCATGCTAACACATTGACATTGTATATATTATTTCTGCTAAACAGCAGTATGTTAGCATTCTGATGTTAGCATGCGGCTCAAACCACCAAAACACAGCATCACAGAGCTGCTAGCATCCTCAGTGTTCTTGGAAATTAAAATAACCTTTGAACAATCATCATGATTTAATAGTAATCAAAGAGTAAAACCAGTGAGCCACATCCAAGACTTGCTGACATTTATGGGATCGGTTGTAAAATCCTCAAATTAAATTCAGAATTCAAGTGCAACAAGTTTCTGAGACACATGACAAAGCTCTTCTGTCTTGTTCTCTTTGAAAATCGGTGAAGTGCATCTCCTCCGTGTTTCGCAATACGACTTCCTTCGGTCTAATACCTGTTTCAGTGCCAGTGATTGAGAAAGCAGATCCCAGTTCTTATGTTCGAAGAAAGAGGGCTGAACCTTTTGCAAAAGTCTTCATCCTTTCTTTGTCTGGAAACAGTTTCATGCTCAAGTTAAAGTTCCTTGTTCCAGAACAGTTTCTCCTTTTGTTTGTTGTAGGAAGGTTAAAGCCATTTCTTCCTTATCAAGTTGTACACAGCGTCTGGGTTTTTTTAGAAGTCACTGTTTGAAAAGTCAAATGTGAGCAATTACCAAGCTCTTATCTGAACAGCTCCCAAATGCCAGAGCCCTGATGCAAATTCTTGCATAGCTTATTTTCAGAGGCTTATGCTCCAAATTTAGAAACGTATACAGAAACGAGCTCCGAGCTCGGTTATAGGTCATTAAACAGTCCCAGGGCCAATTGTGCAATGAATTTTAATGAGTTTATCAGGGGGTTTAGATAAGTTTGCCTTCTTTGCCTCATAGTTTCACAATTGACAGTTCACCCTGCATGGACTGAAGGTTTGTGTTACACCGGCAGCAGCAGCGGTGGCAGATTTCAAACCCCAGACGTTGGTTCGATGGATTCCACATCCAGCGTTGGGATTTGGGGTCAAGGTGCATTTCCTGTCGAGCCAAGTGCAGGGCGACGAAGAAAAAAAAAAAAAAAAACCTGCTTCAGTGTTCAACCATGTCTGGAACCACTACACACCAGCGGTCACATGTCTTCAATAGCATACGACCCAGAGGGGGGGGGGTGCATAAGCGATCTGTCTGCATGTTTCCGAGGAATTTTCCTGCACCACATGGAAAGGATGTAGCCTGGTCTTTCCTCCGCTAATGCTATTAATCAAACCACATGCATTTCTCAAGTGCATGTGCTCACTGCAGCCTCTCTTTGAAGAGAAGGGGGTGGGGTGGTGGTGGTGGTGGTGGTGGTGGAGGGGTTTCAGTACTGTACTGTACTGTACAGTGCTGAGAGAGAGTCTCTGAACATGTGAGTGCATTAGCTGTAAGCCTCGTCACAGGAGCAGCTGCAGCCTGTCTCATGTAAGTGAAAGCAGCTTTGGGTAAACAGATACCGTGGCACAAAAGCGGGCAGCAGGCACACCTTTCCATTCAGTAGCTGAGTGGGCGGAGCTCCAGGGGAGGCGGGGGGGGAATGAGAGGAGGAGGGGAGGAGGCAGTGAGTGGAAGAGGAGGCTCGGACAGAGGAGCATTCAGGTTTCTCTGCACATAGAGAGCGTGCTCATGAGGCCGTCTTTTGTCACATTATCAACCTGGAGTCAATAATTTATCATCACAGGTCAGGAGGCCGTATTGGCTTTCAAATGACTCCTTAATTTCAAGACGCCTGAGGGTGTTTCCCCTCCTTAAACATACTTTCATTAACAGTGACTCAAAAAATTTAGTCAATTAGTTTTCATATTGAAGCTATTATATTGTAGTACTTAAGTACAGCTGGCTGTGGCGTTATAGTTAAAAGACAGTTATGAGGGTGTTTTTCTTTTCTAAATGTCAAAGCAAATAAGCTGTTTTTATTCCCAGGAATGTTTTTTTAACAGTGTGGAATATAAAAAACAAGACATTTCAGTTTAAATTGTAAGTCAGCTTTCTCGTTGGCAGTGTTTACCGCCCATCGACAGCTAGCTTAACGTTAGCCGGTGATTGCATGCAGCACTTCAAAAGTGCCGACCTCACAGTGACGCTGATGGGTTTACACACCCTCTAACTATGAGCGAGCAAGCTATGAACACACAGTATGTCCATAAATATGACAACTGTGGAGTTACTGGAAGTTCATTTTGAACCAACCAACCCTACACTTGTGTGTGTGTTTGTGTGTGTTCAGCCTGTGTTTTTCTTGGATTCGCTGTTGTTGAAGTTTGACTCATCTTTTTGTCTGTTCAGTCATGGTGGTCGTCCCTGCATACACACTGACTTCCCCGCTCGTCTCCTGCAGTTTATCCAAAAACGTCACTGCAGCTGGAAACTTATCAGAGCATCATTTCCAGTTTAGCACAAGAATTTTCCCTGATTGTAGTTGACCTTTGGGAGTTTAAAACCTTAATGACATGCACTAAATGGAGGTAAAAACACTACTATGATTTGTCAATCTGTGATATATCTGTGACTCTAGTCAGAACTTCCACTTTGCTTCCTGTGTTGTGTAGGTGGCGATAGATTCAATGCAAAAAAAAAAGCTTTAGCTAGCTAGCTAGCTTTAGCTTTAGCTTGCAGAAATCTCCCTCCAGTCTTATCAGGAAGCCTGTGTCCCACTGCACAGAGGGTGGCGTGTCACCATTATTTGCTCTGCGTGTAATAAATAGGCAATTGCAGCATTTGAAGAATGAAGACAGGATGTTTCTTCAGGTTTTATTTACACTGCTGGCAATTAGGTCCAATTCAGAGGGAGTTCAGTTCAATACAGCGAATCGGCCTTCCTTGGCGGCCAGTGTTACAGTCAGGAAGTGAGTTACAAGGGCAGTGATTGGAGCGTAGTGCATGGAAAGGGCTCCTGTAAGCCGAGAGTAACGATAATGTTGGAAATAAATCAATCCATCTATTTGTGAGTCCTTTGGAAAAAGGGTGTTGTGATGAAATCCAAGGCTGGAGGCGATTTGTTCTGCTGCCTTTTTCCACTTTTCTAAAGTGGGACAAGTATTGAGCGTCTGAAATTCATCAGTGGCCGCCATCGATCGTCTGATCCGGCGTTGGCGCTCGTGGTCAGTTAAAGTTGCCCCCCTGCAGGCAAGTTGCATCACGCGCAGATGACTCTGTGCTGTTTGTGATACAGTCTGCACAATTAAATCCTGCGAGCGGCGACAAACACTGACCGACATTTCTTTGTCCTGCACTACTTTTCTGGCCTTTGTTTTCCCCCGCTGCAGGATTAGCCTGCACGCTCTAGACGTCACTTCATTTCGCGACGATAACCAATGGCAGCCTCTGTGGAGGTGCTCGCGGCGGATCTCGTTACAAGTTGTAATGGACACCTCCCCTCGACAGCCCCACCTCTGGTAACCCGGCACAAGGGGAGAGCCGACCTGCCACTTGTTGGTGCGTGGTGGAGAGCCCTTGGCGGAGCGTCGGTGTTGTTTTGGCTGCGTGAAGTGCTGGCAGGTGCTGAAGCTGGGGGGGGGGACACAGACAGAGAGGGTAAAACAGCAGCACTGCCAGTCAAAGCAGCTGATTGTGCAGTTCATTTGTAGCCGTGGCCACTCAGATATGTGTGTGTGTGTGTGTGTGTGTGTGTGTGTGTGTGTGTGTGTGTGTGTGTGTGTGTGTTTGTGCACATCCTCCTGAAAAAATTCTCATGGTCCTTCTTTTGTGTTTCTCTCTCTGACTTTCCCATGAGCCTTTTCTTCCTCTTTCTTGCCCATCGTAATTACAACCTCCGTGACCATCCACTGATCCAGCTCGAAAAAGCCGTACGATTTTTCTTTGTCCAGCACTAAATATGTGATTTCACTGCTGTCGGTCACATTCAGGGTCAGGTCGCATTCGGACGAAGCTGTTTCTGTGCAGCTTTTAGTATATTGGCATAAATAAAAACCTGTCGTATCCCAAAACAGACTTTAAAGAAGATACAGAAACAGAAACACCAGCTTCTTTTCTAATCAATGAATGCCGTGCTGATTCAGACTGTTCAGATTTCATCTCAATATCAACGTAGTTTCTAAATTAAAGTTTCACTGGTGAAGAAGCACTGCAATTTTTCCCTGAAGCTAAAAATACTATAATTTCTTGTGATACTTGCAGAGTAGATAATATTTCAGGTGAGGTGGGATGCCTTCACAGTAAATACTAATATAATATTTCTAATGCAAAATTAAAAAAGGATCATTTTAAGTGTAATAACATTTAAAAGTGTATTAAGATTCTGCACAATAGATATTTATCTTTGCATCTTTCTCAGATTTCCCTTAATTTGGCTGGAAGCTTAATGGTCTGATGCTAATGTGTTCAAAAAACAAAAACAAAACATTATTATTAGTTTTTAACAGCTATATTCTACTAACCGTGTCTGAATGTAATGCTGTGATGTGCTTTAAGTGTTATAGGATCTGCTATTTATGCATATTTATGACTTGTGTAGTAAAGAACCTGTAAAGTTGCATTCAGGGTCGTCTTTCAAATAAATAATTTACTGTAATGTAGACTCTGTGCATAGACTCATGACCCCCCCAATCCAGTATTTTAAACAGTGTCAGAGGCTTTTCCAATACATATGTTCTATGGCCAATACCGCTGGTTGTATTTACATCCATGTAAATAAATGTAAATCCATCGCCACATAAATTACAAGAAACCAGACCCCGACTGCCTCCCAGAAGCATTTATTTACATGCATATTATTATGTATGGCTTCTGTAACTTAAAGCACATTCTTAAAATAACATTTATACAAGATAAGTGGTAAAATCTTCAGAAATAATCATAAAGTATATATATTTATCTCGCCTCTGATACTGACAGCACAGGCACTTCAGATAATTGTATTGGTAGTGGAACAATCCTAATTGTCCACTATATTTTGGTCATTTTTACTATTTTTTCTATGGTTTTAGCCACATATATAGCTGAATTTGTTGGAAGATATGTTTCGTTCGTAATCACTGCATTAAAAAGCTCCGATTGGCTGTTTCTCCAGCTGCTAAAAACAGCACTTGACAAAATTTTGGGGTCTTAAAGAAATGAATTTCCACATAATCCAACCAGAGTGAATTTGTCCATGAAAATATGACCAGTTGTATCAGACATAGAACATATAGTGACTTTAAGCGGATGTCCCCCCCCCCCAAAAAAAATCATGTTTCGGCTTTTTTGATTCAGGTGTTTTGAAAAATGAAGCCCATGAAGTACTCAGAGTTGGATTTTATTCTGGTTATCGTCGGCTCCAGGGTTTTTCTGTCGCTGTGGTGTTTCTGTAAAGCACTTTGAAATGGACTCAGTGTTATTGATGGTTCCTCTTTGTGACATGCTGTAAATACTCTGCTCTTTCATGTCGAGCGAGTCCAGCTGAACAGATCGCATGAACATCGTGATCAATGTTTCAGTTGATGTTTTACCTGTACTTTCTGGGTTTTTTTTAAGATGTCTGTCTAAAACCGGCTTTCATGTCTGGTTTGTTTGCTGAACTGAAAACGTTGCCGCTTCTCTCTTTAGCTCCCATGTGGAAGTGATGATCAGGAAGCTTAATCTTGTGTGTTTGCTTCTCAAAAGGATCCCACGTACAAACAACACCGAGGCCAAAGCACCAAGAGTCCTCCTCCCTTTACCTCCGCCATGCCCACACACTCAAAATGTTTTCGTTTTCTTCGTATCAGATCAAGCTTGACTTTCCAAAACAGAGCATGTTGGAGCAAAGAAGCGTAACCCTCAACATTTTTATATGTGTTACAATGAGTCAATGTGTGCTCTAAATACATGTAAATGATCCATTTATATGTAGTTTCCAAGGTTTGATGTTCAGCCTCACCAAAAGATCCGGTTAGCCACTTTTCCGGAGCTTTTTTATCACACGAACCTCATCAGCAGGAAGAGTTAAACATAAGAAAAGGACTTTCTGTCCTCATTGGCTTAAAAATCTGATGCAACTGTGTCCGTACTTTTTTTTAAGACACTTAAAGCTCAAAAAGATCTAACTTTGAAAGGGAAAGTCTCTTGAGCTTGTGTTAACCACGGACCTTTTTCCACGTGTCAAACTAACACGTTTTTTTTTTAAAGGAAAAACTGTGACTTTAAATACAAACTTGTGTTTTTCAACTTAAAAATATGTAAAATTCTACTTTTCAACTCGTCAGCTGCTTATTAAAGACCTGAAGGAAACACGTCCGTGTAAAAAAATCACACACCGGCTGCTTATCAGATAGAAAACTGATATCAATTAATATGAAGAAGTGAGAAACCACAAACAGATTTAGATGCATAAATTTGTTTCTCAAACTTATATTTTTGAGGAACTTTTTTTTTTTTAAAAACCTCTGACACACCCTGATATAAGAAAATAATGAACCAAGCCTTGTTTCAGTTTAAAAAAACCTACGGTGCACGTTTAGATGATGTTTTACGTGCCCTGATTTACAGTTTTAACGAAACTTGTTGATTAGAAATTAGGTTTTTTATAGTTTTTTTGTTTTAAAAAGTGCAAGCCGTGACACAGAAAGTGTTATTTGTTTTTAACATGAACAGAAAATGTTGCATCATTCCTCCGGATTACATGTAGTTCAGTGTATAGAAATGTACGTAGCACAGAAGTACAATATGTACAATGGCCTTGCAGGACACGTACAGTACAGTTGATGTGTAGATGTTTTGAAAGCGTCCTTTGTTCGAGTGCAGTGTGACTCCTCCCAGCTCAGCATTTCTCTGAGTCAGGTGACGGTCAGCAGAGAAAAACGCTGCTGCGGCAACAAAGCGGCACCTCGGCCGAGCCGCACGCTTCCCATCACACGACCGCCGAGAGGCAAAACCGAGCCGGAGCTGACTCATGACTACTGTGTTATGGCTCGGGGTTGAAGTGGGCCACTGTACTTCCCATCGCGCTGTTTGGATTGGCATGTGGCTGGTGTCAGAGAGCACAACGGCTCAGGCATGACTCAGGAATTATGGCTTTGCTGAGTCGCTGTGATAACAAACCTGATTCCTGTTGTCTCCTCGCAGTGGAAACATGCAGATCCCTCAGTCTATTTTTAATAAAAGTCCTGTTTTAACATTTGAGTCTGCAGAGTGAGACGTCTAAAACAAAACTTATCAATTAATTTAAATAATTTAGACTTTAAGTGTATAAAATATGATTATAGTTTGCCAAAAATCAACATTAGGATGATAATATTTGACTAAAACTTAAAGTCTGTGTCAGTTTTAGCTTGTATGTGTATGTATATCCTCTTCCACAGTCCTCAGTTCACAGTTTAAACACAATAAAACGGAGCTGAGCTTCACTTTGGACTCATACAATACAGAGAGCAGCACCGTCCACAGACTGGCCTTTGTGCGGCGGGACACTCCTGCTCTGAGCCGCTGAAGCAGGCAGATACATGCTCACACTGGGCTTTTTGAATGACTTGTTGCTCAGCATGGCCTCTTTGATGCCTGGGCTCTATTTGAATAGCATCTGCACATGGATTTGCATCCAATTTGTCTGCTGTGAGATCATCAGAAACGCTGCATCTTCTTACCGACCTTATCGCGCTCAGTTAGACGTTCGTCTCGGCACACGGACGTATATGGTTTCATTCTCACCCGTAATAAAAGTTTATCAAATGAGATATAGCATCATTAAATCATGAAAACCCTTGACAGGAAGATTTAAGGAAAATAAAACTAGACTTAAATTGTCTTTAGATGAATGAGCGACTTTAAAAGCTCTTTGTTTTTAGTGCTGAAAAAGCGACTTTCATCAGAAGCTTAATTGAAAAAGTTTAGATTTATCATCAAAATGCATTTTAAATAATAAAAATAACACTCCTAATCATGCAGTTATCCCTTTACAAGTGTTATTATATGTTATGATTTTGGTTTGATTATTATTATTATAAATGCCTTTACTTAAAAGCTGCATATTATTGTTGCACCTTGAGGAGCAGAACTTATTTTTACTGCGTTTATATACTGTTGAGTTGGTAAATCTGCAAAAATAAAACCTCTAATAAGCTGATCATGTGTTTAATATGTAAAATTTCAATGTGTAACATAAGTAGTAGTAATAACTGTCAGTAAAAACATGTTCAAGAGTATAAAAAATTAAGTAAATATAAATAATTACACCCACAAATCCAAGTTACTTAGTGGAGGTCTGATGCAGCAGCAGTTTTAAAATCTTTAGCAGGATTACATCATTAAAAATCCTCACATTCCTCTGAACCTTCCTTTGATAGCTGCTGAGTTTAATTTCTCGGTGACCCGTGCAGGAAATTACACGGCGATCTCTCACCATCACAGATGTTTTTGTGGTTGTAAACTTGTGTTGCGTGGGCGTGTGTGTGTGTGCGCATGCGTGTGTGTGTGTGAGAGTGTGAACGTGCATGTGTGAGCTGACATGTTGGACCCCGGTGAGTGCTCGTAGAGTCACGGACGTAGGGTTTTTTTTTTTTTTATAAGAGCCTCGTCGCAGCCAAGCTGTTTGTTTGTGGGTCTCCAGGCTGTTGTGGTTGTCATAGCAACCGGCCAGTGTCGGGCGCTCTGCAGCATTTTCACAGACGAGACGCTTTTTGTTAAATGAACTGGGCTGAGGAAAGAGCTACTACCACTCTTTGACTTCACATTGTAGCACACACACATAGACACACACACACACACACACACACACACACACACACACATGAATATGCATCAGGGCTGCTTTGGGCCCTGATGGAGAGTAAATATCAGTCCTGTTGTCACAATGGCTGCTATTCTTTGTCAGTCTGCACTTTTTGGCTGCCTCACTGCTCCGTCAGCACGCGCTTCGACTGAGGGGTGTGTGTTAATGCACGTGTGCAAGTGTGTGTGTGCGCCTGTCGGAGTGCATTTGCTTGCACCCAAAATGTGTGTCTGCATGCATACATTTATGCACAAACTGTAAGTGTGTGTCTGAGTTAACATACATTCTTGTATTGGTTGTTATGTTCTCTGGTGCATTTGCCATTATGCACTTGCACTCGTGCACACAAGTGTGCTGAAGCAGCAGCCGAGGCGATGGATAAGCGTTATGGGATGTCTGTGCTGAGTCGGCAGTTCACAGAAACAGCCTGTCTGAGTGGCTGGTGGGATGGATGCTGCACCTGAGAGACTGTCGCACTACATCAGGCTGCAGGAAGGAACACAGTCTCTTCTCTTCTCGGGTGATGTGAGTGAGTGTGTGTGTGTGAGACAGGCAGAGATACAGGCAGAGATACACACACACACCCACACACACACACACACACACACACACACACACACACATACACTCTCACTGTGTGGTCTCGCCTGCAATTGAAGAAACAAAGATTGCAAGTAAAAAGGAAAGGAAAAAAGTAAAGTTAACCGCTTTAAGCCCACCCATTATTCTACTGCAGCACCATAAAGTGGATCAGATGTAAAATTCTACATATCTTGTCTGTATTTTTTTATTATTTACATTAAACTCTAAATCAGCGTGAAATATCTTTGGAAAACCTTGAGTTCAAAATAAAGTTCTGTGGTTTTAAAAAGGTCTTGCGATCGTAAATCACAGGACCACCAAAAGGTTCTGCAAGGCTGAAGCAGTTAATGAAGCGTCCCACAACACAGTGCAGAGGAAAAAACCACGGATATCACCATAAACCGTAATAAATTTTAAGTTGAAAGCAGCATATGTTCACAGTATAAACTCTGTACAGTTGACAGAGAATATAGAGCAAGACTGTTCGTCTGAGATTAAATGTTGTTGTGCCAAAATGTCCTTTGTCATGATTGACTTTTATTCCATTTTATGGACCAAACAGCGAGTAGATTATCAGAAAAGTTATCAGCAGATTAATCAGTAAACAAAATAAAGTTAGTTGCAGTCACATGTTTTGAGTTCATGTTTTGATAATATATTTCACTGTCTTTTGTTGTGGCATAGTACCTTATTCAACACTGATGTAGGAAAAGTTTAGCATATTTTATTCAATAAAAAAAATGACTGAAACATAGGTTTTTAACCTAAAGTACCAAAAAATGTAATGTTAAGAAATCAGTACAAAAACTCAAACATTATGAGGCAACAATTACTGAAAATCTCAAACAACCTTCTCTATAGATAATAAAAGATTTTTATGCCTGGTCATCCAAATTAGTGGTGGAAACTGGATGAAAAGAGGGAGAAAGTCAACGGCAAAGAGAGTGAGAGAGTTCCAGCTGTGCAGCTCTTGAAGGGAGAATGAAGGAAACCAGAGAGCCACAGTACTGGGATTAAACTGGTGTCAGCTCCACCAGCTGCAGTGAGGGAGTACAGTGGCCCATTCGGTCCATGTTGTCCTTCCTCTGCACACACACACACACACACACACACACACACACACACCACACACACAAACACACACACCACATCTGCCTGGCAGCCTCAGCTGAGCCTCCTTTGCTCTGAAGCCAGAGAAGTGTGTGTTTTTTTTTGTGTGTGTGTGGGTAGTCAGGCTATATCCTCCAGTGAGTTTTAACCAAAGGAGAGATTGAGAGGGATGAATGACCTTTGACCCTTTCAGCGGTCTCCCCTTGTTATTTAGCAGGTCTTCCGGACTTCTGTCCCTCCTCTGTTTGTGGGGGAGTGAGAGAGCTTCTTCTGGGCTGTAACTTGGACGGAGAGAGGCAGATATTTCCCCATCATCCCTCCAGCATGTTGAGCAGCGGGAAAGGTCACATTGTTCCTGTCCGTGACTCACTCTGGGCTGGATGGATGGATGAATGGATGGAGCAGTGGTGCTTTTTTATCCAGCGCTGTCGTGCTGTTCATGCTCGAGGTGTAAATGTCGAAGTGTTTGGGTGCCTCTGTGGGTGTCAGTCGGTTTGTTTGTCTGTTTGCCAGTCTGAGGGTCAGAGGTCTTCAATGACTGTTGGCATCACAAACATCCTTTTATATCAGATTTCAGTAACACTCTTGAAAAAGCTGATCATGCCAGGAAGAAAAAACACAAAAAACTTTTTTCCCCAGTCGTCCTGTTTCTCTCTGTCTGTCTCTGGACATGTGCAGTAATTTCTCTGCTGTCTGCCATTATTTTTCTCCCGACTTTGCATCATGTTTCTGTGCTCTCTTGCCTCCCACCGAACTGCTGAGATGGACTTGTGTTTTAAATCTCTGTGCTTGCCAGATGCACAGAGCCACAGCACAGCAGTCTGCAGAGCATCCAGACAGCAGCTTGGCCCTGCATCCTGTAACGCTGCGCCTCTAAACTGAGCAAAGGCAGTAACATGAATCTCTCTTTGGTCACGATTCACCTCTAAATTCTATTTTTTTGGATGACTATTCTGTTTTTTAGGAAGTAACCCGTATCTGATTTCTACAATAGCAGACAGCCATGTAAAAAACAATGCACACAAAAGCGTCACATATGTTTAAAACCTGTTCTCATTTTCATTTGGAAAAGGGCTTTTCAGAATGGCTTGTGTGAAGCTGGTGAGGCTGTGAGAAATACGAGCTTTTTGCTAAGTTTTTGCAATAAAACTAATGACAACAGGATAAAAATACATTAAGTTATGTAGAGGTGTAAGTTTTCTTTTTTTGAAGGTTGCTGTCTTTAAAACACACTGTAGGTTAACAGCTCCACCTCGCAACTTAGCAACTTATATTTCATCTTCAGTCAGGCTCACTGTAGCCCAAACATAAATATTGATCTATGCTGCAACTTAAGCACCATTTTATGACGCAATTTTTTCATCTAATTAAGATAATCATGAACAACATAATATGTGGTGACACCTGATAAGGCTCTTTTATGAACTTCTGTAGCAGACAAGCTCACATGCTAGTTGATCAGAAACGTGCTGACAGTGTCTATTCAGTCACTGTTTATTTTCTCTGTGCTGATTACTCCTCTCTGACATTTTGTTCTCAATATTGTAAATCATTTAATTCAATAAAGAGTTATTTAAGAGTGGGGAAAAGAAGGAGAGCCTGGGGAAAAGGCCAACTAAGCTAACTTAACTGTCAGTTAGTGGCTTATTTGCTAAGTTTGTCAGATAAGTTGTCAGACAGATGTGCTGTTTCATCTATGTCTTAAAACGATCTAAAAAAAAGTTTTTTGAAGTTTATATCTCACCAGAGGCAGATTTAATTTAAACCACCAATTAGCTACCATGGCTTCCTTCATTTTAGATTCTCCCACTTTTCATTTTCTTTTTTTTGCACTAAATGTGATTTAAGTGAAGATAAGTTAAAATCTAAAAAATTTAAATGTTATTATTACTATCATGTGTATTTTTTGTTGATCTGTTCTGGTCCATGCCTGTTCCTGAAATTTAACAACCTAGCATTCCTGTTAGCATCTAGCTAGGGTGTACTAACTCAGTAAAATGGGCAGCTCAGCAGACCAAAGCTCAGCTGCAAATGCCTTTTGCGCATCAGGAAGTGATCTGGGAGTCTGAGAGGGAGGAAGGTGCTGTAGCTGTTAGATGCTCAGTTTTCCTGGCACAAAAAACTTTTTCCACCAGCGCTTTCTGGCCCCATGAGTCCTGGAGAGATGAAAGCCTCAGAGATAGACTTAACAGGAGAGAGACGACACTCTACCTTAGATTCGTAGAGGCCTTTTCCCCCCTTAATCATCCGGACTTTCATTCGCATTACAGCTCGAGCTGTGGGTGGTGGTTCTGGTGTTGTAGATTTGATTTTATTTCCCCTTCTACCTCCACTTGGCTCCTTAATCCTGCTTTGTTGAACTTTCTGGAGTGGATGCTGGAAAGATATTTTTTCGAGAGGTTTTTCTTGCAATTTATCTGCCCGTGTCTGAGGTTTTATCAGGACATGAGAGGCCCTCTGGTATCCTGAGCTGGAGACCTTGCTTGGGAAACAGGCCGCAGTGTTGAAAACCACCCTCCTGTTTCGGACATTTTGCCAGCAATATCTGCCTTTCCTCTCTGCCCTAGACTTGTCTGCTTGTCCGTGTGTTCGGATATGGCAAGGGTTTGCGCTCATGAGCTGGCTTGTTTCAGTGAAAGTATTGTACTAATATGGAACTGGCAGAGAAGCAGGAAATATTTTCCTAACTGATGTTGATTAATGTAGTGGGAGGGAGTGGACAAAGGGGGAAGCTGAGAGCTAAGAGGTGGGAAAAGGAACAGGAGCAAGGAGAGGAAAAAAATACTACATGTGATGGGTTTAAGGCTGCCAGTGCAGGAAAAAAAAGGTTAAGCTCTTTTAAATTGTGATAGAAAGTTTACCAGTATGTAATTTTTGTGCCTAGTTGCACAAAACAATTTAATTCAACATTTACTTTTAAGCTTTTTCCAGAGTTTTCAAATGTGTCATGCAGTCACATGTTGTGGTTGTGGATATGTTCAAGTTTACTTTAATCTTTATAGGAGCCACAGGAATGAATTATGGTAGCAAGGCATCCCTCACTGTATTTTAAGCAAACAAAAAAAAATCTCACTCAAAACTTAAAAACAAATGGTACTTTATGTAATGAATAAGTTAAAGGTCCAGTGTGTAAGATTTAGGGGGATCTATGTGTAGAATTTCTAGGAAATCCGGTATTATATTTATAAATAATCAGTCTAAAATAAGAACCATTATGTTTGCAATACCTTAGAATGAACCATGTATATCTACAGCGGGAGCAGGTCCTCTTTCATGGAGTCTGCCATGATGCTCCGCCATGTTTCTACAGAAGCCTGGAGCGGACAAACCAAGCACTAGCTCTATCCATGGCTTGCCTAGTTTTTGTTTTGTTTTTTTCAGCAAAACCGCTGTTTGTGAGTTAAGCTGCAGGCTCTAACTACATATTTAGCGTAAAGACATAAGAATGGTCTCTATGTCTCATGTAACTCTGCAAAAAATAAAAAAGACATCCCACCAATGTTGAACTATTCCTTTCACTACATCATCAAAAGTTGAGTTTTTCCTGCAAAAAAAAATCTGGTCGTTATTTTTAGCCACTTAAATGTTAAGGTTTGTGGGTCTTGTGTCATATGTTTTTGTTAACTAAATATCTGTTTTGCAGTCATTGGCAAATAAAACAAACAATTTAAAGACATCATTATGGGAAATGGAAGGGTGTGATAATCATTTTTTTAGTGTTTTCTGACATTTTATACAGCGAGTGATTCATTTGTTTATATAAGCACAGTTTAACACTCCAGTTCACTCTTATTCCCTTTTATATACAATCTGAGTGGAGTATCCAGGTTGACTGGCCTCTGATAGTCCCCTTGCTGAGCTCTGAGATCAGCAGTTGCCTTGAGAAAAATGTTGCTATATAATGACGCCGACTGGCAATTTTCCCTAAAACTGATGCTGGGGCAGATTCCTCCCGCTCTTGACCCCTGTTGTTTTTACAGCCCGCCTCTGTTCTGGGAGGCCGAGACGAGAGAGTGGAGGCAGACGGGCGGAGGGGGCCCTTAAAATTTATGACCCTCTGGTTCCTTCCTCAGACACACAGTCGGTGGAGCTTTCACTTTGCTCTGTTACACGACATGCTGCACTGAGGCCGAAAACAGACTGCGTTCGAGCCACAGTAATGAGAGTGATTTTCACTGGCACACTGTCGATGAGCAGGAATTGGTCTCCGTAACTCTGTAACTCCGTAACTCCGGAGCAGAAGACCCGTTAACAGCTTACAGAGATTCACAGCACATACTGTACGGACACAAGTTGTACGGATGACATGGTCACACATAGAGTGCACAGAGATCATAGGACTCAGACTATACACAGTAAAATACTCTATGTATAACTCTACTTTTATACAATAATTCATCTAAAAGCTATTCTGATGCTGCTTGTGATGTGCATTGTATTCTAGGGTTTAGTTCGTTGTATCTTTGAATTTTTCTTGTGAGTAACTGGCCAAATGTGGGTAAACTGGTATCATATATTGAAATATTTCTATGCAGCACAGTTTTAACTGGGCTCCATTATTTTTAAATGTACCAAAGCACTATATTTCAAACTTTTGGTTGCATTCCTGCTATTTTCAACCACATTCTTACTTTTATTCTGCAGATTCCACTTTGCAGAGGCAGAGAGACTGATTTCTCCACTAACATGCGATGACTATCACAGCTGATTAGTGCTCATACTTTATCTTGTGATACTGAATAAGTATCTTACATTTTATCTGGTGTTACGCATTCTGAGCAACTTTGTCCTTGGTGATAAATGCCGTACATGAATGCCAAAAGAAAACCCATTTCTGCAGTTTTATTGGAGTGATAGTCACTGATGAAAACATGACTCTCTGGAGATGTTCTTTATTAGTCCAACACATGAATTAAATATGTACGGTTTAGTTTCTGCTAAGCTTTTACAAAGACAAACTCGAGTCATGGGTAAATTTATTCACCCTACAATGCTGTTATTGTCCTGAACTAGTAAGCCGCTAACAGCAGGTTAGCAGGTAATGAATAGTCTCACCTTGTTGCTGTGGTTTCCATTCATGTCTGCCACAGCTCACATGCAGTTTATAGTGCATATTCTTACTTATTCTTTCAAACAATGGGTCTCTGATTTCAGACGGAGTTGGACTATAGCAAACGTCTGCCAGTTGTATGTGTTAGCAGATTTTCTTCAGCTGTAGCTAGCTTGCTTATTAAGCTAACTTACACTTAGTTTTAGATTTGAGCTTACTTTTTCTTTACTAGAGGCTTTGTTTTAAAATCAAGGAACTCATAAGCTGGTCTTAGATATGGAATTAATAGCTATGCAAAGACTGACGCTAAAGCTACATGTCTGGGGCAAATAGTCCACATCCTCACCAGTCAATGGTCCATGTTGGAACAAACAGAAGGTTTATAAAATGAAAAAAGTTTGATTTGATTACTATTTGTTCTTATACCCTGTTTTATACCCTGCTTTATTGTATGTACATGTTGTATTTTTGCATCTTACATTTAATATAGCAGTATCTTGGGAGTTTTGCTAGCATTATTGGAGCATAACCTTTACAGAATTGGTTTTTATTGCCCATTTTTTTGGGCAAACTACGTAAACTTATGACCACAGGTTTTTAGTTTAATGCCCTATCTGACTCTCTGCTCATGCATTAATCTGCCGCTGTAACCAGTGGACCAGTAACTGGGTGTCATGCCCTGCCCAGAGCCCCAGAACACCTGACGGGCCTGGGAGTGTTGACCATAACACAGCCAGCGGGTCATGTGACAGCGCAGGTGGCAGCCAGCCTGGACTTTGTGCCGCTGCAAAGCTTCACAGTGACCCAGAGAGTTAAAGGAGCCGCAGGAGGGCCGGCTAATTCTTGTCAGGAGGAGGCCTGTCACCCAGCCCAGAGCGGCCAAACCTACCCTCCTTCCAACACATTTAACAAGCTAACATTCCTTCTGTGAACTTTAAGTCATTTTCACAACTGTGCTCTTTGTGGGTCGACTCAAAGCCTTTTGACATTTTCTGTTAAAGCTGCACTACGCAGGAGTTTTAATGAAGATGCTCTCATTTTATCTACTTAAACAAATATTCCAATTCACCTTTGTGCTCTCTATCTTATTTGCCCATGCTTGATTATAATACAAGCAGGTCTCTTTAATTTTCTGATTCCTGGATATAAGGCTTTGTGCAGTTTGCTGATGATATGCTAACAGGATATCAGTTTAATGAAGGTCAAAGAATTTAGTTACCTTTTGCTGTCATTTCGTGTTTTTTTCTCTTCTCTTTTTTCAAGATATCAATGGTGGGAAATGAACAAAAATAGGGAAGGGAGAGAAAAGGAGCTGAGACTTGTCAAAAATAACATCCTGTAGGAAAATACAACATTGTGAGAAAGACCACAAACACCTTATCCCACACTTGGATTAAAATATACTGTATTCACGTCGGCTGCTGACGCTGCAGCCCTGGCTCGACAGTTTAAATTCTTTGGCAAGCGTTTGAAGGCACTATTGACTGGGACTAATTGAAATGGCCTAGTGTCTGCTGGAGCCTGACTTAAATCATCACTAATTTTAGACGAATACAGTATCTTTTAGAGGGTGTGTGCCTGCCAGTTGCACATAAATCCTTGGCGCGGGTCTCTTTTTTGTTAGATCTACCCATGCAGATAAAACACCATATAATCTGCCCCTTCTTCTCCTCATCTACAACAGTCTCCTCAGTTTCTTTTGGCGTTTTCGTTGGTTCCACTCCACCACATGCCAGCAGATTCATGCACATCAGAAACCCGGCTCTTCCATGCTTGAGTTTACTGAAAGTCATGTAAACCTCATGACACTCCATTTTAAGGGTGATCTCATCGCGGAAGTTCCACGAGTGCTGCAAACCCGCTCGCCAGTGACTTTTAAGTGGCTTTTGTTCCCCGGCATCGGAAGGCATGCCAGCGGAAGACAGTGCAGGCTTTCATAAAACGCCTGGCGCTGCTCCTGCAGGTCCTCCTTCAGCTCTCTGGTGGAAACATGGTGCCTGGTGTTTCAGCCCTGGGTGTAATTAACCCGGGAACTCATAAAGAGGCGTTCACAGCAGGGTGCATGGCTGGCCCACTCCTCATGCCAGCTCCTGTTGGGCAGCTGAGATCCTGTTCCAGATGTTTTCCATTAGCATGTTTGCATGCCAACAATGCCAAAGAATCCAAGGGCTGCTACACCTACTGTATACAGTATACAATGCTCCAACTGTGGTGTGAGTCCTTTGAGAAAATGCAGTACATGACTTGTGAGGAGAGGCTCTCATGAGAGGGTGGGAGTGTGTGATAAACCTGCAGGAAACACACTTATTAGTCGGCAGGTCTGGTGCGGCCACAAAGAGGCATGCAGTGAGCTGTTACTGATTTAATGTTTTGCACACAGACACATTCAGAGGAGAGTTTAGTTTGTAGCAAGGTTGGTTAGTTGGTACACGACTTTGGTCTGAACCAAAATATCTCAACATCCACTGGATGGATTACCACAAAATGTTGCTCAGACATTCATGTTTCTCAGGCAATGAATCTATTAGCTGCTTCACTAATGTGGACAAACCCAAATATATCCCTGCCTTTGAAGTTAACCTTGTTAACCAGGGTTTAATTCGCTGGACTGATGCCATTGTCAACAGATAGTAAAATAGTGTGGACAAGCTTACAGAGACTCAGGTGGCCTCACAATTACAGTGTGCTGCTGCGACGGGGCCTGCATTTGTGCTGCAGTAGATTATTTGTCTGTAGTGCAGTGACTGACTTTTTTCTGTTCTTTGTTTCTTCTTCCATCCCTGCAGACATTCACAGCTTGGTGTAACTCTCACCTGAGGAAAGCAGGCACGCAGATTGAGAACATCGAGGAGGACTTCCGGGATGGACTGAAACTCATGCTGCTGCTGGAGGTCATCTCAGGTAAACAGCTTCTGACTTAACGGGATTATCTGAATAAAAACGGTTGATGAACGATACCGTCACACGCAAAGTTTGTATTCCAGGAATTGCCTTAAAGGCATAGTTTGATTTTTTGGAGGAAATGCACTTTTTTTTTTGCCTTCTTGCTTAAAGTTAAAGGATCCCACCCTCGTGTCCATGTGAATCTGAAGTCAGAACATTGTTAACTTTTGGAGAATGATGTTTATTTGAAGAAGAAAATGTGGGCTGGTTTCTGTTCCAAGAGGGATTTGAAGTAAATCCTTCAAATTCAATTGGATTGCACAAAAAAAAATGGTTTCACAGCACAGAGGGAAATTAACAAATTAGACCTTCATTACAGTCTTTAGTCAGCTTTTGCCAACTTGCATCCAATCACACACCACTATTACAGGTTATCTGTCTGCTAGCTTCAATTAGGTGGTTAGCTAGATGCCCAAAATCATGTTTATTTGGAGAAATTAATGTACAATGCATCAGATTTCATGAAGAGTCATAAAAATATTACATTTTTTCTTACAGAAAGAACAATTATTTTTCCTAGTCCTCGAATATAAAGCCTCAGCCAGCAGTAAGTTAGCCTAGATTAGCATAAATGTTGTAAACGGGGACACAGCTAGCCTGGCTCTGTCCCACCTTCCAGCACCTCTAAAGGTTACTAATTAACAAGTTATATCTTGTTTGCGTAATCCAGACAAAATGACAGCATCAAAACAACAACTGGCTGCCTGACCTTTGGACCGACCAGGCTGTTTTCAGTCTCAATGCTAAGATAAGCTAACTGTCTCCTGGTTGTAGCTTAATATCCAATAGACAGATATGTGACTGATATCAATCTTTTTATCTACATCTCAATAAGAAAATGAGCATGTATTTTCCAAAAATGTTAAACTTTTGCCTTAAAACAAGAACTATTACGTAATATAGAAAACTTATACTATTTTTGGAGAGCTGTGCTTCAGCTTAACATAATGTGTTTCTATTTTAGGAATTGTTCTAAAAACCGAATGTTATTTGTTCTTAAATGTGAGTATTTAGAGGAAAAGCCAGACATACCAATCATCTTTTATCTGTCTGCCTTTTTTTTGTGTTTTCATGTGCAGGCGAACGCTTGGCCAAACCGGAGAGAGGGAAGATGAGAGTCCACAAGATCTCCAATGTTAACAAAGCACTCGACTTCATCGCCAGCAAAGGAGTGAAACTGGTGTCTATTGGAGCAGAGGGTGAGCGATGACGCGTCATATCTCCTGTCGTACAGCGACGTTTCCACCAAAAAAGACGCAACATAAAGTCACCAGGCCTTCTAACGTTTGTTTACATCTCATTTTGTCACCTATTGATTTTAATTAGGACATCAGCCAAATCGATGGCCGCTGCTCTGTTGTAAATAGTCATGTGTAATGTCGTCTCTGCCCCTCTCTCTCTCTCTCTCTCCGGTTACCATGGCAGTGCCGCCGGCTGCTGTGCAGTTTAATGAGATCCTTATTCCAGAGTATTCTGGTGGAGTTTGTGCTTTGCAATGCGTTTTCTGAGAGTAGATCTTAGGATCAGCAATCCCCTCAGGGACTGAGGCTGCTCATTGTTCAGCACAAATAACTTGGGGATGTCCGTCCTCCTCCCATTGGGGAGTAAACAACTCTTTAGCCGAGTAAACACTCCTCTTTCCCTCTCACTCTCTCACTCTCTCTCTCTCTCTCTCTGTCATCGTTTATCTATCTTCCTCTTTCCCAACCACACACACCCCTCTGGCATTTTCTGGGACTGACAGAGTTTGAACAAACTGTATCTACTGAGTGAACTCAAAACGCTCCTAAAGGGTCAGTTCGCATAGTATACATATTTTTCTACTCAACCCCTTTCTGGTTTTTTGCCATGCAGATATTTTCGTTTTGGCTGCCAACGTTATGAGATATCCGTCTCCGAGACCTCGACTGCAGCCCCCGAACGTGGAGCAGAACAGAGATTTTATTGTGTTTCTCAAAGTGCGAAAAACTCAACAGGAACTCGTCTTTCCAGTAAAAACCTCCTGATTACTCTGGATCACCCAGAAACTTCTCTGCCAACAGTGTCTGCAGAGATTTCTTTCTACTGGAAAAAAATAAATAAAAAAATTAAATATGTTGAGGAAAGTTCATGTTTATAGTACTGGGATGACAGAAGTTTCAGAGTCAGAAACCTTGAAACTTCAGTGCATATAAGAAAGTGAGAGAATTTTGGGAAGAACTTTGGAATTTCTGTTGAACTGACCCTTTAAATAATATGAACCCCTGTAAATGAGTCCAATCCATGTGTAATACACATGACCCTGAAGGCCAGGGGGTCTATCCCACCACAGCACCTACTAATAAGGTCAACCCCTGACCCACCTTACCTCCTCCCACTTTTTCCATCAGAAGATTTCACTGTCAGACACGAACATGTTTAAACGAATCCTTGAAATGAAAATCTTTTAAAAACTCCTCCCTGTTTTGCAAAAAGTTTGAACCAGGCAGTACCCGTTAGATCTAAACAATGAAACCAACACTAAAAACTGCAGTTCTTCCAATGACCACTTGGTTGTGGCTTCATAAGTGAACTTTACTTTAAATAAACATGTAAACATCATGGAAGAAAAGCAGTTTTGGTCTTTATAGCTCATAATCCTGTTTATGACAAATCTACTTAATTAAAATAAGTGAGTTTTTATATAAATCACTTATTTTAATTATATTAAGGATTAAAATTATGCATAATTAGGACATGGCTGCTTTGACTGACAGCGGGCTCAGCCATTTATAGTGATGTGTAGCCTCCAAAGCTCCGCCCCTTCTCCAAATATGGTCACCTCCACCTTAAAAAAATCATGATAGCAGCAATAATAAAGCCAACAGGTTTGAACTCAAAGCTCTGAAATTGTTTTCCACAAGTTCAGACTAGTATTTAATAATAAAAAAAAGATGTTACTGAAAGTCAGCCATCATATTAACATTAGTATTGAAAAAAATATTTAACTGTCACTTTAACTTTTTGACAGAAGTCAGAAAAAGTCTCGCTGCTACACTTCAGCCAATACAAATTTAACTTTTTAGAACTTTTGGGCTGCAAAACTGTTTCCCTTGATAACTAAATCAATCATTTTAAGTACAAAATGTCTGAAAATAATAAAAAAACTCTCACATTTTCTCAGTCTTGCCATGTCTTTATTAACTTGTTTTGTCTGACTCGCAGTCCAAGAACCAAAAAGTATTTGTTCAACTTTCATAAAAGACAAAGAAAACCAGCAAATATTCCCTTTATTTAATTTACTCTCGATCAGCAATTCAATTAATCAAACTACTTTCTAAAGATGATTAAAAACAACTAAAAAAATATAATCGTCCAAGCAGATTCTCTTCACTTGTTTAAAGAAAAAACAGACTCTTTTGCTCAAAAAAGGACAAAAGTGCTTCATAAAATGGAGATTATTTCGCCGAGCACTGAGGCCGTTTGTAAAAGCTCTGAACCAGACCAGCATTCCAGACAGATTAGCCGCCTGGAATCCCCTCCTGATGGAGCGGCCCTGCAGCCCCGCGGCCCTGCAGCCCTGCAGCCCGGCGTCCTGCGAGCTGCGGCGGCCGCGGCGGCGGTGGTGGTGGCAGGATGGTGCTCGCTGCAGGCTCAGGTTCATGCGGCTCATCATGGGGGTTTTGTTGTGGGTGGATGGGTGGGTGGGGGGTGGAAGTTGGTGGTGGTGGTTGCAGTTCTAAATGGATTTTACAGGATTTGTGTCCCTCCCTCCCTCCCCTCCCTCAGCCCCCCCTCGGGTTAATCAGTCATGTTCATTAGGACTAATCTCAACATGTATCTGCGTGTCACCCCGCAACTTTTTTTTTTTTTTTTTTAATGCCTCCTAATTGAATCCAAGTCGCCTTTCACGGCGCGTTACACGTCCAGACATCTGACTGACATCTCGCGGTCCGAGTCTGTCCGTCACGCTCGAGCGGCCCGCGGAGCCGCCCTGCGCGTGCGTCTTATTGGATTAGAGCGAGGAGCGATTGATTATTATAAGGCGGGCAAACAGAGGGACCCGACCGGGGGGGATTTTCATTACCGACGGGCGGCAGCGCAGAGACGACGACCGGACAGAGGCGGCTCATTCACACACACACACACACACACACACACACACACACACACACACACACACACACACACAGCTGTTTGACAGCTTAACAGCTCCAGGCTCAAATGAGTGAATCACATTTCATTCATGACAGATTAGTTAGTACTCGCTGTTTTTGTTTCAGCTCGCGACGCGCTGAGTCTGAGCGCCTGTGTGTGTGTGTGTATATATGTGTGTGTGTGTGTGTGTGGAAAAAAGCATGCAGGTCATGATGCATGTTGTGCTGCTGAATCAACAGAGTGAATGAGTGTCAGATGAGTTTCCTGTTTGAGTTTCCTGACCTCACAGGCCTCATAAACTGAGCTGTAATTCATCATTTGTTTGAAAAAGTGAATAATTAAAAGCTTCCATAGTAATCTCCATCATTAACACTCCGATAAAATGCGTTTGACATTTGTTCCAGCAGCTTTTTGAATGAGTCAGTGAGATGCAGCTTTGTAATGTGCTGGTAGCTTTTAAAAATGCTTTTAAAGAAACTCACAGTCTGTACACATGACATCTATCACACGCCTGTTGCTTTTCCTGAGGTTTTTCCCAATTTTCTTCTTTTTTTCCTTTTTCATCACACAAAGGAGTCTAGGATGAGGACTTTAGGGGATTTTTAGGATGTTGTTTGCTGCTCAGACTGTAAATCTCCTTGAAGCAAATTAATTAAAATTGACTCGACTAGCGGCTGTGTGAGGCTGTATTTAGACACAGTGACCAATATTCTTACAAAGACAACACACACATGAGGATATTAGATGGATATAATGTTTAGCATGTTAACAATCATAGTGTTGCTTGCTAGCATGCTAACATTTACAAATAAACACTTCATACAAAACACAGCTGAGGCTGATGGGATTTATTTTGCAGATATTTGGTCTCAAATCAAACTATTTCACATATTTATTTGACATTTTTTGATATATATTTAAAATTTGGACCTGATATCGTCACAGGATGAACTCACAGGGATCCGTCATGATTGAACCTTTTGGGTTTATGAATGTTTGAACAAAATATTTTCATTAAATAGTTGAGATGTTTCACTTTTGGCTCAGTTTCATCCAAGATTTCAAGTTAACTCTTTAAGATAAGATAAGATATTCCTTTATTAGTCCCTCAATGAGGAAATTTGCATTGATGCAGCAACAAGTGGACAGTAAAAGACAGAATGTAAAAATCAGCAATAAGAATAAAGAACAAATAATAAGTACAAGATAAGAACAAAAAATTGTACATTATTTACAAGGGTGACGGTATTAAGTGGTAATATTCAATTGCACAGATGAAATTGGAATAATATTTATTTACCTGGAAACCACCACATCAATACTCACTGTCCATGTGCTCCAGATGTGAGAAATATAAATAATAAATGATGCTAAATGTGTAAATTGATAAATGTAAATGTCATTGTTTTGTCCTTCTTACAGAGATCGTAGATGGAAACGCCAAGATGACCCTGGGAATGATCTGGACCATAATCCTCCGCTTCGCCATCCAAGACATTTCTGTGGAAGGTACTCACTGTGTGTGTGTGTGTGTGTGTGTGTGTGTGTGTGTGAATGTTCCCGCATGCTTCTCATTCATTCACCTCATTGAAAAGAGCTCCTGGTCACTGTCTTCATTTGCAATTGAAAGCACTTTTCATTGCCACAGTGTCTCAGCGTTCGGACCTCAGTGATGCATCTGCCCGCTGCACAAGAACACACACACACACACACACACACACACACACGTTCATTTGAATCTGAATGTTCCACAGACGTTTTTTTACCTATAGACGTTAAAATGTTTATGTTGTGCCCCCCTCCCTGCTCATAATGCACTTACAGTGTAATCCAATTTAAACGTCAGGACTGATCAGCCTCGATTCGTCCGGCTTTGCATTCCAGCTCGGGGGGGCGGGGGGGTTTAAAGTGTTTAACGTTTGGTGTTTAGGTACAAAACAATACCAGGCACCTCTCGGTGTCCGACAAGAGGGCATGAAACACTCGAGCAATCACACATGCCTCCCATTCACTTCACCTCCACTTAATCCACCGCTAAACGGGGGGGATTAGCCGCAAGTCGGTCAAAGTGAAAAACCCCGAGAGTTCCTCCAACTTCACAATGATCCCTTCTCTCTCTGACCGCAGAAACATCTGCCAAAGAAGGCCTCCTGCTGTGGTGCCAGAGGAAGACTGCGCCCTACAAGAACGTCAACATCCAAAACTTTCACATCAGGTGAGACTGTGGGGGGGAGGAAAGCGTTAAATATTTATAGTTAATGAGATAAAACTGTGGAAACAAACACAAAGTTTGAATATCAGCATCAAACTGGGAAAGTGAGATTAAAGTGTGTGGAAGTGCAGGAGTCCCATCAAATCAGCCAGATGTTCTTCACCAACGAAAACAAATAAAATGCGTAAAAATGCTGTTTTCTTTGTTTATATACATTTCTATAATCTACATACAGATTAGATGGATTAGATAACTCACTGTTTTTTCCCAAAATAATGTAAATATGCACCAAAACAACACTGCAGACAGTAAACTGGTGCATGAATACGGACTCCAGTGGGCATATTGGAGCCTCTCAGTGCTCGTCACAGCCTCCATGAGAGCTGAATTATTGAGAGGAGACCACTGTGATCCTCACATGTGGATGAAAGCCGAGAAGAGAAGAAAGGTGGAGCGGAGGTCGTTTCAGGGGAAGTTGAAGGGAACGGCCTGATGGTCCGAGCGTCGGAGCAGAGGCTGGACCTTTTGATGTGAGCCCTCTGAGAGAGATGATAGCAGCACATCTCAGCCAGGAGATGAGAGGAAGTCCACTCAATGCTTTTTTATTTTTTATTTTAAAGCATGAAGGTAGAAGAGTCACCTGTAAAAGCTTCTCTCTCTTATTTATAACAAGAAAAACATTCAGATAACCCGTCTCACTCGTTCTGTAACACGTGAGCAGAAAAACAGCAGAACTCTTTCAAATTAAGATTCACATCTCGCTGCACCGGCTCATCATGCAGCCGGCCTGCTCTCAGCATCAAGGCCGTTCATCAACGAACCGCACAAGGCCGAACTAAAAATGTCACCCAGCCGAACAGACACATGCACACTGCCTTCATGAAAAGCTGTGACTCAGCTGTATTTTCACCGGACTCTGTGGCAGCTTTTAAATGCAGCAGCTTTACTTGTTCTGTATCCATTTATAAGTGTATTGTGTGCCTTCATTTCTGCTAATAGAAATGAGTACGTTTGCTAATATTAAAGCTGCTATATATAATCAATTCTTTCATATTAACAAAGGATTGTATCTGGATTTGTAATGTGAAAGTTGTCATTCAAAGTATTGAACCTTCAAAAAACCTCAGCAGAGTCTGCAGTTGCCTTCAGCTCCACTGAGCTGTTTAGCATTTTTAGCTGTTTAGCATTTTTAGCTCTTTGTCTCAGTTTGATTTCTATGACTTTAATGTTTTTGTTCATTTTTGTTCGCTGCTGTTGTGTCGTTTCCAGCTGCAGCAGGTTGCTGTTTTAAATACAAAAACTAAAAAAAAATCACACTGTGCACCTCCTGCCTATCTTCAATCTGCAGAGAGACGCAGTTAGTGACAAGTTTGTGAGGAAAAGTGGAAAATTTAGAAGCTAAAAATCCAGATGTTTCCCTCTGGATTTGGTGGAGAACAACACAGAGCTCAAACAAGTTTGTCAGAGGCATCAGATGAAGGATTATGTTGCTTTTACATCTGCTTTATGCATAAATAGTCATCTTTTTGCTCTTTCAAATAAACTTTGGGAGGTGATAATAAGTTAACATTTTGTTTACAACTTTTTTTTCCATCTTTTGCCTTCAAGTTGCCAGAAAATAATCATAAAATGCAGCTTTGACTTTAACTTTAAGCTGGAAAAACACAACTAATGGAAGTATTTACGTCCAACAAAAGAAAATTTAAATTAATACAAGAATATAAAAAATTCAAATAAACTTTATAAGTTAAATGTAAAGTATAAGTATAAGTTTTGTAGCTTCTTCTCTCCTGTTTGGAGCTGCAGCGTCTGTGAAACCTGCAGCACATCTGTAAGTCAGTAAGTCACAGTGAGACGACCTGCCAAGAAAATTACACTGGAAAGTTAAAGAAAGCCAGTACGAAAGTAAAAAGTCTGTTCAGCGTTCGGAAGTGAGCAGGCAGGAATGTCTTTTCCTCTGAACGCCATCCAGAATCTGCCTCTTACATTTTTTTCCTCAGTCCTTGAAAATAACTTGATGGGTCATTTTTTTTGCCACTTTTTCTTCCTCAGGGAGGCGAAACATGTTTTACTTCATGACTTCATCACTCCTGGACTGTGTTTGTTCCAACTCGCTCTGAAACTTCATCTTTTTTAACATTATTCCTCAATAATTAATCTAAATTTTTCCCCCAATGTTATTTTTTAAAGTGAAATTAATAATCTATGAGTTAAGGAGAAAAAATGTGTCTGAAAATGCTTCAGCTGAGTTCAAGAATTTGGCCTCATCATTAAAAATCATTAGAAAACATTTAATTTTCCAAACCCCAGACACGTTCAGGCTCTGCGGTTCATTGGATCACTTATCCTCCCCGTCTGGGCTGATGGTGGTCGGCTTCCCGCTGCGTTACTGTAACACGCCATGTGCTGCTGGGAGGATGTGGGTGTGCTACATTAAACTAATTAGTGAGACAGACGGACGGACGGACGGAGGGGGGAGTGGCCTCCATCAAAGATTAGCTTCAGATTCCTTTTTTTCTTCTCCTCAGTTTGTTACGCTTCACCTCACTTCCCCCCCCCCCGAAACGTGACCGTTTCTGTGTGTGTGTGTGTGTGTTTCAGCTGGAAAGATGGTTTGGGTTTCTGCGCACTCATTCATCGACACCGTCCAGAGCTCATCGACTACGGGAAACTGCGCAAGGTGAGTGAATGCAGAGGCCACTTGACCTGCAAATGAACCACAAATAATGCAGGTTTACCAAGTTTCAAACCTTCCTGTGCAAAACCAGCAAACATTTGGAGTGTGAGGAGATGAGAAATTACATGTTCAGATCAATAAAAGTGGCTGAAAGTTCTTGTTTCTCTGCTGAAACAAATAAAGTTACCATGTTTATTATCTGGTAGCAAAGTGGACAAACATCTTAATTTACATCCCTGATTAAAATAAAGAGAACAGGCGCTTTTGTTTTAAGAGGTTTGTTTTAAAAGTCTTTTCTCAAGAGCCACAAAGAAAGAAGAAAAGTAATTTAATTGATTAAACCAATTAAATTAATCAATGTTATAACAAAAAGTTAAATTAGTCCTCATTCATGTTTTTAACTTGTACAAGCTGCACAAGTGAACTCTGCTGCTGTGAAAGACGGCTGATAATGTTTTTAAGACAATAAACCTGATTTTTTTTTAAAAAGCGAGTAATTTAGTATTTATAATTCAATTATAGATAATTAGACAAGCACAAGCTGATGTCCTCACATGGCTACTGATCAATAATTTGTACCTTACTCTCATAAAACAAAGAAAAGATTCCAACAAATCTCTTTGGATAATGGATTCATGATTATTTATTTAATATATTAAAACACTGATATAATTAGCACTGTTACATTAATCTGTTACAAATAATCTTACAGGATTTTATTGAGTCTGTTGAGTCCTTATTGACTGTGCACACACACACACACAAACACACACACACACACGAGGGAAAACACATTATTTTTTCTATTCATTGAGTCTTTGTGACTTTTGTAAACTGCAACAAACAGAAAAAACACAAGATACTTGAAAGATATTTCATCTGTTTGCACGTTATGGTTGCACGTGCGATTCATGAGGTGTTTAAGTGGTCGATGTTGGATGAACTTGTTGCTCTTCAGAACAATAAGAGTCCAGCGTCTGCAGGTGTTTGACGGTGTGTTGTGTCTCCTGACAGGACGACCCCATGACCAACCTGAACACAGCCTTCGACGTGGCAGAAAAGTACCTGGACATCCCCAAGATGTTGGACGCAGAAGGTGAGCCGGCGAAGAGGGAACGCTGTTAAAAATGATGATGAGGAGAACAGATTTTTTCCTTTGTTTAAAGAGCAAAGTAAACTCTCTCAGAGGGGCCGTTCAGACGTCTGAAAGTGGCGATAAAGTTCCTTTCAGGACGCGGACGAGCCCCGAAACTCTCCCTTTCTAACCTGCAGTCTGTCAGCTGCGTCTGTGTTCCTGCGGCGGTCAAACAGGTGTGAAAAGGTGTGAAAATGGGCAGAATTGATCATGTTGTTCCACCACATTCCTCACATTCCTTCTTACATTACATCCATGCTTCCAGCTGAACCGAACCTGATGCTTCTGTGACGACAGATTTGAGAAAAAAAGACGCTTTAAGAGCAAAAATGACAAAAATCCGGATGAAGTTCTGAACAATAGAAGAAGACACGTGATGTCAGGTGTTAGGTGAACTCTGTCTTTTCTCTGTCTTGGTTTTGTAGTTTGCTATCTGAGAGAGTTTACTTTGACCTTGACGCTCACACGTGCAGCTGTGCACACACACACGGGGGGGAAAAAAAACACAGCAATGTTTCTATTCAATGTAAAGTCGCATTTTTCTGGCTTTACAAAAAGATTAAAACCCTGCAGACGATGTTTCTGCTCACCTCGTTCTGTCGCCGCTGACATCGAACATCTGTGTGTTTCTGTATTCAAGACACACTTTTAACCCCCCCGTTATGCACATCTGGACGGTGACGCGGCCTGTTTGTCTTTCCACTCTGGATGTTGTTTATGTGAAGAGCCGGACCCCGAACTGGCTCTACTTCCTGTGTCCTCGTTTATTTGAGCTCTTTTTTTAACAACCTCAACTCCCCCCCTCCTCCCCCTCCATCCTCCTCCCCCTCCATCCTCCTCCCCCCTCCCTGACCTCCTCTCTCCAATTCTTCCCCCCCTCCCCCTCCTCCAAATGCAGACATTGTGGGCACTGCCCGTCCGGACGAGAAGGCCATCATGACCTACGTCTCTAGCTTCTACCACGCCTTCTCAGGCGCTCAGAAGGTATCCTGGATGCAGCGTCACCTTCCTCCTCCTCCTCCTCCTCCTCTTCCTCACCCTTCCTCCTCCTCCTCCTCCCTGGTTTTTGACTTCCTTGTTCCTCCTAACAATTCCCTTCTTTTTCTGCAGTGCACAACGCCCCTCTGCGGGGGTCACTCTCCTTCACTTTCCGCATGGTTCACTCCAACAAAATGCATGATGGGACGTCAAACACTCTGTTTCTTATCGAGGCAGTGAGCACAAGTGTATCTCCGGTCTACCTCGGCGTTCGGGTGCCGCGGGGCCGCCGCGTTCACTCCTGATTAGGGTTTTTGTCACGCTGAACAGAAGCTGAGAGGAGTGGGAGGTGCGGCGAAGTTTGTCTGGTAAATGATGATGATTGGCTGTGATAAAAAGCCGTGGTGGCGGACAGAGAGAAACAAATTAGCCTGAAGTGTGGCGTGTTGTGTTTGATGGGGGGGTGTAACCGTTCAGATGGATGGTTATGTTCGGCCCTGAGAGCGACAGCTTAAATGGAGGGTGGAGGGATGAATGAAATTAAAACCGCCACTTCAAAGTCCGGCAGAGAGTTGCCTTTTTAATTTCCATCGCTGAACGCCGTCTGGCTTAAGAGAGAAGTCTGTTTCCTGTTTTCTCTTCGAGAAGAGAAGCGCTGCATCAGATTTTTTTTCTCCGTCGGATAATGAACGATTATCAGTTTGACAGCCACCTTGAAGCGCAGCATCAACTCTGAGATTGTGCTGTCAAGTCAAGTTTATTTATGCGGCACATTTAAAACATCAGACGAAAACACGGCGTCGTTCAAGGGTGAAAGAACAACAACAAGCAACAAAAATATATCAGATAATTCATAAAAACAAAGTGCAGGAGCAAATATGTCTGAAGAAAATGATCGAATGTCACTTATTTAAACCAGACAGGAGGGCAAATGTCATGTGGACACAAAGTTTGATAAATCAGTAAAGCAGGAGGTTGTTTCAAGGTTTAGAGGCTGTAACTGCACAGACGCAGATGTTCGACCGAGTCAGTGTCGTGCAAGTCACAACAAGTCTCAAGTCTTTGCACTTAAGTCCCAAGTCAGGGGTCAAGGGTCAAGTGAGGACAGGAGAGGAGAAGCTCTGAAACCAGTCAGAGAGTCATAAGTCAACACTGACAAGTCTGATGTGAAGTCCTGAGTCCTAAACTTTCACTTTCTGGTCCTAAACAAACCAAATTTAATGCTAATTATAACAACAGAGCCTTGACTTGTTGTTTTTATGTGTACTTATTTCTGTAATACAATTCAAACTTAAGCCGTTTTGTTTAGTGAACCACTTGTTTTCCAGGCAAACAAAATGATCTGTGGTGTCATATTTTCCAGCTGCAGCTCAGTGATGTAAACTCACTCATTCGTCTCTCTGGAAGATGATTGGATGCCGTCAGATCGGTTCAAAACAGCGTCAAAGTGGTCGACTTTCCGAGAGTAAATTACGATAAATAATCTTTGTTGATTCAGAGAAAAACATGGATTTATGGGACATTTAAATTTGGATTTTCAAGTCAAAGAGTCGTCCAAGTCCAAGTCATGTTTGGTCCAACTCGAGCCCCCACCTCTAGAGTTTGTAGTGGGATTGCAGGAGTTTGTGGTCGGAGGCACGGAGACGCATCAGGGTGAAGTCGGAGCTGAGGAAGTCGGATATTTAGGGACACATTTCATGAAGAGGTTTGAAAACAAACAGGGGATGTTTAAACTGAATCTGAAGTGTGTTGCAGTGACCAGGATGTGGGACCAAACTGAGGTGGAAAGCATCGAGGAAAGGGGGTCAGATGAGTGTTTGGTGAACAGACAAACTGAGACCGGGGGGGTAAAACCTCAGATTTACTACCACTGAGATGCAGGAAAAGTGAGAACCTCCAGCTTTTGATGCCTCAATGCTTCCTGAGGCAGTGAAGATCAGATGGGCAGCCAGGTTTCAGGGGCAGGGGGAGTTTAAGCGGGTTGTCGTCGGTGTTGCAGAGCTGCAGAGGAAATATTATATTTCTACATGATTCAACCGAGAGGAAAGTAGATTAAGAAGATGATTGGATCTTGAGGCCAGACCTCCTCCTCCTCCTCGTCCTCCTCCTCAGACAGTCAGGGAGAAGCAGAGCATCACAAAGTTAAATAAAACCCAGCTTTCCTTCAAGAGGCCCAGAAGCTAACAGAGAGCGAGAGAGTTTCAACACAGCTGTGTTTAAGCAACTCAGATTAAAAAAAAAACAAAAAAAACCCCGTCTGTGTTTATAACCGGAGAGAGTGAAGAGGTGCGATCCGCCTCAGCGAGAGCAGGGGAGCTACAGCTGCACTTCCAGCGTTGCATCATGGATCCGAGAGGATGAGACACGGCTGTTTTTTTGAAATCGAGCTTGACTAAGTTTAGTTACAGACTCCCCCACCCCACCCCCCTCGCAGACAAACCGATGATGTCACAGGTTTGAAACTTCGGCCTCTGCTTGACCGAGTCCATCCTCCATATTTCACACTTATTGGCAGATATTCGATATCAAACCTCTGTTTATATTTTCCTGACACCGGAGCCGCTTTGCTTCAGGATATGAATTGATTGCGCCGCATCTTTAACATTATGTGCATATAAATACACTTAAAAAAATAAATATGCACAAACAAAAGTATATTTTCACTTCGCCCACTCACTCCCACTCAAAGTTCACTCTCATTTATTCTCATATTTTGCAGGAAAACGATAGAAAAACAAACTTAGAGGCGCTTGATAGGTGGACTGGAGATGACTTGTGCCCCCCTCACTGTTGCCTCCTCCTTGTGATTACGCCCCCTGCTGGCCCCTTTTGTCTGCACTCTTTTACTCTTGTGCATTTTTCTCTCCTCTCTGTGCTCTCCCCTTCTCCTCTGTTCCCCGGGCAGATATCATTAGCACCTTGAGGCCAGATGAGAAGGCCGTCATGACTTATGTGTCGTGTTACTACCACGCGTTCTCAGGCAAGCAGAAGGTGAGAAACGAAGCACAAAAAAAAAAAAAAACAGCAGAAAATCTCCAATCAGTGACCGGATATCTTCCAAAAGTGGCTGAAAGTGCAGTGTAGTTTATTAGCGAATACAAAATGTGAGGTTAAACATCAAAAAACTCCAGTTCTGTCTGTAGACGACACCTTTTGAGGGTTTTTAATGTTTTTTAAGCTGCTATGATTACTTTTTTTACCATATAGACGGATCAGGTGACAATGAGAAGTGATTGATAAGTTCATGGCCTCATGTTGAAGAAGATGAGCTACGTAGTTTTCTCTACATGCTCATGAAGTTCAACTCTTTGTGTGATTATGCAGAAAGTTTGGAGTCGATAACTTCCGTGGTGTTTCTGTTTTGCTTAATTGAAAAGTGCAAGTCAGCACCGTCTGAGAAAATGGACGAAATATCAGTTTCTGCAGTCTTTTTTGTCTGAAGTTAATGATAATACGTTGGTGACGTTAGAGGAGAGTGTCCTTTCTTACAGCGCGGTGAAGACGTGGGATGCTAATTCAAACGTTGCACAAAGGCCGTGTTGTACATTTTCTCAGACAGTGCTGACTTTGCAATATTCAAAGGCTCCAAAACAAGAAATATCACAAAAAGTTATTAACGTCAAACTTCCTGCATAATCACTCGGACAGTTTATCTGCATGTACGTTTAATTAGAGCTGCATAACTCGTCTTTTTAAACCCGAGGCCATGAACTTATCAATCGCCCCTCCCCCGTTCAGTGTGAGAGGTATTTCTGGCTCGTTTTAAAACACAAACCAACCCAAAACACACACACACACACACTCATATTTAGAGCGCTGACATCTTATCTCCAAACAGACCTGGTATGCGCCTCAAAGTGCGATGACTTCATACGTTTTCATTGTGGGCGGCTCCGGTGGGAACCGAACCCACAGTTATTCAGAACCTCCTTATCTGCCCTCTTTCAGCAGCGTATTGATCCTCGATAAAGCGCAAAACCTTCCCGCTCTGCCAACACAAAGTCCTGGCTCCCTCGGTGGAATACGTTATGCCAAAAAAACAGGCCGAATCCAAAGATCTCTGCAGAGAACAACGGAGAGATTTATCACGTTTACAGGATATCCGCTTAGTCTCCTGCACTTAAAAACTTTATTAGGATCCACTTCTTAACGGAGTCTGGAAAGTGCTGCTGGCTGGCTCGCAGGTTTTTACAGCGCTGGCATGGATTTCACACAGAAACAGGCCGAGGTGGAGGAGGTTTCTCCTGTTACTCCTCCTCTGTCCGACACCTCACATCGTTCCCTCCGGGGAACTTTCACTCCAACGTTTCCTCCCTTAAACTTTACAAGAGAGGAGTCGGTTCAAGCCCCAGTTTTCTCCTCTTAAGGATTATCTTTTAAGCCCATTTGAGTCTCACAGATAAGAGCTTTTATTTTCTTCTTGAAGTTAAATATCTGATGATCAGATGACAGTTTTAACTGTATTTACAGGCCGGAAATGACAGATCGCCTCCCCTGTTTTATTAGGTGCGTTTGAGGTCACCGAGGTCGTGTTCTTGGTGATGTGTTAAAGGAATATGGGATGATTTATTGTACTATTAAACACACATTCCTCCCATTGAGTGTTTTAAGGTGGATTGTGGTATTTTAACTCTGACTTGCTTGAAATTTGACTAGTTTTAGAGTTAAATAGAATTGTTTTATTGAAGTATATTAATAGGATTTAATGTTTCCACCAGAGTTACATACCTGGCAGCATGAGGAGGCTCTGAAAACACGTTTAAACAAATATGTAGGAACTTTAAATCAAATTCACAGAAAATATATGGCTTAAAGCTTAAGGGGTCTCTTATAAAGATGATCCCACAGAGCATTAACCCCTTCAGTTTCACTCATCACTACTTAGCACCTTTCGACTCACTGATTTTGGTTTTCTGGTTTGATTTCATTGATAATTATCAGTCACAGCCGGCTCTTTTCTCAGCACAATAACTTAAAAAATACAGCACTATACACTCCTCATGTAGTACCAAACAGCAGGCAGACAAAGTTAGCAACTAGCTTGTGAACATAGTGGAGCGTTTAGCATCTAAAGAGCCTTAAAAGTTGTTGGAAACCAATAAAAACTAAAAAAAAGAGAGCAAGTATTCGACTAATTGGCCAAATAATTGCTAATGATGCTCTACCTCTGCTGTCATAATGTGTCAGCATGAACACGACTTGTTTCTGCTGCCCCCAAGTGGCCAAAAAAAGCAGTCATTGCAGGTTTTACTGCATACATAAAATTAAACGAGATGAAATGCTTGCTTGATAATTTTTGCGGGATACTTAGAAAATGTTTAGGAAGATTGAACTTCAGGACTGACGACGTTAAGATCCGTCAGTTCCCGGATAAATTTACCTGAAAGTTCAGCTTTTTAACTTTATTACTGTTTTATCAGGCTGTTAGAAGTGTCCCTTCTGTCTGCCATCTTTTTTTTGAGTCAAAACTTAGAAGAGGTGATAAAATCACTCATTTATTTTCCAGCAGACAGGAAATTAATGACGCTGGAAATAACCGGTGATTAAAGACCTTCTGGCCTTTTGAAGCGTCGTCACTTTGCTCTGCGACTTGAACGTAATTACAACACGGGAGAGGATCAAACTGCAGCCTGGTCCACTTTGAGGATGGTTTTTACCTTAATCCGTCCTCCCAGTGTCTCCAGTCTGCTGCCTCTGATGTCAGGACAAAGTAATTCATGAAAGGGCTCCTGGCTGTCAGGGGCTTTCGGTAAACAGGCCCGGCGTGCAAACATTCGCTCGCTCACAGGAGCTCGACCTGCACATCCCGGCTCTCCTTTTAAGGCAGTTCGTCTGCTGCTCCTGGTGGAGCCCCCCGGAGCATGTCTCCGGCCGAGCCAAGTCCCCCCCCCAGCTCCCCCCCGTCGTGATCTTTTGACAAACGAGGCTGGAGGCAGATCGGGATGCCAGTCTCTGAGCTATGAAATGTGGTGGGAGGGAGATTTTCACCCGTCTTGGTGTGTGTGTGTGTGTGTGTGTCTGCGCTCTCTGCTGCGACGTTAAATCACCTCAACTCTCCGTCAATCCTCTTAGAGAGAAATCGATAACAGAGCTGATAGTTGCAGATGGATTTCTTTAAAAACTGATATTATCTCAAGCACTAGGCGGTCTCATAACTTCACAAAAAACTGTGTAATAATGATAAAATACTTAAACACATATTTGGTTAAATCTCAGATATCGTTTTTAAACCACATTAGAGACTTTACAGACATTAAAAACGTTAAAACAAGCAACTTCTCTATGAAGAACTGAACCTTTGTGTCATGAAAACACTGCTGGAAACTTCTGGATCGAACACGTTCCTCCTCTGCAAACCTTCCAGACTCCTTTTTTTTCGTGCATGCTGCTTAAATTTCCCCTCTGTTTATTTTCCTGCTCTGCTCTTGTTTTTAATGAGCTTTCCTGACCACACTCACTCATCTCGAACCCTGCGGGTTAAACCAACTACTACTACATGTTGTCATGGAAACTCTGCTCGGCTCGTGCTTTGCCGGCCCCGGTGATGAGGAGTGACAGGCCATGTTAAGGAAGTGCCGTTTTAAATGGATGAGCCCCTTTCTGTTTCTACCCGCTGGGCTTTTGTTATTCCCTCCGGAGCCTCGTTCTCCACCTCCTCGCTGCCTGCATGTAGGTTGAGAGGCTAAAATAACACGGCACACTGTACGCCGCCGCTCTATAAAAAGCCTGTGGTGCAGAGAGGAAGGTGCCCTACACCTGACGACAGGTACAACATGCGTCCTTGGTGAAGCTCTCCGAGCCGTCAGTGTGGCTCTCCAGAGTCTCTGCGGCTGCAAACAGACATGAGATTATCAATCTGAAATGATCCTCAGGTGATATTTTAGAGGAGAATATGATAAAAAAAAAAAACATCCTACAGAAAACATCCTGGTTTTATTTGCTTCAGCGTCGATGCTGATCGTTGCTTCAAACCTCAGAATGACTCATTTGGGAAAATCAGCCTCAGTGGATGAATTCAGTTAAATGCTGGAACTAAATGTGAGTGTTAAAGTAATCCATTACAAGTTAAATTCCAGCAGTCAGTAGAGTGTAGAAGTATTAGAAGCACAATTATCAAAAATAAAATACCTATTCTGCTGTTAGTGATGTCTTATCATATATATGATATTATTAATCTGCTAATTCTGTCAGATTAATGTGTAATTAGCTTGTTTCTGTTGTAGCTGGATACATTAGCTACTACTTTTGTTACCAGCAGTTCTCAGCGTTTGACTCAGACCACCTTAAGGGATCACAAGTAAAATATGAAGGGTCTTAAGATGACGAATGTGTTTGGAATGAAAAAAAAAACAAACTTCAATGACGCAGCTTTGTGTAATTTTATCCGAAATTAGACTGACTGCAGTTTTTTTACTGAAAAACTGGAGAGTCCTTCATCTTTTAAGCCATTATGAGTTAATTAAATCCAACTATGTGAAATATTTAGAGGTGATACATCTTTTTTTGGGGGGGCTGTTAACTCCTGAGCATCAGAAATGTGACAAAAAAAACTGAAACTAAACACTCACCAGTTATTTTGTCAGTTTTCTCAAGCTGGAATCACTAGTTTTTAGTGTTATATTATGTTTTATAACATTATCGTATATTTTTTTTTCGAACATAAGCAGCAAAAACATCTGTGCTATAAAAGTAGAGTAGTAAAAAGTACATTATTGTCCTCTCAAATGTCCTAAAGTGTAAGTATAATGGAAGTAAAGTACACAGTATCCAAGAAAATGTGTTCAGGTTAAATCTACTCAGTTACAATCTTCCACTGTGCATAAATCACTTTAACTCTATAGATCTCTCTGTAAGAAGTGAACATCCTGTCTGAACGTCAGACTGTCTGTGGTCTCACTCTGTGTCTCCCCTCGTCCTCGTCCTCGTCCAGGCGGAGACGGCGGCCAACAGGATCTGCAAAGTGCTGGCTGTCAACCAGGAGAACGAGCAGCTGATGGAGGACTATGAGAAGCTGGCCAGTGATGTGAGCACACACCCCCCCCACCTCTCATTTCTTTTCCTATAATTTTCCTGCGCCTCCTCTGCCCCTCTGTCTCCCTGTTCTCCTTTTAAAGCCGCTCCCTCGCCTCCCAGCCTCCCCCCCCGGGGGTGTTAGTGCTCCGTGCAGGTGCAGGGTCGACACCACCAACAGGGCAGATCAGGAAAACAGGAAAACGCCGCCGCCGGTTTGAGGCTCAATCAGAAAAGGATCCTGTGTTTTTTGCCCGTTTTAGCCGATTTATAACAAACTTCAGATGCTTTTACTTTGGTAACATGAGGTTATTTTTAACACAAAGTGAGTCTTTGGCTTGACTTCATGTCGGATAAACAGAAAAATAAACCAGCAGAGACTTGAAATCATGAAACAAGCAGCTATTTTCTAAATAGTTTAAACACTGAAGTGGCTCATGAAGTAAACATGTCAAATAATTGATGTTCCAGCTTTGCAAACATGTGGATTTACTGCTCTTATTTATCTTATTAGGTCATGAACTAAATATCTTTCAGTTTTCAGCAGCTGATTGAACAAAACCAGATAATTTAACACATCAGGTTGCAGTAGAGCAAATTATGATTGTTAAAATGTGTTTTTTTAAGTATTTTTTTGGCTTTTTTTAGCTTTAGGTTATCAAACTAAATGTAGCTTCAGTCAGAAAGAGTTTATTATGATGGATTGACTTTAATAAGAAAGTTTAAAAATCTCCAAACATATTGACAGATACTTTAAGTATGAAAATATATCTGTCTTGCTTTTATGCAAAATTACAAGAAATCAGTGTAAAGAAATGAAAAATATAAAGTAGTTTAATTGTCTTTAAAAGATAAAATGTCTCAACTTGGTTCATAACCTGATGGCATTTATTATATTGTCAAATTAAGGAATCTCCATAAACTGTTTATTTAAAAATGATTGTCTATATATAGTATTATTATTAGATTTTTTTAAAATCCAGTGTCAGACAGACTATACAGCACTTAAAATAATGTATATTGTAATAAATTGGATAAAACATGCAAAAACATGGGTGCGGTCCCTTAAATTAGACATAAAAATGATGTTATTGTTGCAAGAAATGAACCAAAAACAACAAGTTAACTAATTATCTCAACTTTTATTCTCCTTTTTACAAACACACATTAATACATCCACCAAACCTCATTTATTTCCTTCCTTTTTCCTTTTATTTCCACGGTTCTCCTTTTTCTTCCCCTTGAATGTTGCTTTTTTCTTTTTTTTCCCTTTTCTCTTATTCTCACCTTTCAACACACACTCACACACACACACACACACACCACCATCCATATCACAGCTGCTGGAGTGGATCCGTCGCACCATCCCCTGGCTGGAGAACCGTCTGCCGGAGAACACCATGCAGGCCATGCAGCAGAAGCTGGAGGACTTCAGAGATTACCGCCGCCTCCACAAGCCGCCCAAAGTGCAGGAGAAGTGCCAGCTGGAGATCAACTTCAACACCCTGCAGACCAAGCTGAGGCTCAGCAACAGGCCCGCCTTCATGCCCTCGGAGGGGAAGATGGTCTCGGTGGGTCACTGCCACTCGTGAAAGTGCAAACTCGCACACATAAAAAACTTTAAATACTTGCAAAGCAGGGAAACTTTTCTATGACAAAACGTTTTAAATCTGCAGACGACATAATTAAGGCCCAGAGTGTCTTAAGCTCTGTGGATGAAGCTGAGGAAGATGTGGCCAACAGTGAAGAAATGATGTGAATAAATGCACAATATGATGATGTAAACACAGATGTGCAATCACGTTTCATGTCTCAAAACATCAGCATTACGTTCTATGTGCAAATAGAAATGTTGCCACTCAAAAAGCTGCAATAATCAACACTTTTTGCATTGAAAATGGATTAAAAACTGTTTATTGTGCAGGGAGTCAACTTGAAAAACTAATCACTTCAGTAGTTTCTCTCAGACTGATGTTTTTGTTTAAATGTCTAAAACTTTACCGTCTTGATTTGACTTTTTCTATAATCTTGCTGCTCTCATTAGTGTTGTTTTCATGCGCAACAGGCAGCTGATTTCAGTGGAAAAAAACCTGCCGTGTGCTAAACGCAGCATCAAACAACAAGCAGACAGAGTTAGCGACAAGCATTTAGCAGCTAATGAGAATTTTCCCTGAGAAAATATCCCTAAGTGCTAAAACAGAGTTTAAAGGAGAGAAAATTTTGGACTTTAATTCATCACACAGACAGAAACACAACTCCAATGAATCATAATGTTGCTTTTAATCTGCTGAATGTGTAAATAAGGAACTAACAGCTTTAATCTGTTACCTTAAAAGGCTCCCGAGTGGCTAAAAAAATCAGTAAAGATCAGAAAAAAAAACCAAACAGGAAGGTTGTTTTTGTTGTTTGGCTCTCTCTCTGTAGTCGGAACCTAATTCACACAAGTTGCAGCTCTTATGTTTTTCACTGACTCTCCTTTTTTTCTCCTTTGCTTTGTGCAGGACATCAACAACGCCTGGGGGAACCTGGAGGGAGCAGAGAAAGGCTATGAAGAGTGGCTCCTCAATGAGATTCGCAGGCTGGAAAGACTCGATCACCTGGCGGAGAAATTCCGTCAGAAAGCCGCCATCCATGAGGCCTGGACCGAAGGTACTGATGTCTGAGAGGAGATGAGAGACACTGAAGGTCTGGACATGAAGATCCAGCTCCAGACTGAGTCTCATGTGAACTGACTGCTGAGAAAAAAACACATTTGAGATGTTAACTTGATGAAATGTATCATGTAAAAAGCTCTTTAAACAGATAAAAGTCATTGTTGAGAGATTTTAGATGCATATTTTTGATCTGAGCTTCATAAGTTCGCTCTCTGTGTCTCCCCCTGCAGGTAAGGAGGACATGCTGCAGAAGCGCGACTACGAGACGGCCTCTCTGTCCGAGATCAAGGCCCTGCTGAAGAAACACGAGGCCTTCGAGAGCGACCTGGCTGCACATCAGGACCGCGTGGAGCAGATCGCAGCCATCGCACAGGAGTTAAAGTAAGACACGACTCAGAAGAGCCAGAGAT